>JAUTXW010001077.1:2222500-2775388 GCA_030620095.1 Kuschelorhynchus macadamiae
AACGGGCATCATCAGACCTAAAATTTTAAATTGGTATATTGAAATTTTAAAAAGCTATTTTTCGAACTGCCTCAGTTTCAATGGTGGATTTTAGTTTAGGGTGGTATTTACTGAAAAAAGCGAGATTATTTTAAGTTTGAGCTTTAGGATAAGCTATAATAATACCGTCTACGTACAACTTAATTAATTTTTACTTAAAAAAAGCTAGTTTTTAGTGTCAGAAATAAGTTGATTCATTGTCTGGTTGTCTAGTAGAGGACTAGCGGGAATGCCCATAGCAATTACCTCAAGTCGTTGATAGATTCCACCGTTAAAAGAAAAATGACTTGAGATAAATAAAAATTTTATATTATTTAAAGTTTTAAAATGTATAGATGTATATGTACTAATGAAAAATATTCAATACTAAACCAATTCCTTTAATTTGTTGGTAAATAAATAAATACACTACGTCCAAAGAAAACCAAAAACATAGTTTTCTGGCAGACGAACCTTTTTAATTTTATATTATATTCAAAAGCTATAAAAGTCTAGAATTTGATGTAAAAACACAGCTACGTTATAGGAAGAGTGAATCGATGCTAATCAACAAACAGCCGCTTCGCGCATCTCTCTGTTGGAAAAATAACCGAAAGGTAGACATTTTTAAGAAAAATTGAATTTTTTTTTTGAAATCTTTTGTTTTTAATAGAAAAAAGCAGGCATCCTGTCGGAAAACTGATTACGGCATCTGAAAGTACTCAAAAATATACACAAAATGGAATATCTGTGAATTCTGAATATGTACAGGGGGTGCAATTACTAGATAAAATTTGTAAAGTTTCCCAAACATGATTACATTTTTCCACATTACTCTGTATTACAAGAAAGCTAATACACCTAGGGCGTGGGCAGGGGCGTATTAAGTGTATTACTTTCCAAAAATGTAATAAAGAATATGAACTTATCAAGTATATATATATATGCAAAACAGGGGCGTGCGGTGAAATTTTAAGAAAGGGAAGCAATTTTTAGAAACTTACTTATTTGTAATGTAATGACGTCATCATAAAAACGTCGATGCTCCGACATATTTTGGAGAAGTTTATTTTCAATGGACAACAGCGATGTATGCGAAAGTCTCTCCTGCCCCGTTGAAATTCTCACGAAATTTTTTATACGTTTAAGTGTTGAAAAATTGCGTTCTACTGATGAACTTGTGGCAGGTATTGTCAATACTAATTCACACAATTTTGACACTTCGGTGTAGGCATCTTCCAGCTCCTTGTCTTTTTAAAATTGCATTAGTTCCTTAGCGTTATTTTTTGCGCTAATGATATCAGTTTCGTAAATCACTTTTAGTTCAGATCGCAGTAACACTCGGTCGAAGAACTGGCCATAATGAAGAAGAAAAGATTTAAACCCATCTTCTGGAAAAGTTTTTCCTTTAAATGCATCAAAATTGCAGAGCTCGAGAAATTTAAAATCATTTAAACCGTTAAATCTATAGTTTATTTGTTGCTGAATTTGATCAATTATTTCATAAAAGAGGCGTCTGTATGATGTTTGAATATCTCCCACCTTGTCTGTTCGAAGACGCTTGGCTTGTGGCTCTAGATGTAACGTCATCGTTTTCTCCCAAAATAGGTCAAAGTCATCTCTTAACATGGACTTAAAATCATCCACTTTTTTTAGGCAAAAAGCAATATCATTTGTTTTAGTTTGTAATATATTAAAAACATTGTCCGAGAACGGAAATATTTCTAAAAATATGTTCAACAAATAATTAAAATTAAAATCTTGTTTCAAACAGTCTAAAAACCCCCTCGAACTATTTATTGCTTCTGAGTCCCACGTTTCATTATTTTCTATTATATTCTCAAATAGTTCAATCAGTGATTCACGATTTTCAGATGCTGTTAACACAAGTCTTCCATTATAGTTCCACCTCGTAGGAGCTACTTTGGACAATCGTTTGTGGACAATGGAGTCCAGAGCTTGTGTACGTTTTGTTGACTTGGAAAAAAAAGCAGCCATGCCACTTAAAGTAACAAAAAATACTTTACACTCTTTAATGTGATTGATGGACTGGGATAAAACTAAATTTAATTTATGAGCAAAACAATGGACAAACACAGCCCTTTGAAAAGTTTCTCGAACTTTAGCTTGCAGACCCCCTAATTGTCCTACCATCACTGCAGCTCCATCATAGCTTTGAGCAACTAATTTTTTCTCTCCATTTTCTTTAGTAACGTTATAAACTACGGTATATAATGCATCTGCTGTACGATTTTCGAACACATTCTTAAAATCTAAAAATCGCTCTTAAATACTTCCGTAGCGTATTACTGTAGATAATTGGCTAAAATTAGTGATATCACTTGTTTCGTCCAGAACAATAGCAATGAACCGTGCCTCGCCAATCTCCTGCTTAATTCTTTTTGAATAATGGTTGCCACATCGGAAATTAAATCATTCTGGATTCGATTCGACGTTCCGCGAAAAACGCTAGACTGCTCTAAATGATTTTTTAAGCAGTCATCATATTTAGCCATTAAACTAAGTAAATCTTGAAAATTTCCTCTATTTGAAGAAACCCTTGTTTCATCATGACCTCTAAAGCCCAATTCGTGCTGTCCGAGAAAACAAACAACATCGATAAGTCTTCTTAATATTTGCCTATTTTTATCGACTAGCTCATTGTGTTGGCGGTGACTAATTTTCAACTGTTTATTAAGGGCGTGGTCAATTCTGGTTTTGCCGAAGACTTTTTCTTTTATGACGGCCTGTAAATGCGCTTTGGACATAATGTGTCTTTTTACAGCTTTATGGAAATTGTTTAAATCGGAAAAACCAGTTTTATTCCAGTGACTTTTTTCATTTTCAAAAAGTAAACATGGCCAGCAAAATAATTGACTTATATTTTCACACCCTGTTAGTCATTTAAATTGTTCGCATTGTTTTTTCGGATAAAAATGTTTAATACAATTTTTCATTTTTGTGGTTAAATTTTTCATAGGCGGTCTTGCCCTTCCTTTGGAAATTATTTGAAGCTTATCAGCGAAGTCTAATGTTGAAAATCCCTTTATTATTAAGACACACACCACACATTCACACACACTCTTCTTAATAAACTCTCCAACATTTTCAACGTTATTACCGACAGCCGAAGTTGACGGTATTTGCATATCCACGTCCGTATTATTGTCTTCCATATCGCACCATGCACGACGCGACGTACGTATCACGCAACACACGGATAGCCGTTCAAACAAAGAACCTACTCCAACGATGACTGAAATGCAAAAATTGCAAACAGCCAGTGGAAAGTTCAATAACCTCTGGCTCGATTCACAGGAAATCAAGCATACAGGACTTGGCTGCAGAGAAGCTAGCGGCCCGGATAGGTTCTATTGTGGCTGGGTCGGAGTCAAAACCGCATTTATTATGGGCTTGATAATTAAGATAATATTTTAGCATTTTTAATATAAACTAAATTAACGGTTTCCTATTTCAAAAATTACATTTTAGAAGATGTTTTTAGCCAAGATACTGTTTATTTCCAAGGAAAAAAACTCTAATTTCGCTCTTTAAGAATTCTTTTTTTATATCTTTCTTTAAAAATTAAAGTTGCATCTTCTTTATTAATGTTCTTGTCAAAATACAAGAGTTCTAACCACACTACACCACAACTTGCTACGTTCTGGACGCACGTTTCGCTAACCAAGTTAGATGATATAAAATAGATGGTATAAAACTCACTTATAAGTTTAGAATTTGAACAATGGTTCGATTTCCAAAGAAAAATGTTTGTAGTTATCGATGCCAAATTTTTGAAGAAAATGTGTTCACTTAAATCAAACTGAGAAAGTTGAAGCCACAAAAACAAATTTCTTCGAAAGTCGAGAACATTGTATAAACCGTTTCTTCTCAGTCCTTTGATAAAAGAGAAATCGCCTTTTTGAATAAATGTTTGAATTTTGCAGAGCCTCCAAGCCTCCAGTAAAAATAGTTTACCAACTGTTATAGCGAATATCGAAAGTTCCATTCAATACGTGCCAGAGTCAACTAAGGGATTCATTAGAGAGGCTTGCAGAAATCAAATCTCAAAAAACGTTGTTAACAACAAGTCAAAATATGTTTCTCGTAAAAATACTGAAGTTATCCAGGTTCTGAAGCAAAAGAATGTTTATATTTAAAAGCTGACAAGGAAAATAGGGTTGTTATACTAGACAAAACAGATTATTTTGAAAGAGTAGACAATTTGATTCAAACTGGTCCTTACGATTTAATTGAGCAAAACCCGTTATCAAAAATGATAACAGTGAAAAAGTGAATGTTCGATAGTTCTTTTCTCTATATGATGATTTTCAAAATTCTATGCTACGAGTTAGGACATGACTCACAAAAGATTTAAGTAAACAATCGAATTTAGTGACAATTTAAAGAGACTTACTCGCTGTAAAAATCATTAACGCTGTAAAATGGTCTCTCAATGAGGTATGCTTTGGTGTTTTTTCGAAATTGTGCAAGCATAGGGATAGATTTTAAATGTACTGGCAGATTGTTGCAAAAGTTTTATGGAGTTGTAAATAATTGATTTTTTTATTAATTCTGAGGAAGGAATGGGAAGATATATATCATGCCTAGAGTTTCTGGTAGGGTATACATGTTGTGGCCTTTCTGGGAGGGTGTTTATGTTTTCTCAGCAAACATACCGTTTCCAAAATAAATAATGCAGGAAGTGTTTTTTGAAATAGTATTGGCAGTGAGCTCTATTATTTAGACCAAACAAATAACGAATGGCTCTCTTTTGAAGCATAAAAATACTACGAAATTGCTCGGTGGTACAGCAGCCCCAAAGGGGAAGGCCATAGCGGAGGTGGGATTCAAATAAAGAGAAATAAGTTAGTCTGGCAGAAGGAAGTAAAGTTCCCTTATAACATAACGCCACCGTTTTATCGACATTAAAACAAAGCATATTGGAATCGGACCAAGCCTTAATTATAACCAAGTCTTTGAAGATATTAGAGTGTAAAGACGTTGTATCAAAATCACTCCAAGTTATGCTTGTGTCGTCAGCAAAAAGGGAAATTCTTCCATTAATTTTAAGGTTCGTGATATAATTAATGTATAACAAAAAAAGAATAGGTCCCAAGACTGAACCTTGAGGGATTCCACTTGTAATCAACTTACAATCGGAATCGGAACCATTAGCCCTTACAAGTTGTTGCCTTTTCCCAAGATAAGATTTGAACCAATTTAAAGAAATACCATGAATTCCAAAAAAATTTAGTTTGTTTATCAGAATTTCATGACTAACACAATCAAAGGCTTTCGCATAGTCACAAAAAACTGAGGCAGTTGGG
This sequence comes from Kuschelorhynchus macadamiae, assembly GCA_030620095.1. NCBI lineage: Eukaryota > Metazoa > Arthropoda > Insecta > Coleoptera > Curculionidae > Kuschelorhynchus > Kuschelorhynchus macadamiae. The sequence goes on from JAUTXW010001077.1 coordinate 2,227,849, forward strand.
TGGTTGTTATTGAGAGATAAGTAGACGCCTCTAAGCAACGTGAACATAGCATCGCTGGTGCACTTGTTGGGTGGAAATCCGAACTGCTCCGGGGATATTATCTGATGTTTCAGGAGAAATGGCATAAGACGATTCTTCAGTAGCCTTTCGATGATTTTTGATAGCACTGGTAGTAGTGCAATTGGGCGATAATCGCAAGAGTTAGGTTTTTCGCCGCCTTTATGAAGTGGAATAATTATAGCTGTTTTAAGGCAATCAGGGAATACACCTTTTATAAAGGACTCATTTATTAATGTTGTAAGGGCCTCTATGACTGGGAGTGGCAAGTTCAGGAATATTCTAATTGATAGGCCATCAGTGCTACACGAAGATTTACTTTTGATATTATTTATTACCTTCAATAGTTCAGTGTTGCTAACGGGACTTAAGAAAAAGCTATCAGCTAAATTTTTTGAAGTAGGGAGAAACGAAAGAGGGTCCAAACTTGGCGAGATACTAGAGGTAACATTTTTGCTTGCATTAATAAAATAATCATTTAGATCATTAGCCCCTGGCAAGATCTCAGTCACAGGGTTTGATTTGTTTCTGAGGTTATTGATGATGGGCCAACTTTTGAAACGTTATTTGAGTTTGTTAGACGTTTTCGGTAGTGTAATTTTTTTGCTGACTTAATAAGAGTAGTGTAGATCCTCCTATAGTTAGAGATATAGTCGAGAATAAGAAAGGAGTCGGTGAATTTTTTTATATGAGAGCGAGCGCATATTTTTAGCAGAAATTCGTATTCCTTTCGTGGTCCACAGTTTATGCCGCTTAGGTTTGATATTCTTAAGCGGGAAGGCCTTGTTAAAAGCACTTAAAGTTTTATTTAAAAAAGTTCTGAAGTTTGTGTGAGACTAAGCATGAACTAAAATATGTTAATTTTGTGGAATTAATGGATACACAGTAAATACTTAAAAACATAAATGCTATATATATATATATATATATATATATATATATATATATATATATATATATATATATATATATATATATATAGTATTAGGTTAGGTCTGGTTAAGTTAGTTTCAAATTTTTATTAGAATTTTTGCGATATCTTAAAAGATGTAAGGTTAGATTAAGTTAGTTTTTTTATTGATTTAAATTAATTTTGGGTTAGACTTAAAAAATATAATTTACTAAGAATAGCTCATGAAAGCATATATATATTTGGGCTACTTAGGGTTAGATTTTGGTTACCTGCAACAAATAAATAAATTAATAAATACAAGAAAAATATTATATTTTTGCAAAAAATAAAATATCTTAAGTGTTTGTAGAAATTAAAAAAATATGTATGTACCTACAGGTATAGGTATATTTTATTTTTCCTAAAAAAGTCTAAAACAAGAAATAAAATCTCCAAAAGAGGATTTGATATTTTTTTGTTTGCCTTTACTGTCTGTCAAACAAATAACATTTGTTGAGAAATATAAACAAATTGTTTCCCCTTCAGCACAGTATCAGACCCAGATGATATTAAAATTTATTTTATTCCGTAAAATTGTTCCTAGAAACTCATAACTCCAACTTTTTTTTCCGTTTTAAAACATACTTTAAATGTTGTGACCTAACAAAATATTACATGAAGTGTTACGCTACTGTGTTTTTTATATACCACTTGGTTCCTAACCTAACTGGTTGACACTTTAAGAATTATGATTTTCTTTATAATATCAATTATTTTTGCCTTTAAATCGGATTTAAAAGTGTCTTGTTAATTTCTTTACTTAATACAAATACACAAACGCACTTAACGCTGGAACGCAATTCCTTTCTTCCTTGTACTTTTAATACGGGTACGACTGCATGCCACACAACTGATCATTTTTTTGTATTTAGCAAAAAATGTATTTGTTACATTTTATAACATACAACACAATTTATTAATCAACTTTTATATTAATTCGATGTGTGTATTATTGATAAACTGTTATATATATATATATATATATATATATATATATATATATATATATATATATATATATATATATATATATATATAAAACTTGCTTAAATTTGTAAAGACGATGGTTTGACAACACATGTCAACAAACCAAAACGTAAACATCAGAAAAATAAGGTCCCATCAAAGCCTGTTAATTTAAAATAATGCATGGGGCTCTTTCCTGTTGTTTATTTATTCAAAGTGGCCAAGACTAGATTGTAGATGGTGAAGTGTGCGACATGTTAAATGACGCTTAATTTTTAAATAAACATGTTTCTCCTTTACTTACTGCAATTAGTTGAAAAGCCACAGATGCTATGTTTATAGAACTTAATAAAAATTCTACTAGCAACAAGAACTTTATTGTTTCATTTAAATCCTCTATAAATCTGAAAAAAAAGATAACTATTAACAACTGTTTTGAACTGTTTTATCTAATTGTGCTTAGGCTTAGGATATTATTAATACTAGTATTTGACACATTTATCGTATTATCACCATGCATGCAACCATATTTAGTTCGGTGTTGCCAATACCGTGATTTAGTTCTTCTTGTTTAGAAATACCACACAAAAAATATGCTTAAAACAGACAAATATGATTTCAGGTAACATAAATACATTCCTTACCACGATACAGCTTAGCCCGTTCCTGTAACGCAGTAAACAAATTATTTTAAATTATGTCCAAAAATCAATTATAGTAAAACATTGGTAGGGATCCAATATGGTGGAACAAAATGGGGCTCAATAAAAAAAGTTTGAAAAGACAGTGTACAGGGAGGTCCAACAGTGCTTTTAAGTCCAATGTCTCGGTTATTGTGGGAATTAGAAAAAAATATACGAAAGTTGTAGGGAGTGCTGAAAGCTACAACCTAAAATTATTTTCGATTATACAGGGTTAAGGATAAGTTTGCCACAAACTAAACTTCCCATAGTGGCCATAAATGTTGAATGACTCCGTATAGATCGAACAAATCCTATATTGGGTGAATGACTAAAAAGGGAGGAATCTGAAAATAAAACAACATACAGGTTGTTCCATTTAATAAAAATACAAGTTTGGTTTGTGGCACACTTATCCTCAACCCTGTATAATCAAAAATAATTTAGGTTTTGGATTGAAAAAATAAGATGTTGTTGTTGGACAGTTTAATTAAGATTTTTCATTGTTAAACATCTTATTTTTTCAATCCAAAACCGTTCGTCTAACGAAAAAAAGTCAAGAGGTTCTTTTTGTTAGCAACTAATAAGTGATTACGAAAATGATTTTTATTTTGACAAAAAGCAGTGGCGTGTCATTTTTTAATAAAATAAAATAATATTTTGGTCAATATCAACGGTTCAAAAAAAGGTAGATGATAAATTATTTTCATTAAATTATAGAGAAATTTATCCCCTATTAAAATATGTAAAAATGAATATACCATTACATTTGTTTTTTTTTGAAAAAAACTAAAAAATATGCTACTAATTCAGTTAACGCCATCTAGCGACGTCAGCAAAAGTAAAAAAATTCAAAACCAAATAAGCGTTTTGTAGTGCAAATTATGCTCTTTCATATGAGCCTAAGTTTGCTAAAATCGGTCAAAAGAAACGGGAGACATCTTGGTTTGTTTGAAAAAACAATTGAACTTCCCTCACCGCTTTATTTTGATATATAGAACAAAACATTTTAGACAAAAAGTGTAGGGAAATGGTCACTAAGTATGGAAATGATATCATAGATATATTTTCATTAGGCAAAATTCTATAAAAACCCCATTTTTCTACTTGGTGTTGGTTGTTACGCCCTCTAGCGAATGTTTGACAAACTCGAAAATAATTTTCAGCAATTTCTCTTGGCGACTTTTATTACGATTTCTTTTTCTCAAATCTATACGACCAATATCTTATGAGATATGGCCGCTCGCTACCCTTAACTGATCACCCTGAACATTTAATTTTAGTAAAAATCTGTAGCTTAAAAAAATCGCAGAGAACTATGTTAAAATATTGTCCGACTTTAAATAACAATCTGTCAAATAAATACCTTATTACGAATTGATGATACTGAATCTGCTTCTTCAGCATGTCCATATTGTTAATAGGTGAAGGATGTCTTCCTTTATAAGCATAAAAATTTCTAAATTTAAGCTGTATGATTCTCAGTTGTATCTTCACAAATGTCAGTATGCTTAGGTAGAGAATTTGACTCATACAATAATAATCTGTGGCTACAAATACAGAGACTCCCTGAATAAGTAACGCTATACCATAATGTTCGTGCTGATCAAAAGGAAAATGCGCTAAAAATATCATTGGTTTATCTAAATCATTTTTCCTAGTCATTCCTTGAATACTTGTAAAAAGAACTATAGAACCCGCGGTGCCACCGGCTAGGACAATTATAGCGATCGTACATTTTTTAATGTAATTTACAAAACTTTCATACATAGTTTCGATTTCTTTATCGCTTGTATCTAATATGTCCTTTTCTTCTTTCATAATGTAGTTAATAAGGTCCGGAATTTTGCCGTTTTGAAATATGACGAACTTTATAGCAGCCAGAGTACATGTAATTGTTATCTTGATATTATCGGTCAGAGCTTTGACGTCTTTATCCTTCAACAAGCAGAAAAATTCGACACACATGAGGAAACATACAATGGAATAGGTAACTTGCAAAATAAAAGCATAGTAATAGTATATACTCTGGAGTATGCGGTTTTTTAAAAACGGTGTTCGCCATACACCGCCCGGTATCATAAGATACATGGAATATCGCATAAGTTCCATTTTAGCCATGATTGAGAACTAATATGAAAATAGAACTCGAGTTTTTATATATATATATATATATATATATATATATATATATACCGATATTAGGGGAAGGTAGGGTATCAGGTGAACTATCTTATATAGATGTAGCAGATTATTACAAAATCTAACGTTCTAAAATGATTTAATAGAACAGAATAGAATTTTATTCATAAAAAGTTACAAAAACCAATACTTCGTCAAACTGTTAAATTCAATAGAATACATAAAAAACAATTAAGATACTTACAGAAATAATACTTATATAAAACTAACTACAATTATATTTACTTACAAAATAAAATACATTAAAAACACGGAAATAATACTTATATAAAACTAATTACAATAACATTTACTTAAACAAATTGGTTAAAATTGTCAAAAATGAAAACGGGGCAAGGAATTAATTATTTCGGTTAAGGAGAAGAAGGGGTTTTAATGAAAATGGTCTTTAAAAATCTTTTCAACTCTGCTGATGGCAAATCTTTTATGTTACAAGGCAAGAAGTTGTACATTTTCACTCCGTAGAAGCTAACACCCGTTTTTCCTCTTCTGGGTCGGTTATATTCAGGTATGATGTCATTTTTACTTCTCCCATCTCAGATGAAAATCCAATGCGAGACCCAGATATCTTACACAATCGGGATTCATCTCCCAATCCGTCAGGTTACGGGTAGCAGAGATCATAATTTCTGTTTTGGTTGTATTCAGTGAGAGACCATTTCCCACAAACCATCGCTCAGCCTCCGAACACGCCACACTAATCTCGTTTCCCAGCTGATTCATATCCTTATTTGACACAAACAGAACTATGTCATCAGCATAGTTAATGCTTTTGGTGTTGTCAAGGTAAAGCTCCACGTCACTTTAAAAAATGAGGAAGAGGACTGGTCCCAGGATCGAACCCTGGGGTACTCCAATGTCCACTTCAAGCACATCAGGTCTTTGACCATTTAGAAAAACTGACTAAGGTCTGCAAGATAGGTAAGAAACTATATGCTCCACAAAAGGCTGGCCAAAACCTATTTGATCCAACTGAGAATGACATCATGGGGGACGCAATCAAAGGCCTTACTTAAGTCACAAAAAATGGCCGCTGAGTACAAGCCCTCCTCAAAGCATTCCAAAGTGTATTTAACATACTTTAGAATGGCATCCGTTGTACTTAAATTCTTTTGAAAACCAAAATAATTTTTATTTATTTTAGAAATAACGGGCAATACAGAAATAGGCCTGTAATTAGTCATATCTTCAACAATTCCCTTTTTAAATACTGGTACGACCGATGTATAAGGTTGTCAACCGTCCTCCAGCCGGGAGGATAGTCCTTCGTCGTCCAAAGATATTCTGGAGGACGCTATTTGTTCTCCTTAAATTTCCGACATATTAAATTCCATATAATTCAACCAAATCAAAATTAAAAATAAACATTACTTTTGTATTCATTTTCTTAAAACATCCGAAACACAACTATTTTATATTTTTTATAATGATGCTCTTAATACAGAAGCGTATAAGGGCCACAATTTTTTTTATTTTTACATTCTGACTTTGAAATCGGAATTTAACAAAATTCTGAGTTTAAAGTCAGAATTTAACAGAATTCTGAGTTTAAAGTCAGAATCTAACAAAATTCTGAGTTTAAAGTCGAAATTTAACTAAATACTTAGTTTAAAGTCAGAAATTAACTCAATTCTGAGTTTAAAGTCGGAATTTAACTAGATTCTGAGTTTAAAGTCAGAAATTAACTAAATTCTTGGTTTAAAGTCAGAATTTAACTAAATTCTGAGTTTAAAGTCAGAATTTAACGAAATGCATTTTTGACGTCTCCTGCCATACCTGAAATTGGTGTCAGGAGATAGATAATTAAATATTAAGACAGATAAGTGAAATCCATTTCGTTGCAAGTAAACTCGTTTGAGATTTACCGCGCTTCAAAGGGTCAAAATTGTCATTGTTCAAGCGCCATTTTCTCGAAAACGTGCTTGGATTTTTTAGAAAAATATAAAAATTTAATAAAATATAGGGCATTTCGTTTAAAAAACGGATGATGCCTCCGGTTTGAGGTAGAAGCGACAACACCGCGGAATTTAAAATATTTTATAACGAATGTATATTATGTTCATCTATGGCCAAAGCCAAATTCTCAAAATATTCTATTTCTTGGTTCTCCAGATATTTCTAATAGCACACTCATCTTGAATCACCCTGAAACAGAGGGGGAGATCTGTCAGTATGTTTCGTGAGACACCCTTAAATCGTTGAAACATATATGAACCGTTTCTTAAGACTTATTTATCGTTTTGTATTACCTTTTTTATTTTGTGAACCTTTTAATGTATATGTTTTCTTGTATTCATTTTGGCTTTTTTTTAAGCAATAGAAATAAATAAAAATATATAAAATGAACTAATTAAACATAAGTTTAATTTGCCAGGGACTTATTTAACACTCAAAAATCAAAATAGGAAACTTTTATTTTGTACCCTCACCCACTTTTATCATTTTTTAACTATCTGTAGTTTGGTGGAAAAGAATATTGAACTTGTTTTTTTGATTCCAGTCTGTTATACAACACAGAATTTTGTTAAATTCTGACTTTAACCTCAGAATTTTATTAAATTCTGACTTTAAACACAGAATTTAGTTAAATTCCGACTTTGAACTCAGAATTTTGTTAAATTCTGACTTTAAACTCAGAATTTTGTTAAATTTCGACTTTAAACTCAGAATTGAAAAATAAAAAAAATTGTGGCCCTTCTACGCTTCCGTATCTTAAATATATATAGTTAGTAGAAAATTTTCGGATATGCAGTGACGTCATTTTCTGCATGTTTGTAACAGTGAATTTACTAAAAAAAGTCACGTCTTTCCTTATTTCAACGAAAACTTGTCACGTTGACAAATCTCTAAGTGTGACATTTCCAAACGTTAAAATAATTTATCTATGCGTCAAAATAAAATCAATATTGAAATAGACGACTAAGTGAGCAAAGCCAGCTTATTATTCTTAATATATTAGCTTTTTTTCAGTGGCGGCTATTCAGGTGAAGTAGGTGAACTCACCAGGAAAAATAACAAGCAAACATCTAACTATATGTATTAGTTTTATAAAAAAAATAAAATAAACTATACATCTCGAATAGATATTTTACTTGACCGTTGGCGGCATGTCTTTTTAAAACTTTCAATCGCACTTTGTTATAACAACTATAACAGTGGCGCAATCCGCTTTGACTTTGCTGGAGGTGCTATGTTTAGTTTACGATTTTCCTACTATGTTGCCATGACAACGCGTACGTGATGACGTCGAGGTGAATTGCAGGCGTAGTACACTACACCCACGTGTCGTTCAGTTTGCGGTGGTTGTTTACTTTTATTTTCGCGGATTTCGCTGTAACCGGTGAGTTCCTTTGCAGTTAACTTGACTTTTTTGTGTTATATTTATTTATGGTGTTGTTACAACTTCAAATTCGAAGTTAGTAAATGTGATTATTGTTCAAGACTGGAATAAATTAAAACACGTCTTTGAATTTATTATAAACGGTGACAAATCTGAAAAAAAACCAATCCGCCTTGCGAAAGGATTTTTAGGTGAGATGACCGATTTTAAATTAACGTTTCTGGCATTAGTGTTTAATGACATTTTCTCAATCACGGACATACTATTTGACGTTCTTCAAAAAAATCGCTTGATATTCTTGAAGCGCTCTGTAAAAAAAGAAATGAACATTTTTTTAATACTATGTTTGATAAAGCAAATTGTATTACACAAAATAAATCATTACAAACGTGAGCTTGCTAAGCTTTCACCTGAAGAAATTAGGGCTAAGTATAGAACCCTTTTTTATGAAATATTGGACCATATTTTAATGGAAATGACACTAAGATTTCAAGACTGTGAAAACCACCGTGATTGCTGCCGAGAACGCTTTAGTGTGTGCTTTCCTTAAATAACTTGGTATATTAACCGTAAACAGCTAAGAAATACGTACTTTTTGTGCTGTCGTTACGTCACTGCATATCCGAAATAATTCTGTTATAAAATAGTATAGTTTGGCTTTTTATAAGTTTTTGAAACATATTTAAATCAGACCAGTAAATGTAAATCGATATCATAATTTTTGGTGATTCAATGAAAATTGTTCATCATAAGATTTTCGAAAAATCTGGAAAAGTTTAAAAAGCAAGTAATGATTGACCATCTAAAGAAAGCCAGGCTTTTAATGTAATACTATTGTTTCAGGTCCTCTAAGCAAGATAAAACCTGACGGACTAAAAACAGTGAATAAACAATTAATATAAATAATTAAAAAACGATTTCCTAAATCTGCAAACTATTAGTATTTTGGAAAGTTTACAGCTAAAAACTAATTATCACATTTTTTTGGATTCCCTCTTTTAAATTAATTTTTTTAACATCAAAAAAATAATAATTTTTTGCACTTTATTGCAAATTTAGTTTGTGCGTTCCCACTTTATTGCAAATTTAGTTTGTGCTCCCCCCCCGCGGGTCCAATGAGTCAAAATTGAGCTCACAACCTGAAATTTGTACTGGTAATGCGGAAAAGTGAATTTTTATCACAGTTTCAATGTTCGACTAGGTCAAAAAGACTCTACATTTGTATTGTAATAATTTTGTCAATATAAAACCAATGTTTATAGCTTTTCTGATACTTTTATTTTTTTTTTAATTTATAAAAAAATAACATCTGAAATTGTGTAAAATGTTTTTTTTGCAATACTTTACCTTAAAATAAGCTTCTTAAGTGGGAGATAGAGTAAGGATCTATGACCCAAGATAAATATTATGCCAAGTTGCCGATTTTTGAACAATTATTCTTCTTCATATTAATTTGATATATGGTGCATATTTTCTATATTCTTCACGTCCACAACTTTTTTTGTCCATATCTACATACCTACTTAAATAAAATTACTGCTTCTGTACTCCAGTATACCATTTCTTTTTAATTTTGTTTTTATTCATTGTTAATTTATTATTTTCCATAACTTAATCATGAATAGTCTATTTAAAAAATCAATTAGGGTTTTTAATTTCATGTAACATTGGCGTATATATATTGCTTCTTGAGGGGGGGAGGTTTGAGTCCTTGAGACGATGAAAATTTTCAACGACCAAAAAAAAAGTCATTACTTTATTTTTGTTGTACATAAAACTGGCTCTGGGAGGGCTTTACTTTCCAATTCCCCAAAAAAGGGTCCTTACTTTATGCTACATCTATCATTTAGCTTAAATAAAACAAAAAACAATTAGTTACTAATATTACTAATAAGCGTTAAATGAATGAACAGTTTTCAATTACACAGGCCAACACACACTTTGGTGCCTGCGATTTTTTAACTGTTCCTGATTTTTTTTTTTAAGTTGTGTATATATTTTACATTATAACTGTTATAGTATATAATATTACTATTGCCAGTTAAAAAAACAAGGACACATGGATTTAAGTATTTATTGCAAAAACTTAATTTACATAATTACATTAGTCACTAATCACATAAAAATTTTCTTTTATACGACTTTCTAGAATGGAGTTTACTAGGGCAGTCTCGCTGAAGCAGCGTCCGCAGTAGTCCGCCATCATGTGGCTATCCCATCGTCCTTGATAACGATCTTCCATAGTTTTAATATCCTGATGGAATCTTTCCCCCTGTTCTTCACTACAATCACCTTTTATACTCATGTTACAGCCGAGAATATTAACATTTGAAAGCATAGTTTCCACTAATTCTACGTAATTCTCTGCTTTATGATTGCCAAGAAAATTTTGTACTACTTGAACAAATGAACACCAAGCGTTAGATTCAGTCTCGTTCATTGATGTGGTGAATTGTGGATCTTTAACAGGCTGCCTTATTTGAGGACCATCAAATACCAGCTCTTAATTTTTCCGTGCTAATGCCAGGAAATTTACGTGACAAATACCTAAAATAATTTCCATCTTGATTTACAGCCTTCACAAATTGCTTCATTAGGCCTAGCTTGATATGCAAGGGCGGAAGTAAGATTTTTTCTCTTGAAACCAAAGGTTCGTTGATCACGTTTTGTTTTCCTTGAATCATGACATCTCTTGGAGGCCAATTTTTGTTAACCCAGTGCTCATTTTTAGCTCTGCTGTCCCAAAGGCCCAAAAAACAAGGATATTTTGTATAACCACTCTGCTGTCCAAGGAAGAAATTAACCATTTTTAAATCAACACCAATTGCCCACTGATGTTCTTCGTATTTAATTTTTCTCAAAACTAATGCAATTGTTTCATATTCTTCCTTCATGGTAGTAGAATGACCACTAGGAATTGAGCCATGTTTGTTACCGTTATATAAAAGAACACATTTTAAACTACGTTTTGAACTTTCAATAAAAAGGTAACAATCATCTGGAGTGTATTCAGGCAAACCCATTTTTTCTAAGAGCCCTTTTATATTGTTACAGAATACCAAGTCATTTTCCTGAGCGAAAAAAGGCAGCAGATCCTTATCTCTTTTACGATAAAATGTAATATTAGTACCTGGACAAGGTAATTTTTTTTCTTTTAATCTGGATGCAAGTAATTCAGCGGATTCCTTTGAGAGATTCAGGTCTCTTATAAGATCGTTTAGTTCTTCTTGATTGAAACACTGCGGAGTTGCTAAATCTGCTTCAAATTCGCTGTCGTTTTCTGATTGAATTCTTTGAACTTCGTCAGACGTTGATGTTTCTGTATCATCTTCTGTCAGTTCGGGTACAGCGCTGAATGATGGAACGGGTATTTCTTCCGAATGCGCTACAGGCCTTCTTGCAGAATCTAGATCAGGATATGTCCATTTGTGTCTATTGTTTCTATTTATACCTTTAATATTAATGAGACAAAAATAGCAGTCGTCATGATGGTTTCGCGGTTCTCTCTCCAAACACCAAACTTTAGGCACTCCCTCTTTCCAGTTGTCCACTGTCGCAAATGTTCAACACATGTTTTACATATGAAATGTGGGGCCCAAGATTTATCTTGATCTCCTAAATGAACGCCAAAATAGGCAAGATAAGCTCTTTTCACAAAGTCAGAAATCGTTTTTCTGCTCTTTTTCAAAGTGCACCACACACAACAAAAAACATCGGGATGATTTACACAGGTACGTCTGCTTGTGGATGCCATTGTTTCAGTTTAGTGTCTTGATACTACAATACGACCAAAATTTACACAAAATGATAGCACAACTTTACTTGGGAAAACTCAGTAATATACTAAATCGAGTACAGCCAAGCAGGTATAGAAGGATCGGGTCATAGGCAATTACAGGTATAAAAGTAATTAAGAGCAGTGTATTGAGTAGTTCTTACTATAGCTTGTATAACTTGCTCCCATTAGACATAAAATATATTGTGAATAGCAATATTTATAAGAAAAAAGCAAATGCATTTATTTCAGCTAATATTAAAAACCTAAAGAGTGCTATGCAGAGAATCGTTTAAATTATTTTAAATAAATAATAAAAGGTAAAATACCTTAAGGGTATAAGTAAGCATTCTTTCCTTAGGCTTTACATTTTTTGTGCTAAAAAACTTAATCTTAATATTTTACTAACTTTTTCTTTATATTACAACTCGAATTGCATATTTTATGGCAGTTAAATATTGGGTTCACGCTCCACACTTTTTGTGCTTAAGGAAGTGTAAATAGAAACATGGAATTTGAATATTATTAAAACATTATGCTATTTTTAACGAATATAGCACATATAAACCTTCCTAGGCTCAGGTGCATACTTATAATATGAAAAAATGCTATTGTATATACCTTTCATGAATAAAATATATATTATTATATTATTATTATTATATTATAGGAACATTGGGTCAGGGACAATTCCAGGTATCCATTTGGTTAATTAGATTCTGGGAAATTTCTATTTTGACGATTAAGTACATATTTATCTCTTTATTTGTTGTCCTTTATCAGAAAAAAATATCAATTAACCTGTAACCTGTATCTCAAACACTAGAGCTGATAGAAAAAATCTGGTCGCATTTTTGGAATCAGCACATTAAAAACATCTAAAATCAGATGTTACCCTGTGATATCGAATAATTCGAATAAGCAGCAACTATCGAATAATTCGATAGTTTTTATTCGATAATGCCCCCCTCTGCCTACGCGATATATGTCATGATATGTCATTAACAGAGCCTTCTAGATAGACAAGGTTCTGTTTCGTGCATTTTAAAGGTTTTCATTTGACCTTGGCTCGTATTATATAACAGAAGTAAAGTTTACAGATTCTATGATTAAAGCTATACAATCAATGACACAAAATATATAAAAACAAGTTTTTCTTTAATTCTTAGATTACGCAAATTCTGTAGTTTAATAGGCATATTTTGTCAATATCTGATTACCAGTCTTTATGTATTCTATAACGGTAATGTTTTGAACAACGCATAAATACGTTTTGAACAAAATAATAATATTTATTCTTAGAATGGTAGAAGCTCCAATTTACTATACTCTCCCCAGAGTAAGTATTCATGCATTTACTGACGTACCTACAAGTATTTAAATTACAGTCTTGGCTTAATCGAAAAAAAAAACTAGTTCTAAGATAATGTGTGTAATTCTTACATTTGATATTTTTTCAGTACTCTAAACTCTAAAGCATTATTAGTACAGCTCATATTTTTTGCAATTATTAATTTAAATTTTTTATTCATTGTAAAAGAAAATTGCACTGTACAGATCTTTCAGTATATAATTTACCATTTAAAGATAAAATTGTTCTGAGGAAATCAGAATTATTTTTTAAACGGTTATTCAATTGCTATTTAAATATTAAATATTTAACGTCCTATTCAAGTGAAATGTGCGACAGGGGCGGATCTATAATGACGCTGTGCAGCGTCAACCCTCCGAAGGAAAGGGGCCTCGCAGGGTCCCCATTTTTCTATACACATAGTTTCGTGTTTCGTTTTTAAATTTTAAAAATAGATAAACAAGAGCATATTAAAAAAATCCGCCCAATACCTACATATTATCATTATTATGGTTCGGTCATAGAATATTGTATAGTGCGGGACACGAAAGGAAACCGGACGGAGTCAATCGGTTTAGGAAGGTCGGCCAAGAAATCTCTTTAAACCAGTGGTAACCCGTCGTTCTTTAAATAATATGGCATTCCTTTTTGACTATACGCACTTCAGATAATTAAAAAATGTAACTATGCTTAATGAACCTTTATCTATATTTGTCTGTTTTCTTTCGTGTACCGCACTTCTATATCTCTTTTGTGTTGCAAAAACGGCGAACTTTCGAATTTTAAAATGATTTAATTTTGATTTTTCTTGATCGATTTACCTATAAATATATTTTTTCTTGAGTTCTGTCATTAACGGTTCCCGAGCTACTGCCTACGTCCACTATTATTGGACCACCCAGTATAGTGATACACGATTTACAAGTCCAGATTTTACTGCATAATAACTGCATGAAATTTGTTACACGTCTTCTATGCATTAAGGAGCATACGGATTTACCCAGGTTAATTAATATGCACGCCCCTGGTAGAAATTTCAAAAATTGATTGTTAATAAAAAATGCCCTTTTATGCATAAAAGACGTGTATCAAATTTCACACAGTTAGTTCTTTTAAAACCCTGTATCTCCAAAGTTAAGACTTTTAGGTTCATATTAAACTTTTTTCTTAAAAAGGTCTAAGAATCACCCCCCTTTAACATTAGCACGCAATTAGGAAATGCCTTGTATAGTACTTCACAATGACGCCCCCTGTACAAAGTAATATGACATGAGACAAACGGTCACTTTTGGCATTCCCGAATAGCCCAAAGTCGAACTGCATAAGTTAAAATTTTGATAAATCTTGTTCACTGGAATCAGTGCTGGCTACCCTACTATAACTACATTGATATGCTAATTTTGGAAAAATATGAGTTCTGTAGTTTTTCAAATATTAATTGCAATATTAGATATTTTTTGACACCCGGTATTGAACAGAAAATTAATTATTTTGACGCAGTTTATTGACAGCTACTTTATGAACAATTTTACAAAATATATGAAAAAAAAAACTAAGCCATTTTTGAAGTTGACGGCTGTGATTCTAATGGTTCGATTTCTTCTAAATCGTTGTCTTCCTCTGAAAATGATGAGGTTTCGTCGTCACTGCTTGAAGATCCCAGTGTGATAATTAAATCATCAATAACCGTTTCAATTTTGCCATCTACTTCCCAGTATTTATCTTCAATAGAACGAACCAGTTTAACATACGATTTCCAATTTTCAGCCGATATTGAGTCAATCGCTTCTAACGTTATTTTATTTAAATCTTTAATTGAAAGTTCACCGGTGTTGCGCTCTCGAATATATTTTTTTACTCCCGCCCATGCAAGTTCAATAGGGTTGAGGTCGCATCTGTATGGAGGCAGCCTTAAAGGTGTATGACCGAGGTTACGTAAAAGACCATCAATTTTATACTTTTTTTCTCTAGGCTTGTTGGCTGATATTACTTCATATAATTGATATTTTCTCCATGTTGGATCACATACAAGATTGTTCGATTTAGGCCACGACATTATTTGAGCTTTTGTAGAGTGTTTAGTTGGTACTTTATCTTCTACGTGAAAATGATAAGACGCATTATCAACGACTGATTTGGGAGGAATGTTAGGTAGAAGCTTCTCGAGCAACCACTTTTCAAAATTATCTCCATTCATCTGTCCATGATAGTCTCGAGTTGTTAGTCCCGAGCGAAAAACTATAGCAGCACCTGGAACAAAGCCTGCTTCTGAACCAGCATGAACTATAATAAAGCGTCTACTAGAGCGGATTCCCTGAACCAAACCTGTAACACTTTCACTTTGCCAGCATTTGTTCACTGTCATATCATTATCTACCCAGGTCTCGTCTAGAAACACAATATTGCGTCCTTCTTGCCTATATTGCCTTACAATTGATAAATATTTCACCGGCCAGTGAAAAATATTTAGTCTCTCAATGAGCAATTTTCGTTTATTTTGGAACTTGCGCCAAACAAAACCATTTCATCGTAAAAGCCGATTTAAGATTTTATACCCGTACGGAAAATCTATTTTGTTCTTTACAGCACGAAGTAGAGGTTTGCGGGTCGGAACCTTCTTCAAGTTTATATAAAAATCCTCTATTGTTCGTCGAATTACTTAAAAATCACCATCGTCAATTTTATCTTTGTATGATAATCGGGGTCTTTTTTTACCAGGAGATTTTAAAGGTGAAGTAGAACATGAGCGATCATTATGTTCTCTTTGAATCTTTCTTACACTACTTTCAGAAACACCAATGTAAAATGCAGCGCGTTCTGTTCAATATTGAATTGGAATAGTCATACTATTATTTTCAGCTTCTCTAGTACAGGCCTATAACGCTCGCAATAATTTCACGAACATCGCTTCGAATTGTTTTTCCTCTTTTGCTCGCCATCGTTACTTCGAAATAATAATTCAAATTCAACGCAAAGCATTTATATAGAAATGAAAACAAATGCTCGAAATGTATAGGCGCCACTGGAAATAGCTAATACCTTTTAGCGGCAAGTGCATGGAGACTCTAGGCACATCCCAATTACAATAGACCAGTGCAAAATTTACTAAATCCTCGATTAATTTTCCGTACCGCTTAGCTGGCGCATTTTATAGGTGAAGCGGCAAACTATTACGACAAATAAAATAACATAAAATTTATTTGCGTACACAAATTTTACTTTTCCGCTTGCTTAAGACTATGAACCTTTATTTTAAGGACCGCCCGGTTTTCTATCATGTCCCGCACTTTAAGGTAAGCGCTAGCTATTTATTTTGTGGTTCTGTTAATGTTATTTATTAGTTTATTATTATACATGGTGTTAGTAAATAAGTGCGACAAACTTCACGGGGTGATTCTGCATGAAAAAATAATGATAGTTTGCTATATAAACGTATGTCTGCAAACGATTCGTTTTCCCAGATACGAGGTGTTAAAGTTTTGGTTAAAATCTGACGATTTATTTATTGCTCTAAAACCGGTCGATATATATGAATGAAATCTGGTGGGTTTTAAGAGGTAGTTATTGCGCATTTTTTGACATGCAATTAAGAATTTTATATTCATCATTGGCGCGCATACGGGTAAGGATCTCAATTTTTGTAAAGAAAATAAATGGTATGCCACTGTGACATTTCAAATTAAAAATGATTTTTGAATTCCTCGTTCAATTTGTGACAAAAAATCTCTTGTCTTTTTTTCGTATGGGGCGCGGTTTTTATGCAAAAAATAAAACATCTTAACGCGTATTTTTCATTTCTTTAATACAATAACTAGTAGCTTCTTCTGTCAACTATTAAATACGAATATTTTAACGAAATGTCAAATTAGCTTTTCTTAATTTTTAAGCTTCTTAGTTTGCAACAACATTATTGATATTAAGTAATAATTTTTCTTTTATCGGTAAGAATGGAAAATTTTACATCATTTTACATTTTGTTTATGGTCGAAGTAATGAAAATGGTCGGCAAGCTCTACGATTGTATGCTGAGTTATATCTAGGACAAAGGGTAACCCATCACACAATATTTGCTCGTCTTCAACAACCTTTGCGCGAAAATGGTACATTTAAGAAACAAACGGCTGACTGCGGACGCCCTCGAGAAGTACGAACTGTGCAACTATAAGAAGCATTTCCCGAGTTAAT
Organism: Kuschelorhynchus macadamiae; assembly: GCA_030620095.1. Lineage (NCBI taxonomy): Eukaryota > Metazoa > Arthropoda > Insecta > Coleoptera > Curculionidae > Kuschelorhynchus > Kuschelorhynchus macadamiae. Next base: position 2,245,357 of record JAUTXW010001077.1, read on the forward strand.
TGCGGAGTTACCTGAAAAGAGTACTCGAAAGAATGCCAACGTATTGAATGTAAGCAACTTCACTGTATTTAAAATTATTAAAGAACAGCAATTGTGTCCGTTTCATATTCAACGTTTGCAAACTCACTACCTAGAGACTTTTTTCCACGCCTATTTTTTTGTCAATAGATTCTTCAACAAGTTTTCTTTACTGGCGAGGCTACTTTTGGTCGAGAGTGTATACGAAATTTCCATAACCATCACTTATGAGCTGAGGAAAATCCACATGGAATCTTTGAAGCTCATTTTCAGCGTGAGTACTTAATAAATGTACGGCTTGGAGTAATTGATGATCATTTATTCGGTCCATATTTCCTTCCACAACGACTAACCGGCGAATCTTACTTTAATTGCCTACAGGAAGAGTTAAATGTTCTTCTTAAAGAAATTCCTTTACAGCTGAACCAACACTTATAGTTTATGCATGATGGTGCACCAGTCTATTTTAGCATTAATGTACGTAATCACTTAGAGACAGTATATCCAAATCGTTGGATAGGAAGGGGAGGTACGGAAAATTGGCCTGCTCGATCGCCGGATTTAAATCCTCTAGATTTTTGCATTTGGAGTTTTCGTAAGTCATTTTCATTCCACTCCCGTCGAAAATGTTGATGACCTGAGTAATCGAATTAAAGCCGGCTGTGAGACAATAAGAAATACACCAGGAATATTTGTGTGAATACGACAACCAATGAGGCGAAGAGTTGAATCTTGTGCCGCGTCTGAGGGAGGTCATTTTCAATATTTGTTGTAGCTTTACGCTTATTTAAAATTTTATTAGTGCTATTTTCTGTTATTGTTCTGGTTTAATATTATTGTATTATAGTTCTTGATAATATATTAAAGAAATGAAAAATACCCGTTAAGATGTTTTATTTGTTTGCATAAACCCCGCGTCCCATCCGAATGCCCAATAAATGCCTATTAAAACATACCAAATTTCATTGGCATATCTCGAACGACAAGAAAATCAAGAAAAGACTTTTGTTACGTCTTTTATAATTGGTTGAAGCTATTTTATACAAAACTAGTCAACTTTTATAAAAAAGAAAAAGGCGGAAATTGAGGTTAGAATGTCTATGAACTTAGATGATGAATAATGCAAAAACAAAATGAGATCGGAAAGAACTGGCTTCGGATTCGTAATCAAGACCTGAAAATCTACCAGTGCACAACAAATTATCAAAATCGGCATGATTTAAAAAAGTAAATAATTTCCGTAATATAATCTTCACAACATTGACTTGACGTTGACAAACGAAAATATATAACTTCGAAAGAGGGGCGTCGGAATAACGGAAGTACTAGGTCCTTGTTAATAGATTACAAAGGAAAAATGAGTGTAAAATTGTAGATGCTGTTGGTGGATATCTAAGAACCGAAACGTCGCCGTAAAGACGTGACTTCGGAGTCGATATCATGATCCCAAAATCTAGTAGTGTAAAAAACCATTCAATTCAATCGGCCAGGTGACTATACCGCATAATCACCAAAAAATCTTTGTTTTAAGTTTTAATATACACATTGGCAGGTTCCGTATGGGATTTAAGGTTTCTACGTGTTGTGATTGGCGAGCTGCGTATGGGATTTATGGTCTTTACGCTTTTAGTTCTAATGTTTTACGTCACACACCGAAACGTTCTACTTACAAAAGTTATAATTTGCCGTCATACGGCAGTTTAACCAGTCCTTATGTCAAAACAAAAACAGCTGAGGTTTCAGATTGAAAACAGAGAACACCCCCAACTTTAAAAAAAAATGTTCAAAAAGAGTTAAATCTGATGTATATACGTGTAATGTAATCAAACAGATTATCACAGTTTAAATTCGTCTTCTCTGCTGGTAGTCCAAAACAGTTATATGCAGATATATTCGAATAACTACAACAGTCTTGAGAAAGATGATGCCTATATCAGATAATTTTGATATTGCTTGTTTTCTTGTAACAAAGCATTCAACATGGAAAGGGAAGTAAGTATAAACTTTAATAATGTGAATCTGTAATATTGGGAATTTTTTCTAATTGTTTTAAATTCCTTTGAATGCAACATTCATATTTCTTTGAATTGTTTTTCTTAAATTTCCTTGTAGACAACATAATTAAAATCATTATTTTCTGGATTTTTAAGCTTAAGCCACATTTGCTTTAGTCAGGACTGTCCCAAGTTTTAACTACAAGGCACAATTTGCCTCGTGTTCCCATTTAAATGTTTAAAATCCCATCAAGACATCAAATTAAATTTTATTTTTCTCTAAAGCAACGTAACCTATGAAAATATTGGCTAATGTGGGTGGATACATGGTACCCAATCTACTACTGAAGATGCCTCGTGCAAACGAAGGCGAAACATCAGATAGTAATTCCAATTTGACACGGTCTAATCCCAAGAACCACAATTTCTTAATTGACCAAAGCCGTGAAAGCTTTTGTTCTATGTTAGTATTTATAACTTTATAAACATTTTTATAAAAAAAATACCCTGACGGAGATAATCATATATTGTGTAGTAACCGAATAAAATATTTTGAATTTGAATTTGTTATTGGGGAATAACAGATAATGACACATTAAAATTATTTAATAGGATGAACTTATGTAATGCATAAGTAGTTAGAAATTGCTCTAAAAATAGCTTTAAGTCTCCAAAGGTCCAGGACAACAAAAAATGTATATACTTAACCAACTCATACAATATGGACACTATACCTCTAAATGTTTTTATGTTTTGTTTTAGATACAAAAGAATATTCTCCATCGGATCTAAAGGAATTACGACATATAACCCTAATACACTTGAGGTTACAAACAAGTGGCCGTATAATGAGTTCTATAATATCCAACCTATTAAAAGTGGAAATAATGTTGTAAATGAGTTTCAGATAACAGTTAAAAAGGACAAAAAAGTTAATAAAATGATTTTTTCCACTGAACACAGGACTCATGTTATAACTGAAACTATGAAATTCAAGAACTATTTTATTGAAAAACCCAAAGAGATATATGTAAGTCGTGAAATTCATTACTATAGAGAAGCTTAGTTTGATTTTAATAAAGTTTTTTTACTACTGTTAGTCCTGATTTGTACAACTTACTGATCAATAATTGGGAAGTTCTATCATGGCAAGTAATTTACCAACCTCTTCTGAAATTTTGCGAATTTTGTAAATAATGTAACGATGATTTATAGTATCTCATTTTGATACATTGCATACATATAATTGATAAAATACTTCCCTTTTATGAGGGAAGTATAAAGACAAAAATTCTCTAAATGTTTATTACATTAAAAGTAAGAAAATTTAATCTTCCCATTCTTGTAGCAAGAATTTAATAACTACAAAACGTCAACTTTTTCTTTGTTTTTAACATAATAAACACTTTGTTAATTTTTAACTTTTTTTTGTGTACTTCAGAGACGTGCAGTGACTTATAAGTTAAAATTTCTCTAAAAAATCTAAATTTTTTTATTATAAACAAACTTGCCAAGTTTTATCAAAATCTGCATAAATCTTTAGTAAATATGGGTGGTAATGATCATAAAATGTAATTAATCAATTTCTTTATGAAAAAGTAGAAAATTTTTTAGAAAAGAGTATAAAAAACAGCTTTGGTTTTTTATACTTTATCTTTAAAGGGTTAAAATTTGGAATATTTATTAGCCATAGAAAATGTATTTTAGCGTTATCAGGCATATAAATATCATTGGTCAGATATCAGGTTACCGATTCTTCTGGAAGTTACACCTTATTCATTGGATCAGTTAGATCCAACTACCAACACAATTCTAGCTAGTTATACTTACAAGGATTTTGAAGGTATTTGTACTGTATGTGATTATCCAGGTAAGAATTGTAGCTCAAATACTTATTATTAATCTAGTTTATTAATGTTTTGGAGTTGACTTATATTTTATTAGTATTAAAAGTAAAATCTTCCCAAATAAGTCTATAAATCTTAATTATTTACTCGATTATTTTTAAACATATATTTTTCTTATTTCCTGTAATACTAATACAAACCTAAGAAATATACCTTGAGTATTAGTTTGTTTATAGTTTGAACAGATATTTATTTAGAATTGTGATGTATATAGAATTTTTTGTTGTTTTAGGTGGATTTGTAATTGTCTGTGGTGGATTTGGTAGATTACATTTATTCCAAACTGTAGATTTTGAAGAAATTAAAATAAAAATTATGGAAAATGCTGCATTATTTTTAGGTATAAACATCAAAGTTTTAGGGCAACCTATTAGTTTGGAAGACTTTCAGAGGCAGAGATTTGGAAAATATAGGTACATATACACAATAGAATTTTTTAGACAAAAATGGACTTTCACATTTTTTTTAGAATATATATATATATATATATATATATATTTATATATATATATATATATATATATATATATATATATATATATATATACATATATGTATAAAGTTGGCGCATTACCTTTCTGGAATGACGTCATTTTTGGTTATTTTTGTTTGATTTATGTTAACTGACAGTGACAAAAACATTTTGAAAAAACTCATTGTCGTTTCTTTACAACAGTCAATGCCGGTTTTGGTTATGTGTCTTTCAGAATATATTCGTCAAAATTGACATTGATTTGTTGTGATTCTTTTTAAACTTTTGCAAGATGCCGCGAAGATATAATCAGCAATCACAGCTAATAGTTTTGAATATCTTGGCTTTTTTTCAATTGGAAAAAGAGCAAGCTAAAAATGGAATCCTTCCGCAAACTGATAATATAATTGAACGAGCTTCAAATGCAACAAAACTTAGCCATACAACAATCATAAATAGTAAGAAAAGAGGAATAACGAGCGATGAATCCTTTAACTCCAGAATGTCTCAAAAGCAAAAAGAGGTAAAAACAAAAATTACAGATTACTTAAAGAACAAAATAAGAGATACAATCTACTGCATGTATGCGAAAAATGAATATGTTACAATGCAGACTTTGCTTAAAAAACTAAAAGAGATAAATGAATATTTTAATTTTTCCATCACCTCGCTAAGAAAATACGTAAAAAGTATTGGTTTTAAGTGGAAGAAATCAAATAATAGAAAATACCTGATGGATTTGCCCCACATCGTCCACAAGAGAATCAATTTCTTGAGGGAATATGTCAAAAATCAAAATCTAGGACAAGATACTTATACCACCGTATTTATTGATGAGACTTGGATTTTTAGTAAAGGTTCGTTTAGAAACAGCTGGCAGGATAACACTACAAGTTCTAAAAAAGCTAGTGAAGGTCATCGATATATTGTAGTTCACGCTGGATCAAAGGAAGGCTTTATTAAGGGGGCCAGTTTAATATTTAAAAGTGGACTAAAAAGCGGAGATTATCATGACAATATGAACAAGCAAAATTTTGAAAATTGGTTTAAAAATCAGCTGGTACCAAATCTTCCTCCAAAAAGTTTGATAGTGATGGACAACGCAAGCTATCATTCCGGCCTTTTAGAGGATATTCCAAGAAAATCATGGACAAAGCAGAGATTGATTGGATGGTTAAAAGAAAACAACATTGACTTCCCAGAGAGGGCCATGAAGGATGAAATATGGAGCATTGTAGAAAAAAATTGTAACATTGAAGAAACATTCTACCTTGAAGAATATGTGAAACCTTTGGGCCACAAAATACTAAGACTTCCTCCATACCATTGTCAATTTAATGCTATTGAAATGGTATGGTCTGAGTGTAAGAGGAAATACGACCAATACATTGCTAGTCTGAAGGGGACACCATCGGAAGTTTTGGCCATGTGGGAAAAAGCGATAAATGAAGTATCTTCAGAGCATTGGAAAAATTATGTCAGCCACACAGAAAGGGTAATCCAAGAAGCTTGGAAGACAATACAGATATGTGATGCTTCAGATATTGCACCACTTGTAATTAGTACCGACGAAGACAGCAGTGACGATGAAGAATTTAGTTCTGATTCTGAAGACAGTGAAGGGGAGTAGTTTTTATTTTTAAAGTTAGTTAGTTATACATTAATTTCTCTCTTTTAGTTTTTAAAGCAAAGTCTGCATTGTAACATATTCATTTTTAGCATACACGCAATAGATCATATCTCTTATTTTGTTCTTTAAGTAATCTGTGATTTTTGTTTTTACCTCGTTTTGTTTTTGAAACATTCTGGAGGTAAAGGATTCATCGTTCGTTATTCCCCTTTTCTTAAATTTTTTTAGTATTGTCTGTAATTGAGAATTAAAATAATTTTGATGAAAATGGGTAACTGGCGTCAATTTATTACATTGCAAACAAAGAATAAGACTAAGATAAAAGAATTTATATTAGTAAAGTCTTATTTGCAAAATAATTTTAGTTTTTGAAGTTATAATAGTTATTTTTGTATTAAGTGTGCAAAATGAGGGTTTTTTTATGGCAATGAGAGTGTTAATTTTTTGCCAGCCATTTTCGACAAGTTGCAGCACTTTCTGTACAGAAAATGCCAATTTTAAACACTGTTACATTAACTTACTTGACAAAGACTGGAACTTAAAAGATTTAAAATGTATAATGTAAATGAATATGTAAAATTCTTTAAAGGAACAACAATAGTTACTTACAAAAAGGCAATCTTGCTTTAAAATGGTTTTATACGTTTATAAGTAGGTTTTTTTATTATATTTTCTGGTAGGTCGTTAGAGGATTTTATTATACACTATCCAGGGCCATCTGGGCATCTTATGAGGCATCAACAGAGTGGTACTAGATTGCATTTCTTTCTGGTGTTATATTGATGCACATCAGCATAAGTAAGATGCCCATTTCCTATCTTGATATAAAAAGGTTTTTAAATACGTATAGTGTAGGAATAATTTTTTTGAAAATATCCGGAAATATGTCATTTCTGAGACATATATTTATTAGTTTTGTTAAGGGTATTAGTACTATGTTTTTAACGTATTTTATTAATTTTAACATCTTAAACTTCATTAATAGTTGTTTCAAGGAAAAAAAGTGTTTAATGGTGTTACAATTGAATCTGGTTATTCATTAGGACTAACACTTGCATTTGGTATATTTTTACAATTTTAAACTATTACGAACAAAAATAAAGCATTAGTATAGAACTCTTAGGTCACTGAATACTTCAAAAAATGTTAATGCAACTTCAAGTCTCTGGAAGAACTTTTTTTCCTGTGGCATTAATACCTTATGCAGGTATCTGTGGTGTGTAAATTTGAATTCACTGTTAGACATGATAAGGGTTGTGTCATCAGCATAGAGAACTCATTTTTCAGCAAGCTGAAAATAATATAGTAAAAAGAGTTGGTCTCGAGATGAATCCTGGGGGCAGTCCGTATTAAACAAATTTTGCACTGAAATTATTCTGGTTTTGCCCCACACATTGACTTCTGTTCCCATCCTAAAACTCACCGACAAATATGTTACTGTTACTTAGAAGCTAGATATTCTTAGCCTTATCTCCAGATATTGTATCTCCGAATGAAACATCAACCTAATTATTTCTTCATATTTTTTGGTGTTCATAACGCAATCTTGAAAACTATTGAGTTATAGATAGCCAAACCAGTCAACCAATAATTCAATCAATATTTATTTGTGATGTACAAAAAAAAAACGTTTGAAATCGTATACCGATTTCAATTAAGATATTTTAATTTTAAAAATTGTTGATTCTGAAGTTTGAGAACAGTTTTGGTATCCGACATCTAAATGCTCAGATCTAAAACGAAACAGACGTCCGTTTTAGGTGCAGCACTTTGTATAATAAAAATTTGTGTAGCTATAACTTGTCGTTAATAAAAAATTAATAAATCTTATGGTACGTTGTGATCCTTATCACCCAGCTTTAGAGTTATACATATCAGTGAATAAAACTAACTATCTAGAACCTCTGAGTTATTTTTCTTATAACTTTAAAAACGCTAATTTCGATTTAATTAATGAATATTTTCTTTCGGTAGACTGGCAATCAATTATGTCAGAAGATCTAGATGTTACTGTCAATAAATTTTATTCTGTACTTTTCGACTGCTTTAATATGTTTGTACCCATGAAGGCACATTCTAGTGAAAAATTTCCTATTTGGTTTTCTTATGAATTGAAAAAACTGATCTATCAAAAGAACATTGCTCAAAACAGGTGAACAGTGCAGTTGATTACAATGTATTTAATACACTTTGAAGGGAATGCAAAAACCTAACGAAGGAGTGCTACAATTTGTACATAAGTAATACTGAAAGTGCCATAAGCAGTAATGTAAAAATTTTCTGGAATTTCGTTCATTCCTAGTCTAATCAGGGCACTATTCCTAAGGAAATGTTTCCAGCCACTGAAAAATCATCTAATGGTATTGACATAGCTAATCTATTTGGTAAATATTTTTCCTCTGTTTATAACCCTCAGAGAAATTCTAAGGTCAGTACATTTTTTGATCGATTTGAAAATGTTCCTAACATTGCTATAGACCCAACTGATATTGAGAAAGCTTTAACACAAGTGGACATCAACAAGTCTGCAGGTCCTGATGGTGTTCCTAACAGAGTACTAAAATTTTGTTCTAACACCTTATATCTCCCCCTATTTTACATTTTCAACAAATCCCTAACTTCCGGAGTTTTTCCAGAGACATGGAAGCTTTCTTATGTTTGTCCGATTCACAAATCTGGCAGCAAAAATGACGGAACAAGATACAGACCAATCAGCATTCTGTCGGCAATCCCTAAATTGTTTGAACAGTGCGTTGAAAAAATTCTGTCGAATATATTTCATCAGATTGTGATCAGTCAACAGCATGGGTTCACGGCCGGTAGGTCTGTTGACACAAATCTGTTTCTCTTTATAAATTTTATAAATTCATCATTTGAAAGCAGTACAGAAACTCATGCAATATATACTGACTTCAGTAAAGCCTTCGATAAAGTAAACCATAACATCCTTCTTTCAAAGCTCTCTAGTTATGGTGTTTCTGGATCTTTACTTTCATGGATGAATTCTTACCTTACTAACAGAATGCAGCAAGTCAAGATTGATGGCTATCTATCTTCATGTTTCCATGCATCTTCCGGGGTACCTCAAGGCTCTCACTTGGGTCCCCTTCTTTTTAGCTTATTTATCAACGATTTAGGATCCTTGCTCTCCTCAAGTTTTCTGCTTTTCGCTGATGATATGAAATTGTATCGTCGGCTGACGTCCACTCACGACATGATTATTCTACAAAATGATCTTAATATTGTATATGATTGGTGTCAGCTTAATGACATGTCCCTCAACATTAACAAGTGTTGTTATATAAGATTCAGTAGACTCATCGATAAAGATCCTTTTCAGTATTACTTACATAATGTCCCTTTATCTGAAGTTTCTGTTATAAAAGACCTTGGCCTATATTTAGATACTCGGTTAATGTTTACTGAACATTTTGAAGTGGTCATTGGTAGGGCTAATAAAATGTTGGGCTCTATTAAGAGAGCTACTAGAAAATTTACAAGTATATGCGCTATCAAAATTCTGTATACATCACTAGTCAGATCCATTCTATAGTCTTCATGCATCGTTTGGTCACCTTACTATCGGACCCACATCAATAGGCTCGAGAATGTGCAACATAAGTTTATAAAATTTGCAAGGTACAAACTTTTCCAGAGGGGTGTGTATCTCAGTGATGACCAAACTGTGACTTACTTAGACTTAACTACTCTAGTTCGCAGAAGGGAATACTTTGATGTCTGTTTTGCCTTCAATATCTTTAACTACCACATAAAAAGCTCAGAATGTCTTCAGTGTTTTTATTTACACATTCAAAATTACCAGACACGAAGTAAGTCTCTTCTGCACATCCCATATTGCCGAACTTGGTACTTATTATTTAGTCCAGTTAATAGAATATCTGCTAATGTCAATAAATTCTATGAAGGTCTTGACTTCTTTAATTTATCGCAAGATAGATTCAAGTCTCAAGCTAAACGAATTATCTTAGGTTAGGTTAGGTTAAGTCTGTAATCTCTATAAATAAAGTGAAAGTAATGCAAAGTAACAAAAATAATATCCTAGTTTTTTAGAAAGATTTCAAATGTTTTTTTAAAGTTTTAATCTTTATTTATAGTGATGACGAGTATCTGACGTCGGCCTCCGAATTTTCGGTGCACAAGATTCACAAAGCACGACATTCTGAACCTGTGCGAAGAATATTATGTCTGTCTGAATTTTGTCTGCTGGAACGAGATCCTCAAACTTACAGTATTTGCACTTTGCAACCTTTATGTGATATATTTGCTTTAGTTCGAGATAGTGACAATCCACAATCGTTTAGTATAGAGTATGTTAATGGTCAAGTTAGAACTTATATGTCCACAGACAGGTATGTATTTACCAATTGTATTATAAATATCTATTAACCTTGATTGTATAGATGGCCCAAAAAGTATATTTTTCGTTATATTTTTTTTTCTCAAGCATTGATAAAAGTTAAGTATGAGTGCCAATTGAATTGTGCAACAAGCCATAACAACAAGGGCTTTTAAGGGCATTTTAGATGATAACTCGAAAAATGGATTGGTACCCATGGACCTGTAAGATGGCCCCCTCAATCTCGGGACCTTTTGAGTTTTAGTCAAAGTCAAAAAATTGCATAAACTTATTTATAATAATTATTGCAATAAACAATAATTACATAGTGCTAAAAAAACTATTATGTAAACAGTTACAATTAACTGACTTAGGAATAGGTAAGGGAATGTTATCAGAGTTCCTTGTTTCATACTGATGGCCCATTTGTATTCCCCTAAATCGCTTGTGAATAAGGGATGCAGTTTCCAGTATCAATAAGCAAGGCAAGGTAAGGATTATTTGTCATAACAAAGGCCTGCAATGGCTTGATATATATAGTGAACTGCTCTCTTCTGCCAAATGAAAATGAATTAAACTGATACTGAGAGCAAAATCCCCAGAACGGAATACCATATCAAATGGGTTTCCACCAAACTGAAGTAAACATTTCTAGTCATGTCAATTCCTAGCTCATTCGAAACTACGAGAACAACATAGTAACCAGACGCCAATTTGACATTATATGCCAGAATGTGGTCACTAAATTTTAGCTTGTCGTCAATCCAGACACCCAACAACTTGATACAGTGTTTGTTAGGAATATGAATGTCTCATCTATGTGATATTTGAAAATTATTATATTAGTCTTGTTAATATTGAAACTAAGATTATTAGTCTCACACTAAGACTAAATCCTGCGAACGTCAGCAGACACACTAGCCATTAAACCATCTACCTCTTTACCTACCCAAAGAAGTGTGGTGTCATCTGCAAAAAAAGTAAATTGGCCTGATATGTCAATAGAAGCCAGATCGTTAATGTATAGGAGAAACAATAAGAGGCTCAGTACTGAACCTTGTGGGATGCCTTGCCTGATACATCAAGTATTTTTATTTTTAATTTGTTGTGTTTATTTCTCAGTTTTCCCATTGTATAAACACAACCTCAGATAAATTATGCTTATCGCATTAAAACTTACAAAAACAAAATGAGACGAATTTCTAGTTCTGATATTATGTCAAAATAGGATATAATCCCTGAGGCCTGAGGGAGGCCGAAGTTCGGCATTGGCTTCGACCAAAAAAAATTACCTTAGGTCGGACTGTTACCGATTGTATCCATGACAGCTATCTGACTGGTAAAGTTGGAAACGCTTTATTAATATCAGTCTTAGTAAATATAACTGTGTATAACATAGAACGGAAGCTTTTACGGCTTTCGTCAATTAAGAAATCATGGTGCTTGGGATTAGTGTCAAATTTGAATTACTATCCGACGTTTCGCCTTCGATTGCACGAGGCATCTTCAGGGATATTTACTCCATGAGATCCGAACACTGAATGAGCTCGGAGAGATTCAGGCGGGCTTTTATACCCGACCTGTGCTCGCCCAACCGTGACCCTGTGTTAAGACCGGTTTCCACGTGTGATGTAGACTGTAACCCGTATCTCTGTTGAAATTTGGTATGTTAGATTCCTTAATTTTTCGTTTATAAAATGCTGGAACCGATGCTAGAACCTTGGTTTCCTTTACATTCATAACCGAAGCCGTTAAACGAAGCAGAACAGTCTGTCCTTTCCATAGGCCAAAATTTGGAAATAGCAGTAGAAGACATAGTATCCTCCGTTGAAGCAGCAATCAGAAGATTATCAATAGTGCAATCTGATGAAGTCAGATATGAGACAGCGAAGATCATTAAAAACTCAAAACCCTAAATGAAGATAAAAACGTTCTGGTTCTTCCTGCAGGCAACACTACAGTCGTCATAGACAAAGTGGACTACGTGGCAAAGATAGCTGAACTTTTGGACAACAACACCTATAAAGTTATGCAGACAGACCCTGCAAGTAGAACAGAAAGACGCATCACCAATCTAATTAACGCATCCAGTCTACCACCAGGGGAGAACAAATCATTAAAACCAAGCAGCTCCAAGATTCCCAGGTTCTACGGTCTTCCCAAGATACACATTATATCAGACATATTGGATCATAATAATCTTGATAAGAACCTAATGGACCTAGTGGAAGCTTGTCTTACATCTACTTATTTCCTTTTGGAAGGATCTTTTTATGAAAAACTTCAGGGGTAGCTATGGGATCTCCTCTATCACGTGTGGTAGCGAATATCTTTATGGAAGCCTTTAAAGATATTGCTCTAACATCTGCTCTACTAAAACCAAAACACTGGTTCAGATATGTAGATGATACGTTTGTAGTATGGTCTCATGGACAGGATAATCTTCTCATATTCCTGGATCACCTCAGTCAACATCATAATATCAAGTTCACAATAGAAATTGAATCTAATGGGACATTTCCCTTTCTAGATGTATATGGTCAAAGGAAGGAAAATGGTACATTAGGACATTCTGTGTACAAAAAACCGACGCATACAAATAGATACTTAAATGAAAATTCGCACCCCCATGCAGCACAAAAGAAATCGGTTATTAACTCACTAGTATTTAGAGCCATTTCGATCTCTGATCAATTCTCTAACATCGAAACTGACCGAAGCTCTGAGAAGGAATGGCTATTGCACTGAAGATATTAAGCGTTCAATTAAAAAATATAGTAATCCAACTTCGCGAAAGGATAAGGAGCCACCGTTAGGTAGTGTTGTCCTTCCTTACATACATGGCACTACAGACAAAATAGGATGATTACTTCGGCAGTCCAACATATGTACAATCTTCAATACACATAAGAAGATTGGACAATGCTTGCGATCCCCGAAAGATATTGTCAAAGTCAAAGTCAAAAAAAGCTTTATTGTAATTTAAGAAAAATCTCATATACAAAGCAAACTTAAACTAAGCAACAACAAAAAAAGTCCTGTCATTTTTGGCAATATATACTCTAGAGTAGCAAGTCAATTTTACTGTGTAAACGAACAAATACAAAGTTGTATATTAAAATAAAATATGATTGTATAAAAATATATAAATTAAAACTTCAACATATAGTACTTAGATGTATAAAAAACATAGCAGAGTGAATACAAAAACACAAAACAGATTTAAATGTAAAGCATAAAATACAAAAATAACCATTACAATCCTAAAAAAGTATTTACATATTCAGTTAAATGATTCGTCAAAAAATTCAGCAACTGAATAGTAGGCTTTCCCAATCAATAGGCCTCTCACTTCTCACTTAAAATGTCTTGGATTAGAAATGCCCCTTATATTTGAGGGTAGATTATTAAATATCTTTTGCTGTTAAAAATGACAGATTTCTGGGTCAGAGTCGAAGAGGGAATAGGCAGGGAAGTGAGTCGAGAGCTTCGAGTTGCATAAGCTCGGGTTGACTCAATCTCATGCCCGAACTTAACATGCACAAGGCAGACTGTTTCTAATATAAATATGCAGGGTAAAGTTAAAATTTTTTGACTTACAAAGTAAGGTCTGCATGACTCCCTAAAGGGTAGTTTACACATATATCTAATTGCACGTTTTTGCAGTACAAAGACCATGTTAAATAATTGATTAGAGCTAGATCCCAAAAGCATATTAAATAACGTAAATGGAACTCGATCAAAGCAAAGTAAACGTTCCTTGCCATGGACATGCTCAGCTCCCGAGCAACAACCTTCAAGGCAAAACATCCCTTAGCTAATCTAACATTCATACTTAAGATATGTGCTTCAAAATTTAATCTTTCATCTATATACAAACCCAGAAACTTATTAACTTTCAAATTTCCCAAAACCTGAGAGTCAAGAGACATTTCACCAATCTGACACTTAAAAGAAACAATATTTGTTTAAAAATAAAATCCATTTTGATGGCAAGCTCCAACTGATTAGCGTCCTTATTATGCCAGAGAATTGTCGTATCGTCAGCAAACATCGTAAACACTCCCGAAATGCTCAGTCTGGATAGATCGTTGACATATAACAGTTTTATTATAAGATGTAATAGAGATCATATTCTGTCTGATGTATCTCGGAGGATGTTTGATGAGGCTAGATTGTGGTTTGCTACAATAAGCTCCTATTAAATGAGTCTAAAACATTAGACATGAAGTTCAGATTAACCGGTGGTAGAGCTGATGTGTCTCTGAAGTTTTTGGGTTTGCAGCTGGATCCTGCTTTATCTTGGAATGAACATATTAATACTCTCTGTAATAGACTCTCTTCTTGCCTATATGCACTGCGTAGGGTACGTTTTACAGCTGGTCAACATGCTGCTTTGATAGCTTACCATGGCTTATTCCACGCAAGAATGAGCTATGGAATACTGGCTTGGGGTGATGCAGCGCACACTAACCTGCTGAGAGTATTTATGAAGCAAAAACAAGCCATCAGAATAATTTTTAACATGAAATCCACAGAGAGTTGTAAACCTCTTTTTCTTCGACACTCTATACTGACTCTCTTTGGTCAGATAGTTCTTGAGAATATATGTTACCTAAAAAAGTACATTCATCAACACACCACTCATTCAGACATTCATGACCATGATACCCGACACAAGGGAAATATTTTAAAACCACAGAACAGGCTTCATAGGAATAACACTGTTGGCATAGATCTATACAATCTATTGCCTCTTGCTTTCAGGCAACTGAATTCATTACGGTTCAGAACTCAATTAAAAAAATATTTAACAGCCATTGCTCCTTATTCAGTGACTGATTTTCAAAGTGCCATAAGAGAGAATAAGGAGATCAACTTACTATTAGTGTAGATTTAATGGTATTTTAATTCAATGTTTTGTAGTTGATACTTGTATGTTTTAAGTCTAATATGATTATTATGTTAAGTATTTCTTCTATGTAACGTATTTTATTTTATTGAATTCCTTTTTGACCTATCTATGAAAATGTATTTTTTTCTTCAGACTAATAAACTTAAATAAAAAAATAAAGAACAAAAGCGGGCCCAAAACAAATCCCTGAGGAACACCAGAAACAATTTCTCTTTGACTTGATTCCCTGTCATTAAACACTACTGACTGATAACGCCCAGACAAATAAGAACTTATCCAGGCCAAAGTTGCACCTCTGAATCCATATGTTTCAAGTTTTCGCAACAGCACTCTATGATTTACACAATCAAATGCCTTGGTAAGGTCACAGAATACTGCTGCGGCAACTTCTCCATAGTTCAGAGTTGTATACAAGCTGTTAAGGAAAGAAAAAATTGCATCATTTGTGTTTTTGGACGCTTGAAAACCAAACTGAATACTGCTAACAAGATTGTGCGCCACAACGACTCGCCTCTTCACCAGCTTTTCAATAACCTTAGCCAATGTTGGAAGCAATGAAATAGGTCTAAAGTTAGAGGACACTTCACGGTGACCCCCTTTAAAAAGTGGAATAACTTTTGCTCGCTTTAGGGAAGGGGGAAAAATACCACTCTGAAAAGACAAATTTATTGCCTCTGCAAGCGTCTTTAGTGCGATAGCGGGCAAATGTAAAAGTATCCTCAAAGAAATATTATCCCAGCCAAATGTATTCTTATTTTTTATTTCTGTAAAGGTATCTTTAACTTCATTTATATCAGTTGGAGCAAAAAATAATGTATCTCTCACCCGTATACCATCAAGGAAGGTCAAAGGATCCTTTGAGGGATTTATATGAGAGGACAAGTTGGCGGCCACGATGCAGTAAAAGGAATTTAACTGATGACAAGTCAGATTGGAACAGGTTGTCTGACCATTTTCTCCACACAGTTTCTTAACAATCCTCCAACTCTCCCTCTGTTCATTTGTGGATTGCTTCAGTCAATTGGCATAGTGAAGCTGTTTAGCTGCTTTAATTGTACTTCTATATACAGTTCGATATTTATTAAAATATGAAATAAATGTTGGATTTTCAAAAAAATACTTTCGCAGCATGTGCAAGGAACGCATATTTCTGGACGAGGTTTTAAGTCCTTTGGTAAACCACAATTTCCTGTTCCTCGTTTTTATGGTTTTAAGGGGAAAAGCCAAATGGAAATTGTAAGTTAGTAGGTTGTGAAAGCCTGCGAGCGGGTCATTTAAGTGCAGAGTCCCACTCCAGTCACCTTCAGCACATAATTGAGAAAACCTACCATAATTTTTATGAGTAAAAAGTCTACCCCTCCCTTTAGTTTTCTTTGATTTTTTAAATGAAACCTTAAAACTGCACAAAACCGCATAGACCGCAGAAAGACCTGCATTTAGCACACAACAGCTTTCAAATGCATTTGCTTGGTTAGAACAAAAATAGTTAATCAATGATGACGAATATTCAGTAACATGAGTAGGGTCCTTCACGTGCATCACTAACTTCAATTAATCAAGTAATTAGTTTTATAAAATTCAGGTGCGATTTATTTGCATAATCTATATTTAGGTCGCCTGCCAGAATAATCAATGCATGTAAAGGGAACCCCATAATAAGTGACTCCAGCCTAGTCACAAAAAGAGACACATCAGTATTCGGAGGTCTATATAAACAGACAACAAAAAAAATTCAACCTCTTTTTCAACAATCATATCATTAAATTTCTCATAGTCAAAGAAAGAATATGTGTTTAAAAAATTTTTGTGGACAAGTATCACTGTGCCTCCATGAATGTAAGTAGATCTGGAATACTTAGACACACAATAATCCGACAGAGAAACCGGCTCATCACCATTTAACCAATACTCAGTCAGAAGCAACACATCAGGGTAATCAATACTATCAAGAAAAAGTTGTAATTCGTCAATTTTATTCTGACTGACTGAACATTAAGCAGTAACAGTGAAAAACCGGCATCCCTGCCTAGACTAAAAACGCGCTATGACTCGGTATTCTCTCCACCGCAACAACTCTACCACACTCCAGATCCACTCTTGATTCAACAGGGTTAACAACACCCTGTTTCAGGTTCTACACTCTTAATCTGAGAGGCAATAAATCTGCACACCAACTTCTTAGTGTCATAGGATGGATCAGCATTCCAAGACCTTTCTTTAATATGCATAAAATTGTCCATAGGAATAAATATCGAGCTATTCATGGCATGTATGCTTGTGTGAATGGTTATATTATGGTTATGGATAATATCATTCAGCACTTTTCTTCTAGCTGCAAACGCCGAACCAACAGCAACTAAGTTTGTTTTATGCGATAAAGTTGAAAGTTTCTTTAAACTATCCTGACTTATGGGTTTTCCTCTTATGGCATTTTCACATCCACAAAACACTATAGCACAATCATCCTTCGTCAGATATCCACCAAGGTCTATTGTTTCATCAACAATGTCATCGAAAAGATTCTTATCACGATACTGACAGTTTATGTCATATATTGCCTGTGTATATTTCTTTAAAAGAGATGCACAACCTCTTACATCATTCTTATTACCAACAATCAACATTTGAGGCTATCTCAGAGGAATAGGTTTGAAACTAGGTCTAAAACTAGGCATGCTAGGTACTGATGCCTTTACTTGCACATCACAACCATTTCTGGCTTCCAAAATACTAGTTTCAGTGTTTGATTTTTTTTCACTCGTATTACATAAACCATTCTTAGTGCTTTCTAAGGAATCATACTTTTTGATATCACTTAATTCACGCTGAAGTCTGGCAACTTGTGCACTGAATCTCTTCAAATTTTTAAACATACAAAAAAATTCAATAGAGATACGGGTTACGGTCTACTACACATGTGGAAACCGATCTTAACACAGGCTCACGGTTCGGCGAGCACAAGTTGGGTATAAAAGCCCGCCTAAATCTCTCCATTCAGTGTTCAGATCTCGTGGAGTAAAGGTTCCTGAAGATGCCTCGTGCAATCGAAGGCGAAACGTCGGATAGTAGTTTCGATTTGACACGATGTAATCCCAAGAACCACGATTTCTTATTTCTATAGCTGTGTATGTTTAAACATTTGATGAATTTACTTTATTGATCATTGTCTTTTAATCCATTGTGCTTGATGGCGAGTGTCACTGAGGATGACTAGTTCCATTACTTTTATAACATATGCATGTGCACACAGTCCTATAAAAGTATATATTATATATAAACAATCTTAGAGTTTAGGGCCCATTAACTAAGTGATTGTTGTTGCAGGGATTCTCTGTTGGCCTCACTTTTAGATGGTGTACGAGCGTCTGGAAACAAGGATGTTTATATAACGATGCGTCCTACTCCAAAAGGTCTTCGACTTGGACCTTTACATATTCCTGTCGAGGAGGAAGTAGAGAGCCTTCATTTAAAGTTATTTCAGACTTCACTACCTCATATTACGTTTGCTGTGTGCGTTAAACGCTTCAATGCAAATATTTCTTATAGTGGCCTTTTGTACAGTGTAACTCAAGAGGTAAGATTTTTGTGAACGGACAGTACTTTATATAAATTATTTTAATGTTATATTTGGGTATATTTGCTTACGTAGGTATATTTATTTTAAAATTTTTAACATTTATATATTTTACTCCCTTTTTTCTCTGCTTTATCCCATTTATTGTTTTTTTTTAGGGAATTTTTGCTGAAAATAAGGAGAAATTGATTTTGGCAGCTTTACAGGCGCTTGTGTCTCGAGAAGGCGATCAAAAAACGATACCTGCAGAAGAACTTGAGTCTCAGTTTCAGGCTTTAAGGAGGCTTGTTGCTAGTAAAATCGGATTTGCGGCATTTACTAAACTTCCTGGGTAATAATACTAATTTAATGTTGTTTAATTGATCGAGATAGTTTCACAGCTTGGAGAAGTGTATTAAAATTCAGTATGTGTGTAAAAAAAGCCGATCTAATAAGAAAACAGTATTTGCTACTTTACTTTATAGCTAAACTTTATTCATAATGAATTAATGATCTTGTTTCAAGGAAAGTAAGACATATCTCAATTTACATATGTCCATAATAGATGTGTCCCAATTTAGGCTCACATGTATTGCTATCTCGGAAACCATTATAGGTATGAGGTTGGTTAAATTGGCAAAGTTTTAGAGCATTTTATTATATACTCAAATAAATTATCTTTTGTGGTTTTTGAGATAAGAAAGTCCAAAATGGTGCATTTTTAACTTTTGCCTGTGGCTCATAAATGACTAGTGTTATGATCTTACTGTTAATACATTACTAAGACACTTTTATTAGATAAAATAGTGTGTGATTAAGTGTGATGAGAGTGGTGAAATGATTACATCAGATCTAAGATGCATTACCAGGGGTGTGCCATAGGGTTCAATCCTGTGCCCACACTACTCTATATTCTTTATACTAATGATATATTTAGCATTCTTATATACCACAGAGAGTGGTATAAAAGAACTTTGAAATCTAATATAAAAATTACATAATATTAAAATAAAACTCATTAAAAAACTATAATAAAATGTTGCATATCTCAACCAGATATATTTAAAAAGATTGAAGAACTTAAAATCACCTTAGGCAGTGGCCCGGATGATCTCATGGTTACTTTCATACAGGGTTGTAAATATGTTCTAAGTTATATCCTTAATATTACCTACCAAAGATCACTTGATACTGGTACTTATCCACACAAGTGGAAACTCAGGTATCTCACCCCCCATTTTCAAAAGCAGAGATAGAAAGTCGATTGAGAACTTTAGACCAATTTTAAAGGTTTCACTGTTTGTCAAAATATTTGAGTCTACTGTTTATGATAAAATCTCACCACTGTTTAAACATGTGTTTTTGCTTGAGCAACATGGAATCTGTGTGGGGAGATCGACTGTTTCCAATATCATTGTTTATACACATGCCCTGTTAAAGACCTTGGAGGACGGCTTTCAGGTTGATGCTGTTTATACCGATTTCACCAAGGCCCTTGATGGGGTAGATCACAACATTCTTGTGGAAAAACTTGAGAGTATTGGTATCTTTGGAGATCTGCTTGAATGGTTTAAGAGCTATCTTGGCTCAAGGACTCAACTTGTGAAGTATAATAATTATGTATCCAAAAAAATAGGCGTTACATCAGGTGTCCCACAGCACAGTGGTCCCCAATATAGGTCATAAATCTCAGTAGGCGATGCTTCAATATCTCCTAGGCAACTATGTTATTTAATAAACAAACAATTGACATTTTACCTGATATGACATACATAATAAAAATAATTGAAATTTGTTCCTTTTTTTATGTCGGAAGTATGCACTTTCTGTAAGTTTAAAACGTGAGTTCTCAAAGTTTTTCAGTATGAGTATTTCGGTTACTGAATTTTTGTGTTAGTTTTGTTACTAAAAGTTATTTTAGTAATGGCAGTTCTTCAGCAAGGTTAGTCTTTATATCTTTAAATGTAAAAACTAATGTAGTGTTTTACACTTAGGAACTACAAGCTTTTTTATGTCTGATATTAAAAAAGGTCATGAACTGTTAGATATATTTTTTACATAAATATTTAACAATGTTCTCCGTCTTTCCCCTTAATGATTTTGTTATAATTGAGTAGCTTATTGATTAGTGCTTACAATCTTTTAATAATATTCTGCGAAGATTTGCGAACGACTATACAATGCAGGACGCATGGCAAGATAAAAAAAAATAAATTAACTGCAAACTTTGTTGTTCTATATGTATTTAAATCGATTAATATTTGCACATAATTTTATTGAAAATATGCAGAGTGGGCTTTGTAAAAAACTCTTTGACTTCTTTCCTATTTTCTGAATCGCTTTGTACAGAGTGTTTGACTGAATTTTGACCTCCCCCTTAACTTTCTTATTTTTAAGAATAGAAAAATTATTCTTTTACCAAGTTGTAGGGGATGGACTTTAGTTTATTGCGCTATGTAAAAAACTCAATACTCATGCAATAATAAAACAACAAAGCGAAACATATAATATATGTTATTTTTAAAAAGTTTTTTAATGCTCTTTTAAAATATCTATAAATATACAGGAATTAGAATAGTAAGATAATACATAGTAAAATGCAACTGTGTTTTTCTGAGATACCCTATATATTATTAATTTTATATATCCCAAAAACTACATTTCATCCTCTACAATTTGCTAATAGAATCATTTTTCTATCCTTAAAAATAAGAAAGTTAAATTTATGTAAAAAGATTGCTGACAATTTTAAGAAGGTTACTAGAAATCTAAAAAGGCATATAGAATGGCTTAACATTAGAGAAGAATTAGTTTTAGATTTACTTAATATAGAAGATGAAGCGCTTAAACTACGTGGAAGGCCTCGAAAGTTGTTTGCTGAATGTAGCAAAAGAACAAAACGCAGGAGATTAGCAGAACTGTCAAAAATCGACAACAGTTTAGCTTCTAGTTTACGCGATTGCGACCGCACTTGCTCTCTAAATCCAGAGTTAGTAAGTAAAATTAGTCCAGATGAAGTTTTATCTCTTTTTGTTGAAGCAAAACTATCGAAACATCAATATTTACTAATAAAGAACTTCCTCAATTCCAAATTGTCTTCAGATATCGTTCCGTCATATCAAAAAAAAGTCACTGAGTCATTTGCGGAGATAGAACTTCAGAAATTGCTGCATCATACTGCTAGCGGACTATTACAATTTCAGAAAGAAGTATTGGCAACTTTACCTGATTTAAAAGAAAAATAATAAAATAATGATGATAGGGAAATGGGGTTTTGACGGCAGCACAGGGCACAGTTAGTTCAAGCAGGGTTTTAGTGAATCAAACACTGAAAATAATAGTTTATTCATCACATCATATGTTCCACTTAGGTTGGTTATATATGTGGCGCGTCTCCGAAAGAAATGAACGAAGTAGATACATGTCTTCAGAAACCAGTCCATGCAAATACCTACAAATTTGGATTGTCACCTCTACATTCACGGATTCGTTTCTTTGAATATTTTATTCATCTTTCTTATCGTTTGGATATTAAAAAATGATAAATAAGATCGAATGATGAAAAACTTATATTGTCGGAAAGGAAAAAACGCATTCAGGATCAATTTAGGAAAGACCTAGGTTTAATTGTCGACAGACTTCAAAGTGGTGGAAGTGGATCGTCAAATGATGGAAACACGGCTAGGAGATTTTTTGAAAATTCTGCAAAATCGGTAGAAATCACAGGATTGGATAAGCATCTCATAGACAGATGTTCTGTCATTTTGCGAACCTTATCATCTGGCTTTAAAATAAATTCACAAAAATTTAAAGTGTATGCACTGGAAATTGCAAGGTTACTTGTAAGAGAATATCCTTCGCACTACCTTCCAGCCTCAGTCCATAAAGTCCTAGTTCATGGATCCGACGTAATTGATCATGCTTTGTTATCTATTGGAGAACTCTCAGAAGAAGCTGCAGAAGCAAAAAATAAAGATGTTAAATCATTTAGTTTAAATTACACAAGAAAAATTTCAAGAGTAACAACTAACATTGAACTTCTAAACAGGCTTCTTCTGAGTTCTGATTCTTTAATAACAAGTTTGCGAAAATTACCATCTAAAAAGAAAAGTGCACTATCCAGATAAGTTTTAGAACTATTAGAGGTTTAACAAATTTTAATTCTAGTTGTTTTTTAACATTGGATCCGATGAACTTGAAAGAGTAGCTCATACCAAAGATTTGGGTGTAATAATAGACTACTTGCTAAGTTTTAGACCATATATAGAATATATCATTAATAATGGTTTTAAATTGTTGGGATTCGCTTTAAGGACTCTTTCTGATTTTGATAGCATGACATGCATTAAAATTGTTTATTGTAGTATTGTAAGATCGATCCTGGAATAAGCATCTATAATTTAGTCTTCTTATTATGAAGTTCATGTGGATCAATTAGAAAGGGTTCAGAGGAGATTCCTTAAATCTATAGCATATAAATTCGGTATACCTCATGAAAATTTTAATTGGGATTATGATGACTTAATGAAGAGATTAAATATAACTACCCTTAGGAAACGTAGAGAAAATGCTGGCAGAATGACAATGTTTAAAATTTTACATAACTACATTGATGCCCCTGAGTTGCTTTAATGTTATCCAGAGACAGACTCGACATACAAACTTGTTTTTTATTAATTATCAGAGAATAAACTATGAATATTATGCTCACATTGATAGATTGTGCAGATTATGCAATGACCTTGATTGTGATATGTTTATGATGACATTATCTAGTTTTGAAACATTTTTAAAAGTGTTAAATTAATTATTTAATTAATTCTATTGTTGAATCTTGTTTTTTTTGTAAATTTTATACTAACTATAATTGGGTTTAATCCCGTAAATAAACATTATTATTATTATTATTATTATTATCAGACACAAACCTTTCTAGTATTACTTTCGTCAAGCCTAAATGTCTTAGTTTAAAATTGAGTGGTCCCTAGGAAAACTGAAAAGGTCTTGTACGTTTTTATTTGCTGAGAAAGAGAGCCAAATATAATTTCCAGTGGCTATCAAACATCTGCATTTGTATGTCTACTAAGACAATGGTTGGTTTAGAATTGTTAATAATAAAATGCAAAATATGTTAAGTAAAAATGTGATTACCTAATTACTAATATATATCTACGTATCCCCGAAAAAATATTAATTTAAAAGTAATAAGTAATTATCAATCGAATAATTTTATTTAAAACACTGTTTGGTTTACTCACCTCTGGGTAATTTTAACTTAATGGTTTTCACCTCGGTTGTGACACTTTCTAGGAGTATTGTCAGTTCCAAAAAACTTTATGGTAAAATCTGAAGTAAAATGGAAAGCAAAAAATGTTTGCGGGTTTTTTAAATCCTCAAACAAAGAAAATAGTGCTAAATTTAGTAAGCTATTTTAAAGGGGAGCAAAGAAAATGTACAGAAAACGGTAACGTAATATATCCACAGTCTATCCAGAAAAAAGTATCAGGATTGTTAAAGAAAAACGCGATAATATTCCAGCGAAAAAACAGAAAAACTCAAGATTTAAACGGGTGCATGAAGATGGAAGTAAGAAATCTAATATACGACTTATACAAATCAAACATTCACTTAACACTTCTAGTTTTAAAGGACACTTTAAGGGACCGTGGTATTTTAGAAATTGGGATTAAATCTTTGTCAAAATTAATCAAGCAAGCGTTTAGGATTTAGGCATAGAAAAGACTGCAATCGAAGATATTTGTGTGAGCTACCAAATGTAGCAGGTCAGCAAGTCACCTTTTTAAAAAAATATGTTGAAAATTGGAATTCAAAATCAAGGAAAGTGATTTTTTTGGACAAAACATGGTTTTTTTCCAACGAGAGTGGGGCGAAATCCTTGCAAGATAATTCGGCTAAATCAGTTAAAAGAAAAATAGGTTGTGGTTCGGGAAAAAGATTTATTGTTTTGCATGCTGTCATGTCAGTGCAGACATCCAGAAATGAATCCAGATACTGTTTAGGCCTTAATAGAAATCAATTTAATAAAGCTTGATTAGCGTCTGTTGGCATATGATATTCACTGAATAAGAATACTTAAGTCTAATATTAATAATTAATATCTAAAGAACAAAAAAGGAGAGGAAGAATAACAAGAAAAGGGAAAGGAAAAAAGAGAGAAAGAGAACGTGTGTAAAGTCAATAATTATTGGCTAGCGAAAAGCGACCTCCTTACGCGGGTCTTGAAAGCAGCGCATGTCTGGGTAAATAGACTTGCTCCCAAAGACTTCAAACAAGAAGCTAATTGTAAGAAAATTACATTTTGAACAGTTCCTTTCTGTGCCTTGGGATACTTAGTGTTTCAACGTTTCGTAGGTTTAATCGATGAATATCTTTCCTTTCCATGAATTTTGTTGTATAAGTATGTTGAGGTTTTTATTTTTATTATTTTATAACAAAAACAGGCAAAATGTAGTTTACGCCTATGGAACATATTCAACCAGCTCAATTCTTTTAGTTTGTAGGAGATCCGATTTCTTCTTCGAATTCCAAAAATCAAACGTAAACATGAGTTCTGAACTTTCTGTATTCGCCTAGTGTCGTTTTGATCTAGACAGGGCCCATACACGCTATCGCAGTGATTGAAATGTAATAACACCAAAGAATCACACACAGTTGCCTTAATATCATGAGGCAAACAGTGTCGTTGGTTATAAATTAATTTTAAGGCAGCATACGATTTTTTTAATTTACTGGACACATGCTCATGAAAACGAAGATCAGAGTCAATAAGGATCTCTAGCGATTTTGACACGTTGCTTGTCCCTAAAGGTCTATTATTTATTTCTACAGAAAGTGAATTTTCTTTGTAGTTCCCCACCAACTACGGAATAGATGATTTCAAAGGATTTCTTTTTAAATGATGATCATTCGAGATGTTAATTACATTTTTAAGATCTGTATTTATTAGCCTATTTGCCATTTCGTAATCATTTGGCTGAAAAGCGCAATAAAGCTGTGTATCATCAGCATATAAGTGGTATTTACAAAACTGTAGACACCGGTTAAATTGACTTGTGTATATAGTGAATAACAGAGGTCCCAAAATGCTCCCCTGTGGCACGCCCACCATCACCTGTTCAACATTGGAAATCAACTCTTCCACAACCATCTGCTGCTTACGATTACGTAAAAACGATGAAAAAAAATGTATAGTCTTATTTGAAAAGCGGACGTAGTGTAATATGGACAAAAGTAAACCATGATTTAAAAGGTCAAATGCTTTTGTATAGTCTAGTAGAATTAAAACACTTAATTTATTGTCATCCCAAGCTCATAATAAATCATCAACAGCATCTGACATAGCTGTCGCGCAACTGTACATAGCTGTCGCGCAACTGTACATAGCTGTCGCGCAACTACATCAGGACTTACATCAGAAGAAGTTCTAAAGGTATGGCAAAACTTTTTAGGTCATATATCAGAGGACAGTTGGAAAAAGGTGGTAGAACATACCGAAAAAATAATTATGGAGTGGTGGGATCGAGAAAAACTGTTAGATGTCCAAATAAATCCAGTAATTTTTTCAGTATCTGAATATGATAGTGATACATCTGAAGATGGCTCAGATAACGGATTTTAAATTTTATAATATTATTTTTTAACTATTATTTTGTAGTGTATATATGTACTTATTATGCTACTAAGTCTTTTTAATCCTAGACAAAGCCTTTTGTCGCATATTTAGAATTTAGTGTTGCAAATTTTTCTTTAACAGAATGTTGTATAGCTACTTGGTTAATTGTGTTTAGTAAATGTTTATTTTAACCAAATAAATGATGTATTTGTTTATATCTTATTTTATTACAATTAAGTAATTATTTATTTAGGCCAAACAAATATTTCTTTGAATAAAATCCTTTTTTATTTCAGTTAAAATAATCTCTTTTATCGGTGTGTAAATTTTTGCTCCTGTTCAAACTAAATCTGGTTTGTATTGATCATTGTATCAAAATGAAACCCCATTTTGATACAAGTTGACTGAAGACAACAAATATATAAATTTTATAACAAAATTTTGGCTATAAGTTTTTTAATCTGGGCCTCAAGTTTCCCCTTATTTAGAGATCTTTTTAAAAGCTTTTGTATTGTTATCAAAAATTTATTTATTTGACCAAATTTTAGAGCTTACAACCGTTTGGGTGTTCTTATTATCAGATATACAGGGTGGCGATTTTAAATGGAACGCTACTTATAGCGGATCCACAGATTTTTTATGGGCTTCGTTTTTGTCATGTAAACAAAAACTGGGGCCTTAAAGGGAAGGGGGGCGCAGCCCTAAGCAACTTTTTTTTTTTTTCAAATTAGAAGACACCTTTTGTGGCAACTTTTTTGAAAGCTTATTGAAAAAGGAACTTGCCATTAATATTTTCTTTTGACATCTGTCAAACCATGTGTCAGAAATGTATTAAAAACGGATTTTTAAATATAATATCATTAATAAAACAATAAAACTGAAATCTTACCTTTCTAGTGTAAAAATTATGGAAAATATGTCCCATTAACTTGTTGGTACAGACCCAAACGATAGTAGAATTCTTCTCTTACCCGTTCCAAAACTTCTGGCGCGATTAAACGTAGCTTTGTCCGAATCCTGACCAAATATCCCAAATTTTCCCAACAAAAACTAACTTTTTCTATGACCATACCTGAATGACTATTTCACACATTGCTCGCAGTAGCAAGTTGGTTTTTACGTTATACGTCGGTTCCATAAGAAATGCATTAAAATTTTATACACTTCTTTGATATTGCGCTCCGAACAAAGGTACTTTTTGCATCATACGCTCATAAGAAAAAATCTAAGGGTGTCATATCCGGGGATCGGGGCGATCACTCTATAAATCCTCGCCGTCCTATCCACCTATTTGGAATTGCAACATTTAAGAACTCTCTTACATTTCTTGCAAAGTGGGGAGGGGCTCCATCCTGTTGAAAAATTATCCTTGGATCTAGATTTCCATTATTAGGGAATATTTTTTGCAGTTGTGGTATTAAAAATGTTTGGAGAAAATTTAAATAGAGGTCTCCATTTAAGTTGTCCTCAAAAAAGAATGGACCAGTTATTCTGTCTCCTATTATTCCAGACCAAACATTCACTTTCCCTTTACGCTGTGAGTGACGTCTGCCTAATACCGGCAATTTTGATGATTAACCTAAAATGGAGGTTAGTTAATAGGACTTCATAGGTTTGGAGCTATGATTCCCAAAGTGGTCGAAATCGAACCGAATGGTCGATTTCGTCTTTGTCAACGAAAAGCCCATTTGGGGGTTCGTGAGGTGTATAGGGATAAACTTACAATAATTGCAGCAATTCATGAATATATGACATTGTAACTTACCCATATGAAGCCAAATGTTAATGAAAACAATCGATCAATTGTTATCAGAACATCAGTTTAATCCCTCTCATTAACAATATTATTTACGTTTCATTTTTTAAATTTTGGAAGTTGATATTTTTTCTCTGATTTATTTTGTCAAAATAAAAATATTCGTTTCATTTGGGTATGAATTTTAAGAAGGCTTAAATTGTTGCTTTGTTTTCATCCATCAAAATATTCACAATATGTGAGTTAATAATGCCCTAGTTTTTGTAATAAACAAAAAAATACAAATCAGTCGTTTTACTAAACGTATAAATAAAATTGTAATTACTTTTTTGCAACAAACCGTTGTACAAAAAAAAATCTTTTAATGTGAGGAGGAGTGCTACAACCGTCGGCTATGAAAAAAAAACACATTCTGACGTTACACAGTTTAGTACAATTTAATATTAAGTAAGCGGGGGGGTCTACTGCAAAAAAATCGTCGAATGGTTTACAGGACAAAAAGTTTGCGAAACTCTGGTTTAGAGGTTCAAGACTTTGCCCAATGATTAACTAGAATAAGGGTTAAATTCCTTTGAAACATAAATACATTTCAGTTTAACGTTCAAACTTACTTGACCCTCTAAAGTAAACGGTGCTTCGTCAAAAAAAAAATATCCAATCTATTTCAATTTGTCGGTTGTCCAATGCGGCCATCATGACTTCGCGAAAGTCTACCCTTCTATCTAAATCATCCTCCAATAACTCTTTTACTGGCTGCATTTTAAGTGGTTTTATACCAGCAGGTTTTGTGACCTTTAACACTGTTTTATGATCAATATTGTGGTCACGAGATAATTGCCTTGTTGGTGTAATTGGGGTTTCTTGATAACCCCAAAGGATATCTAATTTAGTCTCATCTGATACTTTTGGGGGTCTTTTTCGAGGAATATGTCTTACATGACCCAAATCTCTAAATTGCTTTTCAATTTTGCTAACTGTACAGGGTGTCCGGATTTGGTTGCAAAAGCAGGGTATCTCGCTTATTTTTAAAGATAGAACCTTGTGGTTTTCACGAACCTGAGCTAATTTTTTGTGAAACTCATGAAGCCGTAAACAAAATTTTCATAGCCTGCTTCGTTTACGAGATACAGGGCGAAATAGAAAATTTTGCATTTTGGGACCCCCCTCGTATCTCGGTTATCCTTTAACTTAATGCAAAGGGAAAAATTGCTGCTTATGCAGTTTTTTACGCTGGCTCCAGTGGCGTAGTCATATTTTTCATTTGAGTTGTTATTTTTTAGATATGACCCAAAGTTGTGTTTTTTTTAATGGGACACTTTGTATATTTGTCCAGAAATTGATTTGTCCTTTTAAAAGCTTCTCAAAAATATATAATAGTATGGGTCTATTTTAATAAACAACAACAAAAATCCTAATTTTTAACAATATCTATATCCTAACAATAAATCAAAATGAATATGTAATTAAATCTATTTATCAAAATATGTATTGATAATTTCGCACCAAAAAAGTACCACCTATCTAGATTTATGTAACACAAGAACAAAACAGTAATAAATTATTATGTAACAAGCCTTTCAGCAAAAATCAACTGTCATATAAGAACTACAGTAACCAAGGAAATCAAAAGAACGGTTCAAACTGATTTCCATTTTGTTCTATGCATGCTTCGCACAATTTTCGTATTCGTTTTAGGGAATTAAGCAAAATAACGGGATGATTTTGTAAATAGCGATGTTCAGATGCATTGATTGGTAAAATTATTGTCCAGAAATAATCTCGTCATTCCAGAATTGTGTGCAGGAGCACCGTCCTGTTGAAAATAAATTTCGTTTATTTGCGCTAGAGGAACATTGTCAAGTAATTCAGGTATAGCTGCCTCTAAAATTTCTATATAGCGATTGGCTGTTAGATTTTCCTCAAATATATACAATTTTATTTGTGTTCCTAATATTAAGCAGGACACATTTAGACCAAACCTGCCCTGCTGTCTTCTGGGAAATATTTGGTGTTGATTTTCCTGGGACCAGAATCTACTATTGTGCCTATTGAGTATACCAGAATTACTGAAATGTGCTTCGTCTGACCATACAATCTTCCTTTCAAAATCTCTAACCATATCGCATCTTTCTCAAAACCAATTGCAGAAGACTACCCGACGCTCTGCATCCCCTGGCTGTAAGTGCTGCACGAGCCTAAATTTGTATGGGTGGTATTTGTGCTTTTTTAGAATTTCTTGAACTCTAGTTTTTTGAATCCCTATGCTCTTTTCACTGGCCCTACAAGAGTTTGTAGGGTAAGCTTCTGCATTAGCCAAAACCGTAATTTCCTCAGACTCCCGATTTTCTTTATTATATGTTTTGATAAATGATCCGTGATTAAGTAAATTCTTTTTTATCCGATAAAAAGTGGATATATTAGGTTGCCTCCTTTCTGGATATCTAAATAAAAATTAAGCAATAGTATTTCAACATACCTAAAAATTAACTATTTACCTGTTAAAATACATCTCAGAAGCCGCTTCAACATTTTCATTACTTAATATAAAACAAGGTAACATATCGTACTTTTCATAATGTTCGAAAGTTTGGTTTTCTTCCATAATAATACAAATATATTTTTACACAATAAATAAATACAAAAAACTAGCGCTATATTTTATATACGCGTACAAAATTGGGAAATGTCATTTGCTTCCAAGAAAACAAAAGAAAACGGCATCGTTTTGCATGGCCTACTGCAAAATTTGGGATGATAATTATAAAAATTAGGATTTTTGTTGTTTATTAAAATAGACCCATACTATTATATATTTTTGAGAAGCTTTTAAAAGGACAAATCAATTTTTGGACAAATATACAGGGTGTCCCATTTAAAAAAACACAATTTTGGGTAATATCTAAAAAATAACAACTCAAATGAAAAATATGACTACGCCACTGGATCCAGCGTAAAAAACTGCATAAGCAGCAATTTTTCCCTTTGCGTTAAGTTAAAGGATAACCGAGATACGAGGGGTCCCAAAATGCAAAATTTTCTATTTCGCCCTGTATCTCATAAACGAAGAAGGCTATGTAAATTTTGTTTACGGCTTCATGAGTTTCGCAAAAAATTAGCTCAGGTTCGTGAAAATCGCAAGGTTCTATCTTCAAAAATAAACGAGATACCCTGCTTTTGCAACCAAATCCGGACACCCTGTACTTCGCGATAAAGGAGGTAAATGTGGATGACATTCATGAAACAAAGCAGCAACTTCTTCTTGATTTCGTTTTGTTTCTCCATACCCGATCATCATCAGTATTTCGATTTTTAACGTTTCAGTTAAATACATCTTTAAAAAATAATCAAAGATTTAAAAATTTTAAATTACTTTACACACAACCCAATCAACGATATTAAAAGCATATGATGTAACAGATACCTTTGTTCGGGGCGCAATATCAAAGAAGTGTATAAAATTTTAATGCGTTTCTAATGGAACCGACGTATAAAGTATGTAAATCCTTGAAAAAATGCATTGGAGTTTAAAAACAAACTTTAGCTACTGCGAGCAATGTGTGAAATAGTCATTCTGGTGTGGTCATAGAAAAAATTCATTTTTGTTGGGAAAATTTGTAATATTTGATGGTCAGGATTCGGGCAGAGCTACGTTTAATCGCGCCAGAAGTTTTGGAACGGGTAAGGGAAGAATTCTACCATCGTTTGGGTCTGTGCCAACAAGTTAATGGGGCACATTTTCAACATTTTTTACACTAGAAAGGTAGGATTTCGGTTTTATTGTTATTATTAATGTTATTATATTTAAAAATTGGTTTGACAGATGTCAAAAAAATAATAATGGCAAATTCCTTTTTCAATAAGCTTTCAAAAAAGTTGTCACAAAAGGTGTCTTCCAATTTGAAAAAAAAAGTTGCTTAGGGCTGCTCCCCCCCCTTGGGGTCCCAGTTTTTGTTTACATGACAAAAACGAAGTCCATAAAAAATCTTTGGGTACCTATTTCAGCGTTCCATTTAAAATCCCCACCTTGTATAATATTATAGCAAGAATACAGCCATTCAAATTAAAGTTTTTTATTCCAATAAGCCGCATTTTTTTTTAAATTCTAAATGTACTCAAATCGAACTTGACAAATAAAACTTAACCTTGTTACCATCTGACTTGAAAGGTAAAACTGTTAAATCAGCTGTTTATAATTGGCCATTTTTTATTTTTCTCATGTATACATTTTGAGGAACACTGCTTTTTTTCGATTTAATTCAGATTTTTACATGACGTCAGACTCCCGTTTACTATACTATAAATTATATGTTTTACAGACTTCGGGAATCAATCGGGATAAAAGTAGTAACAGCACTGAAAAGAAATAATTATGGTGTAACACATGCCGCTATGGATATGATTTGTGCTTTAATGCATCCCATGCATGACGATTATGACCTTAAACAAGAACAATTGAACAAATCATCACTTTTACAGACCAAACCGTTTTTAGAGAATCTCCTTAATATGTGGACAACTCATATCGTAAGTGTTATATTTTTAAGATGTTAAACACATTAATTATTTACAGTAAAAAAAACTTCTGCAATAATAACTTACAGAATCCCAATTTAAATAGTTTAATAGCAAATGACACTATAATTAGAAAAGAGATCATATTTATTTAAAAGAACAAAAACAGAAATATTTAACACCGGAAGCACTGATTTGCTGTTTTTACCGGTAGAACATTTTTGCTTGGTTTGAGGATAATTAAAGTTCTTAAAGCTACATCAGGAAACAATAATGCAATAAGTACATTTCCTGTCAGAATATAATACCCCAAAACAAAATCACTTAACAGTAATTTTTCTTAGTGCACTAATTTTTTTGTCTTTTATTGGTTTTTCACAAAAAAAAATCTTTGTATGCACAAACCTCACCATATTTACTGGCAGTAAAAGTGACAACAAAGTAAGTGATATAATGTTAACTTCTTATTTTTTAGGCCCAGGGAACCGGTGCTTTAGTAGTTTCATCAATGTTAGATTTTCTTACGTTTGCTCTTTGTGTTCCTTATAGTGAAACAACTGATGGGAAACATTTTGACACTTTATTGGAGATGGTCGCTGAACGTGGTCGAGTACTATTTAAGTTGTTTCAGGTAATAGTCCTATTTTATCATTAAACGTATATATTTAAAAAAGTGTGAATGTGAACGTGAATGAGCAAAGAGTACATAAAATAAAAATAATGCAAGGAAAATGTGGAAATATATTAAAAGCCTTGTAAATTTCGTGATATCAAGAGGTCTAAGACCACAAAGCAAAAGTCTGGTCTCGTGAGATACATCCAAATAAGGAAAGTGGTGTTTAAATAACGTATTTTGCAAATTTAGCTTGGACTCTCTCCACTCTAGAGATGTGACATTGATTAAATGGACACCATATGACTGAGTAGTATTCACGTATACTTCGAACCAGAGAGTTAAAGAGCCATGTAATTGCTTTGGTGTCATGGTGTTTCTTTTGATAAAGTCTAATAGTCTCAGATTTTTGGATACTATTTGTGTAATCAAACATTGTTGGATTTAGGCTCCTATAAAACGTAATCCATTTGCATGTTTTTACATAGAAACGGAGATAGCAGTGTATAATCAGCTTCTAGAATACTTTAATAGGAATTTATTATTTTATGGTAACCAATCAGGTTTTGGAAAGGGATATTCTTGTGAACCTGCTATTCAGTTTACTATAACTAAATAGAAGAGAGGCTGATGAGGGAAAGTTTATTGTTGCTATTTATTTTGACTTTAAAAGAGCCTCCGAGACTATTGATAAGCAAATTTTACTAAAAAAGTTAAAATACTATGGCATAAAGGGTAATGCTTTGAAATATATAAAATTGCTTCTATTGATATTTTTCAACACAGTTTGGTTGATAATGTGCTTTCCTTTAAAAACCATTTTAAGTACATGCAGGAAAAAATTCTACTTTAGTAGAATATCAAAAAACTTGAGCTTTTTTGCAAGATTGACTGTCTTTCGGACTGTCATCCAACCATGTTTTGAGTACTGTTCCTCTCTTGTTTATCTGTTGTGTGGTACCCATATTTAGTCTACAAAAACTACAAAATAGAGGAATGAGAATTATATTGCGTTGTAATAGGCATATCTCCACAATATTTATGCTCGAGACCCCCAACTGGTT
The DNA here is from genome assembly GCA_030620095.1 of Kuschelorhynchus macadamiae. NCBI lineage: Eukaryota > Metazoa > Arthropoda > Insecta > Coleoptera > Curculionidae > Kuschelorhynchus > Kuschelorhynchus macadamiae. The sequence continues at coordinate 2,279,781 of JAUTXW010001077.1, forward strand.
CACAGTGTCAAATAGATCGTATTTTTTTTCTGTGGCATTTAAATTTAAATTAAACAAGGGAATGATGCCATATTACTTTAATGATTTTATTAGCTTGTGAAGCGAAGTACATAATAATTATAAAATGAGAAATCATAACAATTTTCATATAAACAATGTGCAATATACAAGTAGTATGACATACAGTTTAGAGTTGTGAGATTTTAATAACCTTCCTGTAGAGATTTTGGAGTCCAGTTCACTGCCTCTATGTGTTGTATTATTATCAGATATTATATTGATGTTAGTTTTATGTATGATTAAAATTTTTTATAAATTTTAATGCAATATTTAAATTGTGACTTCATTTTTTTTTATTAACTTTTTTTTATTTAAAAATTATTTCTAAAAAAGTAATTTTCCAATTTATATTCAGTTTTGCACAAAAATTTAGTGTTACATATGAATAAACTGGTAACATTTTGGTATGTATCCAGGATAGCAAAATAAATGGCGGTAAAATAATAATAATAATAATAATAATAAACACGTTTATTATTCCAAAAGAAAATTACAAATTAAAAAAAATAAACATAGACATCTACAATAGGAATAAAAGGCCACTTATCAGCTTCCTTCACAAGCGAAGGAGCTGTTGAAGCCTATTAAATAATTATTAAAAAAAATTATTATTAACTTTCATAAAGAAAGTTAGTTTGAAGTTTTTCTAAAAAAAAAAGTGGTGCACGGTGATTAAACAAAAAAATATATATATACATAAGAAAGTACGCGTCCAAGTTAATAGCGCTATGCTACTGAGGCACGAGACAGAAAGAGAGAGAGTTATTTTAGACATATGCAAAGTAGAGAGGGGATGGACGAGAAAATAAATACTAGTTTTTTGTTTAACGAAGTCCGCTGTTATTGTAGTTGTTGGCCGAGCAATTTATTTTTCATTGATTTTTTAAAGGATGCAACTGACAGTGACGTACTGGTTATTTTATATTTGTTGATTAAGTTAGCAATTTGATAAGAATAACTTTTTTTAAACTGTTCTTTGTTGTGTAAGGGTACTGATAGCAGATATTGTCGGCGTAAATTTAAATTATGCACATCCGTACGGTATTGAAGTTTATCGAGAAGATATGGAGGACGGTGAAATTTTAAAATTTTGTAAAAAAAGCAGATAGAGCATGGCGACGATGTTGCATGTTAAGCCAGCCCAATTCGGGCAGTTTGTGTAAAACCTTCTGCCTTCGTCTAATACCATAAATAAAACGTATGCATGAATTTTGTACCTTTTGAACCCGATTTTTAGTCTGTAAATCAAGGAAAGGACCATAAACGTTGTCTGCAAAATTAAATTGTGACAAAATAAGAGTGTCGGACAACAAGGCCTTGGTTTTTTCATTAAGTACATGTCGCTGAGAGTACAAAGGTTTTAATACTGAGAATGCTTTTTGAAGGCATGAAGTTACGTGATCATTAAATTTTAGTTTATTGTCTATGACAAACCCGAGACTTTTAGACGAGTTTTTAAAGTTTTTTTCAAGATGTAAGCGTTCAATCTCGTTACAAAATAATAATGCTGCGAATTTACTTGGGTTAATCTTAAGAAGATGTTCATTGGATTTACTGAAAAGATAGTGTAAGTCACGGTTGATTTGATTGTTTGCTATTTCGGCTTGATTGGGGTTAAAAGATAGGTAAATTTGAGTATCGTCTGCATAATAAAATCCTCTTCCGGAGATGTCTGTGACTAAATTTCTTGGCATTCTTATTGATGGTGACTTGCATTTTGCTGCGAAAGCAGTTAAAGAAGAGCTAGGTCTTCAACTGACACGGATAGTATATTTTGCCTTACTTGAGTCGCATTTGAGATATGGTATACCATTCTGGGGTGTGACCAGTCAGGGTCTCTGAATGTGCTTTTCATCCTTCAGAAAAAGGCAGTTCGATTTATGGTCGGTATTAGTCAGAGAGAATCTTGTAGACCGCTAGTGGCGCGGAGAATTTTAACTCTCACGCCCCTCTTTATCTTGGAGACATCATCCCTGATATTTAAAAACTGCGTTGGGCTTCAGGGTCACACTCCACGATATGAGACGCGGCATGCTCTCAATTTGCCTTTGCGATTGCCAAAGAGTACTACCCTTGTAAAATGTCGTTGATTTATGAGTGCCGAGAGATTTTTAATCATTTACGAACTACTCTCAAAACGATTAATTCTCAAAAAACTTTTCGTCGTGGACTCAAAGGATTACTTTGCAGTAAAGCATACTATAATCTGGATGAATTCTATCGGGATGCCCTCGAGAATGTTAATTTTTAGTGCTATTTTATTATAATTTTTTACGCTATGTACATTTTTTATGTCCTTTATTTATTTTATTTATCTGTTTTTGTATTGTTTGTTTGTTTTAATTTTGCATTTCTTGCTACCATTTGTTTTTTGTCTTTTAATTCAAATATTATATTGGTAAGGGTGTTGCCTATTAGAATATATATGTATAGTCGAATGCGGTCTTATCGTGCGGGTCCAAAGGTCACCCACATTATGAATCAAGTCAGAAAACACAGTGAATACCAAAATGTTGTGTTTTCTTTTATCGAGCTATTAAATCTCGATTGGCTATTTACAAATATACAGGGAGAAAGAAAATAGTTTTTTTTTATTATATTACGCAATATTATTAAGATAGCCACTTAATATTATTTTATATATTAAATGCCGAGGGACTAAATGAGAAAATTCGCTAAATATGTATTTGGTTAAAACTTTTTGGTTGGCAAAAACAAAAATACACAAAATGGCAAGGGCCTGAATAAAGTCGGAAGGCGGTTCGAATCAGTGGAACAATCAGGATGTTCTGTTTATACAGTCACTTAATGAAAGTGAGATTTTTTTATCAATCACCAAAAATCTAACCACTTATACAGTGTCATTTATTTAAATGCGGGCCACCCCTGTGCAAAGAAAACTTGTTTTTTTTTGTATTGTGATAACAAAAAAATTTTATTTTGCAAAAATATACGCTTTTGTTAAAAACACAAGATAATTAGTTATTACTTCCCTCTTGACATTTTTTCAGATCTTTACGTTTAAGGGTCTCTAGATGCCGGAAAATATGTTTTCTCAATTCCGTGTGTCTGTAGGTACGTCTGTTCGCGGCATAGCTAAAAAACTACTTATCCGATTTCTTCAAATTTCAGTCTAAAATTAAGGGCCATGCATACGAAAAATACAGGCTGTATATATATATATATATATATATATATATATATATATATATATATATATATATATATATATATATATATATATATATATATATATATATATATATATATATATATATATATATATATATATATATATATATATATATATATATATATATATATATATATATATATATATATATATATATATATATATATATATATATATATATATATATATATATATATATATATATATATATATATATATATATATATATATATATATATATATATATATATATATATATATATATATATATATATATATATATATATATATATATATATATATATATATATATATATATATATATATATATATATATATATATATATATATATATATATATATATATATATATATATATATATATATATATATATATATATATATATATATATATATATATATATATATATATATATATATATATATATATATATATATATATATATATATATATATATATATATATATATATATATATATATATATATATATATATATATATATATATATATATATATATATATATAGGGTGTTTCAGAATAACATGCTAATAATAAAGGGGGTGATTCTTGGGCTCATTTTAGGAAAAAAAGTTCATATGAACGTATGTCCTAAACGCCTAAACGCCTAAACTTTTGAGATACAGGGTGTCAAAGTTTTAAAAAATAAATACTTTTTTTACAATAAGTTTGTCACTACTGTAGATATCTTTATGAAATTTGGGAATTAATACGCATTTTTTGATGCATCAAGAATTCAATTATTCTGACCAGTGCCGTCCATGCGGGTTTTGCTTTGCATATTTTTTGGGAAAAAAATAGTACGCCACTGGTTTTTCTTGAAATAAAAATTATTTTTGAAATCTACATTCATTTCTGGACAAATTTGCTCTCTTGGTATTTTTTTGTCAGATGCATAGTTTCCGCTTAAAAAAATAAAATAGATTTTACTGCAAAGTCAAAAGCTTCGGAGTAAACAATCTGCAAGCTCAGATTATCTTTGTTTAAATTAATGTTTGTGATACAAATTAATTTTTTTTGAGAAATTTGTTACACACTTTCCATGTACTCATCAAAACGCATTTTCTGGTGTACAACACATTTTTTTTATTTTGAAATTAAATTAAAGAGAAAATTAACTTAGAAGTAAAGCAAAATAAATTAAATGAGATGTTGGAAATGTCCACCTCCAGCATAAATGCATGCATCTGCTCTCTTTCTCATGGACTCACGAACTCTTTGGAAAATGTCGGGTGTATTTCGAATAGTTTCGCAACAAACTATTATGCGATTCCTCAGCTCTTCTACAGTGTGAATAGGTGTGCTGTAGACCAATGTTTTTAGATGACCCCACAAGAAATAATCCAAACTATTAAGGTCCGGGGACCTGGGTGGCCATGCTTGTGGTCCTCCGCGACCTATCCACCGATTGTTATAGTTTTGGTTCAGATATTCGCGCGCCAGTGCACTAAAATGCGCTGGCGCCCCGTCGTGCATAAACCATAGACGATTTCTTACTAAAATAGGAACATCCTCCATCAAAGCTGGTAATTCTTCTTCAAGGAACTTTCTGTAATTTTGCCCATTCAACCTCTCATGAAGAAAATACGGGCCAATCAAATAGTCACCGCATATTCCAGCCCACACATTAACGGAAAACTGTTGCTGGTGGCGAGACTCTGATATAGCATGTGGGTTTTCTTCCGCCCAAAAATGATTGTTGTGGAAGTTTTGAATGGCATTTCTGGAAAAATTGGCTTCATCGGTGAATAAAATTTCGTTGTCAAACAAGGGATTTTCATGCACCTTCTGAAGAAACCATTGACAAAAGTTCATCCGTAATGGAAAGTCATGGGGAAGTAGAGCTTGAACCCGTTGGATATGGTAGGGATACAATAGAAAGTCGTGAAGTACTCGCCACACAAGAACATGAGTGATATTCAAATTATTCGCAATTTTTCTAGTGCTTAATCCGGGATCTTCCTCAATTGCGTTCAAAACCGCATCCTCAATTTCTGGAGTTCTTGCAGTACGTTGTACTCCTTTTAGGTGATTGTCTTGATCAAAACTTCCTTTTTCGCACAACCTTCTATGAAGTTTTGAAAATGTTCTGGCATCCGGAACATTTCTATTGGGAAAACGTTCTTCATACAACCGCTTCGCTTGTAGTGCGTTACCGTCAGCTAGGCCATACATGTAATGCATGTCTGCTAACTCGGAATTCGTATAATGAAACATTTTTCGTTACAAAAAATCCAAATAAAATGAATTAATTAGACAACTGTCAAAATTATTTATGTTTATAAAACAAATGCCACAAGCATGGCGACCGACCGGCCCCGGCCGCCCCGGACCTCAATAGGTTATCATATCTTGTGAGGTGATCTTAAAATATTGAATAACAGAACACCAATTCATAATGACTTTGCAGTAAAATCTATTTTTTTTTTAAGCGGAAACTATGCATCTGACGAAAAAATACCAAGAGAGCAAATTTGTTCAGAAATGAATGAAGATTTCAAAAATAATTTTTATTTCAAGAAAAACCAGTGGCGTACTATTTTTTTCCCAAAAAATATGCAAAGCAAAACCCGCATGGACGGCACTGGTCAGAATAATTGAATTCTTGATGCATCAAAAAATGCGTATTAATTCCTAAAATACATGACCCAAATTTCATAAAGATATCTACAGTAGTGACAAACTTATTGTAAAAAAAGTATTTATTTTTTAAAACTTTGACACCCTGTATCTCAAAAGTTTAGGCGTTTAGGACATACGTTCATATGAACTTTTTTTCCTAAAATGAGCCCAAGAATCACCCTCTTTATTATTAGCATGTTATTCTGAAACACCCTGTATATATATATATATATATATATATATATATATATATATATATATATATATATAAGAGTAAGACCAATAAGAAATGAAAATGTTGAGGTTGCAGTCCTTGGCCATGTTGCTATGGTCCCAAGTAACTCCATCAGAGAAACAGCTGCAACATCAGGAGTCTCCCGAAGCAGTGTTCAGCGGATTCTAAAATCCCATAAGTTTCGACCCTTTAAATATCAATTGCTTCACGAAATGAACGAAGATGACTTTGATCGCAGAGTAGAGTTTTGCGAGAATATTTCTGAAAAATTAAACAACCATACCATTTCATTGTACAATATTTGTTTTTCTGACGAAGCCACATTTTACTTAAATGGAGAAGTAAACCGTCACAACTGCAGGTATTGGAGCGACAGCAACCCCCATTTATTCAGGGAAACCCATAGCCAGCATCCTTTAAAAGTAAACGTGTGGGCGGGAATTCTAGGCAATCACGTTGTTGGACTTTTTTTCACAGAAGGCAATTTAAATGGTGAAAGTTATTTAAATTTACTTGAAAATGCCATCGATCCGCAGATTACTGAGATTCTAGAAAACGACCAGGATTTAGCTGAAGATCAGATATTCTTTCAACAAAATGGAGCACCTCCTCACTACGCTATATATATATATATATATATATATATATATATATATATATATATATATATATATATATATATATATATATATATATATATATATATATATATATATATATATATATATATATATATATATATATATATATATATATATATATATATATATATATATATATAGGGTGTCCCAACTAAAAGTATCCACCCCAAATAACAAGTCGCCAAGACAAAAAAAAATTAAACGCTCGGACCCGTTGATTTTGCTTTTGAGGGGGAAACATTTTGCGCCTATTTTTAATTTCGCAACATCACCCTCTGAGCGGGGGTAAGATTCACCCCCAAAATGTTGAATGGAAAGGGGGGTCGAGTGATACCTTATTTTGAAGGGTTTCCGACCCTGGTTACAACTGCCAAGTTTGAAGCCTCTGCTGTCATTCCCGAAGAAATGGCAGCTTGTCCAAAAAAAAATATTAATAAATTAACTACAAGAGTTGGCTGCTTTAAATTTAGGGGATGATGCAAGCTAGTGAAAAGATTTTAATAATAATTACTCCGGACGAGAGAAAAATAAAAATAGTAAATGTAAATTAATGGGGAATTTTTGCGTTTAAGAAATGTTTTCTACAAAGACTAAATTATTTTATGAATTGTTCGAAATGTTCGCCATTTACTTCCATGCAATGATACAGACGAGCCTCGAATTCCTCTCGAACATTTTGAAATGTTTCAGGTGTTAACTGACGGCATTCAGCTACTATTAGCTGTTTTAAATCCTCAAGTGATTCTGGCTGCACCTTAAAAATCTTTGTTTTCAAGTGTCCCCAAAGAAAGAAGTCCAACGGCGTCAAATCAGGTGATCGTGCCGGCCATTCGATGGGACCTATCCTTCTTCCAATCCAAGTGATCGGGAAAAGTATTATCGAGAAAATCTCTTACCGGACGAGCGTAGTGAGGAGGTGCTCCATCTTGTTGAAAGAATATCTGATCTTCAGCTAAATCCTGGTCGTTTTCTAGAATCTCAGTAATCTGCGGATCGATGGCATTTTCAAGTAAATTTAAATAACTTTCACCATTTAAATTGCCTTCTGTGAAAAAAGGTCCAACAACGTGATTGCCTAGAATTCCCGCCCACACGTTTACTTTTAAAGGATGCTGGCTATGGGTTTCCCTGAATAAATGGGGGTTGCTGTCGCTCCAATACCTGCAGTTGTGACGGTTTACTTCTCCATTTAAGTAAAATGTGGCTTCGTCAGAAAAACAAATATTGTACAATGAAATGGTATGGTCGTTTAATTTTTCAGAAATATTCTCACAAAACTCTACTCTGCGATCAAAGTCATCTTCGTTCATTTCGTGAAGCAAATGATATTTAAAGGGTCGAAACTTATGAGATTTTAGAATCCGGTGAACACTGCTTCGGGAGACTCCTGATATTGCAGCTGTTTCTCTGATGGAGTTACTTGGGACCATAGCAACATGGCCAAGGACTGCAACCTCAACATTTTCATTTCTTATTGGTCTTACTCTTTCATGCTTTTTATTGACAACTGAGCCGGTTTCGAAAAATTTGTTTCACAGTTGTAATACACTTCTATGAGTCAAAGAATGTTCGGGATGAGATTCATTAAAACTTACAGCTGCAGCTCTCGCACAATTATTGTTTCTAATGTAAAGAACAATAATCTCGATTCTTTCTTGTACCGTAAACGTCATAGGCAATTGTTAGAAACTTTCGTCTTTTAACACTTTCAGACAAAATAAATTTTAAATAAAATGCACAAACTGTAATAAACGCATGAATGCTTGACACTAAATAAACGATAACAATGTGATTTTATTTTGTTTGTTGCTGATGTTTTATGATAACAGTAAGAATGGAATGCTGTTTTTTTTAAATTTTGTACAGTGACAATTCGACAAGTTAGCTTAAACGTTTTGGCAACGGTCTGTTTCATTGCAAGGGAGTAAATGGCGAACATTTCGAACAATTCATAAAATAATTTAGTCTTTGTGGAAAACATTTCTTAAACGCAAAAATTCCCCATTAATTTAGATTTACTATTTTTATTTTCCTCTCGTCCGGAGTAATTATTATTAAAATCTTTTCACTAGCCTGCATCATACCCTAAATTTAAAGCAGCCAACTCTTGCAGTTAATTTATTAATATCTTTTTTTTCGACAAGCTGCCATTTCTTCGGGAATGACAGCAGAGGCTTCAAACTTGGCAGTTGTAACCAGGGTCGGAAACCCTTCAAAATAAGGTATCACTCGACCCCCTTTTTCATTTAACATTTTGGGGGTGATTCTCACCCCCGCTCAGAGAGTGATGTTGCGAAATTGAAAGTAGGCGCAAAATGTTTCCCCCTCAAAAGCAAAATCGACGGGTCCGAGCGTTTTATTTTTTTTTTGTCTTGGCGATTTGTTATTTGGGGTGGATACTTTTAGTTGGGACACCCTGTATATATATATATATATATATATATATATATATATATATATATATATATATATAGCCTGTATTTTTCGTTATCCCCAACTTTCTGGTAAAGCGATTTTACCGATTTGTATATATCAAATTTTGTCTTATAATTAATAAAAAAATTTACTTATTTTAAACATGCTTTAAAATTGGAACAAGTATTCTATAATTATTTATTTATTGCCTACAAAATTACAAATGTACTAAAAAAGTAAGCAAAAAAATGGTGTCAAATCTAATCAAAAAATTTTGAATTCAAATTCACTGGCTAATATCCAGGAGCCAGTGGCGAAAGCTCTAAGAATCGGTATAAGGAATGTACAGAAACTTGTGCATGAAAAAAAAAACACAGTTTACTTCCGAAGAAGATTAAGAAATGTACACGAAAAAATCTAAAGGGAAAAGACTCAAGTTACAATGGAAAAATGGATATTCATAATGCAATTTATGATTTATACACATCAAAGACTAATATAATCCTTAAGAAACTGTTTAATATTATAGACTAAAAAATATCATCATCACTTAGAAAGTTCTAATCTTCTGAGTCGTCCTCAAATGGCGCAATGATCGTTGGTGCTATTTCGACATCTAGAACTCGTTCTCGATTCCACCAATCCCATATTAATTTCTCCGTATGTTCTTCACTTTCTTTCACTTCAATTTGCACTTCATCTGATGTAAGACCATCGTTCACGTGTTTTTCGTAATATGATTTTGCCTCAGCCCATATTGATTCTATTGTGTTAAACTGACAATGGTATGGCGGCAGTCGTAAAACCTCATCTCCATTTTCCCGTAATATTTCATCTACGGCATATATTGTTGGTTTTTTAATAGATTTTGTTATTAAAAGAAGTTCTAGTTTCAGCATATTGGGTAAAGGATTTTGTTTTTGTTTTACTAGCCAGTCATAAATATCACTTTTCTTCCAGGATGAAGTAGGTTGTTTATTTAAGATTCTTGAATGATAAGATGCATTGCCCAGAATGATTAAAGATGGAGCATCTAAATTTGAAATCAGTTGTTCTTTTAACCACTTTTCAAACAGTTCACAGTTCATATTATCATGGTAGTCCATACTTTTGGTTGTTGAAGAAAACAGTAAACTTGCACCTGGGAGAAATCCTGTTGAAGAACCTGCATGCAAAATAATGAACCGTTTTCCCATCCCACATCCCTTTTTTCTCTTGACACTTTACAGGCTCGTCCTGCCAAGATTTCGAACCACTTTCATTAGAAAATATCCGTCTCGTCTAAAAATACCACTTTTCTAAATTTTGAATTAACATTTTCCGTGTATTTCTTTAAAAACTAGATACGCTGACTTGCTATATGTGGCAACTCACTTAAAAATCTTCGATTACAGTCCTTTTTATATCGAAAACCCAACATTTTTATTAATTTTGACAACGATTTTAGTCCAATTTATATGCCTCGATTTTTTAAAGCTTCTTTGAAAACTTGAAGGGTTATATTAGTTTTTGATGTGTATAAATCGTAAATTGCATTACGAACATCCATTTTTACATTGTCACTTAAGTCTTCTGTCTTTGGCTTTTTTCGTGTACATTTCTTAATCTTCTTCGGTAGTAAATTATGCTTTTTTTCATGCACAATTTTCTGCACAGTCCTTATACCGATTCCCAGAGCTTTTGCTACTGTCTCCTGGATATTGGCCGATGGCTTGTGGATGCAAAAAACCCAAAAATTGTTCTCTATTACTCATTTTGTCACTGACTTGTCAATCTGACTTTGAAGTGACATCGCTCAAAGATTTTTGCAACTGCTGGTTTTTATATGTTTATCCTCTTTTTTCGTATGAAAATATCATAGGTCTATCTAATTCATCTTATGCATTTATGATTATTATGCGCAGGGTATGGTTACACGTAATAAAAGAAAAAAAAAACTTAAAAAGTTTGTCGTTGATAAATCGTATGACCCGCACGATAACACTGCTTTTGACTATACCTACTATATGCTTTGTCAACAAGAATTTTATTCTTTTGACTAATAAAGTACTTTTTTAATTTGAATATTTGAAAAACTACTTATTAAATGAAATTCATATTTTGTAGAAGCATTAAATGAGATATAGAAGTGAACTCGTAAAGTTGTGGTGCGAATTCAAGACGGCGAAACAAAATGGCGGCAAAATAAACGTAAAAAAAATCTTTATTCAATTGAATTTAGATTTAGCAAAAAAATTAAATGTGATATAGGGATAAACTGGTACGAATTCAACATGAAGGAACAAAATGTGGTGGAACAAACAGATTTACAAACACAAAAAGTACCATAATTCTACGGGAGTCAAATTTTGCTTAATTGATTTTAACCTTTTTTATATATAGCATCCATCTATGGCAATAGTGAAAGGAGTCGGTCTTGTAATGCGTGCTCTGATTGAAGAAGGCGATCCTGAAGTGGCCGTTAAGATGCAAAACCTGTCTCTTGCGGAAGGAGCCTTGCCTAGGCATTTGTTATCGGCACTTTACACTCAAGGATCAGATGGACGGATGTTAACACATAGGCAACTCTCCAGGCATTTAATCGGGCTTTGGGTAACTGGAAATCCCATTGCGATGGGTCTTTTGAAACGTATTATGGTGAGTGATAGCGCTAGGATTAAAAAAAGGTAGAGATGCTAGGTTGTAGCTTTTTATATTTTGTTCATAGTTGATTGTTATATAGAAAATAAATAATATATATTATAAAAATAATATAATGTTAATTTTGCTAAATTTCCACTTTAGAAAGTAAGTAAAATTTCAACAATAAAAGTATAAATTGAATGCCATCTACTCAATATTTTCCTTTTTTAAGTTTTGCAGATTTACGAACTTTTATGCACTAACCTTAATTTGATTTGCAGCCCTACATTAAGGTTATGTGATGATGCGGGCATGCGACACAAGCCAAGATATCTTCCCGGGTTTTATTTTATTCTGTGTAGTACCCTGTATTTTTATGCCACAGTGTAGCTTTCAGTCTTCCAAACACAACGATGTATCACACTTGTCTGAAAATTCATAAAAAAATTTACAGGTATGAGTCTTATGGGAAGTGTCGTCTGTATTAATTTTAGAAATAAGTGTGGTACATCGTTGGATTTGGAACCTACATTTTGGCATAAAAATATAAAGGATGTCCAAAAATATATACAATATAAAAATTTAAAAAAAAATTAAATCTTAGAGGTGCAAAAGAAACTAAGTGTGGTGCATAATCGTGTATATTAAGTTATAGTGGAGTAAAAAACGGGGCGGTTGCGTTAGAACACACCGATATATACCTAATTTTATTAAATGGATCATTGTACATACGAAATCACAAAATATTCCTTTTTTTTTTGCGGTCTCGACTCTTTTAATTTACAAAAAACTGGCAAAATTATTATTTTTTTAAAATTAAGCTTTCGAGACGATTTTTTTTTACTTAAAGCAGACATTTTGGCGCTTCTTCCCATGTAAAACATGATAGTATTATTTATTTTAAATATGGCTTAAAAAAATATGAACTTGAAATTTTAGAAATTATGTAAACAAGTTTTCACTAATGGAAAAAATTTTTGTTTTTGGAAATTTTATATAACATGCAGCGAATAAAATGTAGACAAAATATCAAAAAATTTTTAGTAGCAAAATCGTTAGTTCATACTTTAGGTGCTTCGATTTTTTAAAGTGCCCGAAATAAAAAAAACCTGCCTGCATAATTTTTGAACTTCCAAAGTTATTGACGTTTTAGCCATATCCAAAATAAAAAACAGCTATCACGTTTATTATGAAAAGAAGCGTCAAAGTGTCTGCTTTGAGTAAAAAAAAATCGTCTCGATAGCTTAATTAGGTAAGAATATATTACAGTGGAAATATAAAAACGATTTTAAAAAAATTTAAATTTTCACAATTTATTGTAAATAAAAAAGCCGAAACAGGGAAGAAGGGTCATATTTTTAGGTTTCAAGTGTAGAATGATGTGGCTAACAATACCCAATAGGTTTGATCGTGTTCTAAGCTCATTAAAAAAAAAACGACACAAAATTACCCATTATTTACTCCACTATAACCAAAATTTTAAATTTCGCGCACTTTAAAAAATCGTAGCACCTAAGGTATGAAAGCTACACTAACGATTTTGTTACTAAAAACTGTTTTGATATCTTGTCTACATTTTATTCGCTGCATGTTATATAAAATTTCCAAAAACAAAAATTTTTTTCGATTAGTTAAAAGTTGTTTACATAATTTCTAAAGTTCCAAGTTCCTCGATGTTTTAGCCATATTTAAAATAAATAATAGCTATCATGTTTTACATGGGAAGAAGCCCCAAAATGTCTGCTTTAAGTCAAAAAAACATCGTCTCGATAGCTTAATTAGGTAAGAAGTTATACTAGGGGAAACATAAAAAAAACACCATTTTAAAAAAATAATAATTTTGCCAGTTTTTTGTAAATTAAAAAAGTCGAGACCGCAAAAAAAAGTAATATTTTGTGATTTCGTATGTACGATGAGCCATTTAATAAAATGAGGTATATATCGGTGTGTTCTAACGCAAAAAAAAATCGAGAAGGAAGCGACTTTTGCCCCATCTTTTACTCCACTATTATATAATATTCGACTAAAAGGGTTTAAAAAAATCTAGTGGGAGGAGGGGCTAACTTAAGTTTTTGTAAAGGTTTTTTCTCTTGAATCCTAGGGGTGCAAAATATATTAACGGTGGTGCATATCAAGTTACATAATATTGTACTAAAAAAGTTTTAAAAAATTTAGTGGGGGGTTTGGCATTAAGTTGCCCCCCCCCCCATATATTTTCTTAAGTAGTTTTTCGCAAAATATTTTACTGATGGTGCTCAATGGTGCATTTATACTGCGTTTTTGATTTAATTGACCTAAAAAATGTGCTCAAAATTTGTTTTTTTTCTGGCTAAAGGAGAACTTACCGGCCTTTCTTATTACTGTGACGCTCCTTACTAAAAAGCTATTTCAAATGAGACAGCAGCAAATGATTTTGTGTTTACACTGTACAGGATGTCCCATTTTGGATACATTTGCGGGGTATCTCCGCTATTTGAAAAGATAGAGAGGTTTTCGCGACAGTGTACTACTTTTTCGTAAAATTAAAGATGCAGTTAACAAAATTTTCATGGCCTTTTAGTTTTTAAGATACAGGGCTGAATTGAAAATGTTGCATTTTCAAGCACCCCTCGTATCTCAACTATCAGATAACTTATCGAAAGTGTGAAACTGTTTCTTATGTAACTTTTCTCTTAGAACTCAATTCCGCCGTCGGAACTAGTATACAGGGTCAGGTGAAAAAATTATCGGACCCAACTTTATTTTTTAAATGGAACACCCTGTATATTTATAGACTATACAATTTGTCTTTTTTTACCTTTTCAAAAATATATAATAGTATGCACTTTTTCTCAGAAACACCCAAATAAATGACAATTTTCTGGAATTAAATACATAATTTAGTAGGCTATGGCTATTGTTTATGACTACAAACAGAGATAAATGTCCAATATTTGTCTATCTCATCGGCTTTTGGATCAACTTTTGGTTTATAAAGCAGTTTATGCATGTTCTTCTGGTTTTTTTATTTAATTGATATTTATCAATTTTTTCGAATAATGGCAGCATATGAAAATTAGGAAAAATATGATATGCTGGTATGTTTTATACAGAGTAATGAAAACGACATACTGAAATTATATTAATATTAAATTAAATTAATTTTAAAATCATATAAATTGATTTCTTGTATTAATTATATTATATTTAGATAACAATAAATATTTAATTAAATTATATGCGCTTTAATGTCACAGCTTAAATGATGCAAAACGGGTCAAAATTTATCATTTTCGAAAGTTACTAAGTAGGCGTTGCTTTAACATTTATTGCAATTGTTTTTTGTTTCGTTTGTGAAACGAAAGTGTTTAAAAATGGGTCGTCGAACTACAATCGACAAGTTTTAGAGGAAACTTATTGCATTCGATATTTGGCTACAGATTTACAATCGATCAATAAGTTTGGGAAATATCGGCGAAAAACCGAAAATGGCGGATTTCGTTTTTCGCCAGTATATCCAGAACGGTAAATTTCACAGCTGTCAAAATGTGACATTATTCGGACACATTTTTAAGACAAATAAGATGGTGCATACAACACGTCTTCATTGTTTTTTGTTAACCCGCGACCCGCCTCAACTTTCATTTTTCTTATGACTGCCATATTGGATTTTTCGATTTTTGGAAAGAGCCTAAAATTTTCAGTCTAGTATAGTATATAGTATCACAAGTGCATTAAAGATTTTAGTGTCATCAAAATATCACACTTCGTAAATTAGGTTTCAATGTTTTTAAAGGAGGCCATGATTTATTTGTTACAAGATTACATTAATAAGTAATGTATTGAACGCATCGAATTTTCAATACAACATGAACTTAAATAACGACTTAAAAAAATCTAAATGAGCTTTGTAAGTGGGTAACATTAGTTTACAAATCTGCAAAATGACGTCTATTTGCATCGAGACATTTTTGACAATTGGTGACTGTTTTTTCGTACAACCCTGGTAAGTGTATTTCGGTTAATATTTCTAAATGTGTCCAGAACTCTTTGTCTCAGGATTTCTATGGTCACGGAGGGATCAAATTCATCGATTTCATTCTTTGTGTGACCCCAGAGGTAGAAATCCAAGGGCGACAGGTCAGGGGATCTAGGAGGCCAAGATATTGGACCATTTAAAAAAATTATTCTTTCGTCAAACTGCTCTTTTAAGAAGTTCCCGACTTGCATGGTATTGTGAGCCCGACATCCGTCTTGTTGAAACCAAGTTCTTCTTAATTCATCTTCTGTTAGAATAGCTTGTAAAACTGGTACAACCTGGTTTCGCAAAAGCTCTAGGTACCTCTGCCCGTTTAGGTTGTAGTCAAACAAAAATGGTCCAATAAGTTGATTTCCTGAAATGATTTTAATAATTTATAAACAGTCAAGGGCGGCAGGGTCGCCCGGGTGGTCCTAGAAACTATAAATTATAAAGGGAAAATTATCTTTATTAAAAAGTAGATATTTTCTTTCCAAAAATAATTATCGAAACATCCCGTGATGAATGAGCTTCTATACAGTTGAAACCTATTCAGCTTTATTATGAAAAAGAAAAACATATTTGGTTAGCGGGAAGTAATAGCCGTAATAAATTATTTTCTTGGTATTGCATATTAATTTCGGAAATACTAAATCAATTTATTTTAGTGATATAATAATCTTAAAGAAGTACACCGTGCCTTAATAAAACATAAAATATCAAAAAAACAAACCCCTTGCGCTTTAAATTTAAATTATTCGGAAATACAGCTGAACGCCTTTCTATAAATCATAATGAAAATCGAAAAATAATTCGACATTTGATTAATATGGTATTTTTTTCATAACGCTAGAACTAGGCTTCCCGGGTAATAATAAATCATTAAATTCAGACCATCAAAATAATTTTAGAGAATTAGCTAAATCTGCAGAAAATTTATATAGTGTTAATAAATTTATAGAACCCAATTCTATTTTTATAGGTTCTTCGAAACTACCATATAAAATGATTGAATAAAAATGTAATACAATATCAAAAAAGTAAGTTGACTGACTAGAGTAAAACGTTTTACTTTTTCTTATTAGATTACACTATTTTAGTATCATTAAAGAACTAAACGAAAAAAAAAAAAAATTATTATTTGTCCATCATTTGGTGCCTATTTAAAAAAGATTGGTTAGATTGACTTACCAATGATCCCACACCAAACGTTACTTCCAAAACTGATCTGTAGACGTCTCTCTGCCACTTCGTGAGGATTTTGCACAGCCCAATGATGACGGTTGTGCCTATTAAAGACTCCACAATTCGTGAACCTGCTCTCATCGGACCACAAGACATGATTTACAAAATCAGGATCTTCATTACATCTCCTAGTGTACCACTTACAGAACTGTAGTCGTCTTGGAAAATCAGTTTCCTTAAGTCCTTGTACTATTATGGGTTTGTATGGATGGTACTTATTCTTTTTTAAAACTGTACTGTTGATTTTGGCATATTAGTTTCCTGTTCTACAGTTCTTACCGATGCACTAGGGGTTTCGTTGATAGCTTGTAAAATGTTTCTGTCTCGATTTTCATAGTTATTATTGTATCCGCTTCTAGGTTGTTCGAAGGCACCATGGTTAATTAAATTAACTACGATTTTCCTGAATTGGGTTTTATGAGGCTGCCGTCGTTCTTTGTACATCTCCAAATATCTTGCTGAGGTAACGTCGGCGTTTCTATATGATTGAAAGTACAGAGCTAACATGTCAACCTTTTCTTCATTTGAATACGGAATGCCGGCCATTTTCTATAGGTTTTGACAATTTATGTGTCAGATTTATGATTTTATTGGGATAAAAGCGTACCTACTACTTACTAAAACACAGCTTTGATACTTTCAACTATTTAACTTAACGCCAAATTTTGTTACAGATAAATCATGGCCTCCTTATAAAAGCATTGAGAGCTAACATTACTTTAAATCATGGCCTCCTTAGAAAAAACTGAAACCTAACTTTGCGAAGTTTAATATGTCGATGATACTAAAATCTTTAATTCACTTGTGAGATATCACTAGACTGGAAATTTTAGACTCTTTCCAAAAATCGAAAAATCCAATATGGCGGCCGTAAGAAAAATGAAAGTTGAGGCGGGTTGCGGGTTAACGAAAAACAATGAAGACGTGTCGTATACGCCATCTTATTTGTCTTAAAAATGTGTCCCAATAATGTTACATTTTGGCAGCTGTCAAATTTACAGTTCTGGATATACTGGCCGAAAATGAAATCCGCCATTTTCGGTTTTTCCCCGATGTTTCCAAAAACAATTGATCGATCGTAAATCTGAGGCCGGATATCGAATGCAATTTCCTCTAAAACTTTCCCCATTTAACCTTTGCTGTAGGTATAATAGGAGCCGAGATCTCTGTATAGAGAAGCGAATCTGGGACACACTGTATATTTTTGAAAAGGTAAGAAAGACACATTTTATAGTCTATAAATATACAGTTTTCACATTTTGGATAATTTATCTGATAGTTGAGATACGAGGGGTGCCTGAAAATGCAACATTTTCAATTTCAACGGCATCTTTAGTTTTACAAAAAAGTAGCACACTGTCGCGTAAACCGCATCTTCTCTATAAAAATAACGGAGATTCCCCGCAAAAGTACCCGAAATGGGACTGTACAGGGAATATAGCATTCCGAGTTTAAAAGTTAACTGTTATTCATTATGATCTGTTAAATTAATAAAGCAATTTACATAATAATAATAATAATCTTTATTTATTAGCTTTAAGCTAGCAAAACAAAAAATTACAGTATAAGTACATCAGTTTTGAGTAACGTTGAATTATTAAGTTCTTCACATTCAGTCTCTTGTTGAATCACAGTTAGACATGGGTGCCTTATATATAATTTTTGTGTTTAGCCCACAGGTCTTATAGCTTTCCTGGATTCTGACGATTCCTTACCAAAAGAGGCAAAGGAACAGGAACTGTTAAACCATAGAGACAACTTAAAAATTGCCCAGGATCATGCTTCTAAGTCGAAAAAGAATCCCAATTGGATAACTGTAGAAAGGCAAATTAAGAATGTTGAAAAACGCGTAGAATATTATACGAATTTGGCGCTGCAACACTGGGGCGCTAAAGTGGGCATTAGTCTTAAACGTGAAGAAAAAATGAAAGAGAGACCAATAGTGTTGAGAAAAAGGCGTGAGAGGGTAAAAGCTGAAAGTAATTGGCCTCTTTTTTACTGGAATTTTATTCAGGACCATGCTCTTCCGAATTTGATATGGAATCATAAGGTACGTTTTTGATACAAAGTTTTGTTGCAAACGGAGAGGAATTTGAAAAAACATTTTTGGGATATAATTGATAGTCAAGAACGCTGTGTTTTAAAATTATACCCATTATACAGGGTGGTCTGAAAAGTTCGTGGTGAACCAAACTTGTGTTTTTTTAAATGGGACACCCGGTATATTATTATTTTAGTTGATTCTCCTATTCGTTACGATCATTTTGATATGAGGTTTGTTGGGTCTAAAATTTATACCAAGGGAATGGGACGAGGTTAAAGTGGAAAAAAGGGTTATAC
Source organism: Kuschelorhynchus macadamiae (assembly GCA_030620095.1). NCBI lineage: Eukaryota > Metazoa > Arthropoda > Insecta > Coleoptera > Curculionidae > Kuschelorhynchus > Kuschelorhynchus macadamiae. The sequence goes on from JAUTXW010001077.1 coordinate 2,299,192, forward strand.
TCCGGCCATTTTTTGAAAACAATTGAAGCAGGTATGGAGAAACCAAATATTCTATAAAATGTATTGTATCTAGGATTACAATAATCGCTTGTAAGTCGTTCAAAATTATTCACTGTGGTACAGGGTGGTCAAGTTTTGCAAATTTACCTTGGATTGAATTTTTTTAAATGGAACACACATTTTACTGTCATATTAAAGATAACATCGCCAGCTTTCAGAAAATACCCTATTTGATATCTTTCTAACCAACAGTTTTTTAGTAAATTAACCGTGAAACCAAAATTTACTCATTCTAATAGAAACGGTATTATTTACGTTGCTTAAATTGACTACCTATAATATAAGGAGGCCATGATATAATCATAAATGAAAAGAAAGATTGACATTCTTGTCAAAACCGCAAAGTGTCAGAGAATTGGCATCAATTACCATTGTTTTTTGACGATAAGCCGAGAAATTGTTAAGTAACAATGAGTTTGAGTACTCCAGAGTTGATAAACATGACTTTTATGTTGGGCGAGTGTCAAAAAAACCCTTTACTAGCAAGCAGGGTTTATGCGGTACGATATCCCGATGCCGAAAAAAAACCAAGACCTGAAGCTTTTGCAAGTTTATTAGAGAGGTTTCAAGAAACAGGCAATGTTGCTTTTAAGAAACGTAAAGTAATTAATAAACCAGTTACCAATGAAGATAATGCTTTGACAGTGTTATTAACAGTGCAAGAAAATCCACACACAAGTACCCGGGGAATTGAAAGAGCTACTGATATTGAACGCACTAGTATTAAACGGATTCTGAAACAACATAAATATCATGCCTAGCACATTGAATTACACCAAGAACTGTATGATCGCGATTACGTCCAACGACAAGAGTTTTCAATTTGGTTTTTAAATACAATTTGGGATAATCCAGGTTTTGTAGATAGGGTACTGTTTTCAGATGAAGCAACTTTTAAAAGCAACGGCTTGGTTAACAAACATAATATGCACTATTATTCAACCGAAAATCCACATTGGATTCGTCAGGTGGACCATCAAAATAAATGGTCAATTAATGTTTGGGGAGGTATAATTGGCTCTCATGTTATAGGACCATATTTCTTTGAAGAGCATTTAACGGGAGAAGTCTATTTAAATTTTTTGAGAAATGAGTTGCCCGTATTGCTCGCAAACTTACCTTTAATGTTAAGAAATTCCTTATGGTTCCAACATGATGGAACACCCCCGCATTACCATAGGCATGTAAGACATTTTCTCAATAATTGGAAAGGAGAGCATTGGATTGGGCGAGGTGGACCAGTTAAGTGGCCTGTGAGGTCACCCGATTTAACGCCACTAGATTTCTTTTTATGGGGACATGTTAAAGAAGAAGTTTATAAAGAGGTTCCAACCACAGTGGAAGATATGAAGTTGAGAATAATAAGCAGTTTTCGTAACATTTAAGACCTGACTTTGAGAAAAGTGAAACTTTCATTTATGGATAGACTCGAAATGTGCCTTCAGCAAAACGGTGGTTTAGTTGAACATCTTTTATAAGTTTTAATTACATTGTTTTTGTTGATTTATATTAAATTTATTTTTTTTGTAAAAAAAGATCTGTTATTAATACTGTCAAAGCATTATCTTTATTGGTAACTGGTTTATTAATTACTTTACGTTTTTTTGAAAGCAACATTTCCTGTTTCTTGAAATCTCTTTGATAAACTTGCAAAAGCTTCTATCTTGTTTTTATTTCGGCATCGCATCATCAAAGAACAATATTTATTTATTTACTGATGACAATATTCTGACACTTTGATGTTTTGACAGGACTGTCAATCTTTTGTTCAATTTATGATGATATCATGGCCTCCTAATATTAAATTGTCAATTTTAACAACGTGAATTCAGAGTAATTCGTGTTAAAATGAAGAAATTTTGATTTCACAGCTAATTTACTGAAAAACTGTTGGTCAGAAAGGTATCAAATATGGTATTTTCTGAAAGCTAGTAATGTTATCTTTAACATGAAAGTAAAATATACAGGGTGTTTGTGTGTGTTAAAAAAATTCAATCCAAGGTAAATTTGTAAAACTTGACCACCCTGTATAACAGTGAATAATTTTGAACGACTTACAAGCGATTATTGTAGTCCTAGATATAATACATTTTATAGAATATTTGGTTTTTCCATACCTGCTTCAATTGTTTTCAAAAAATGGCCGGAATATAACCCTTTTTTCCACTTTAACCTCGTCCCATTTCCTTGGTATAAATTTTAGACCCAACTAATCTTATATCAAAATGATCGCAACGAATAGGAGAATCAACTAATATAATAATATACCGGGTATCCCATTTAAAAAAACATAAGTTTGGTTCCCCACGAACTTTTCAGACCACCCTGTATAATGGGTATAATTTTAAAACACAGCGTTCTTGACTATCAATCATATCCCAATTTTTTTTTCAAATTCCTCTCCGTTTGCCCACAATCGTCCATCCCATCTTGGTTGCACCACCCAGTATATATATATATATATATATATATATATATATATATATATATATATATACAGTGACCGTCTAAAGTCCGTTCCCCCCTACTAATTTTTGAGCCAACTCGTATATCGCAACGAAATTTGGAGGGCTTAAATAGGAGATGAAAAGCTATTTTTTTATGAAAAAATGATAGCTAAAAGTTATAAAATGGCGGCTACACGCCATCTTGAATTAATATTTTAAATACAACACCCCGCATATTATTTAAAAAAACACAAATTTGGTTCCCCACGAACTTTTCAGACCACCCTGTATAATGGGTATAATTTTAAAACACAGCGTTCTTGACTATCAATCATATCCCAATTTTTTTTTCAAATTCCTCTCCGTTTGCCCACAATCGTCCATCCCATCTTGGTTGCACCACCCAGTATATATATATATATATATATATACAGTGACCGTCTAAAGTCCGTTCCCCCCTACTAATTTTTGAGCCAACTCGTATATCGCAACGAAATTTGGAGGGCTTAAATAGGAGATGAAAAGTTATTTTTTTATGAAAAAATGATAGCTAAAAGTTATAAAATGGCGGCTACGCGCCATCTTGAATTAATATTTTAAATACAACACCCCGCATTCCATTTTCAAAATCTGCTCATTATTCTTAACATTTTTCTCCAATACACTTTATTCCTAAATGTAATTGTTTTCGAAATAATGACGTTTGAAAATTGAAAATCCGGTTTAAAATGAAGTAATGGTTTTAGTCACTTTCGATAAAAAATTGTGCTAACTAAATTTTTTAATTAATTTGTAGTTAAATCTTTTAATGAATTCGACTAATAAGAGGCGTAAAGACAGTATTTTAAGGATAAACAGTACCACTTACCGGAAAATCTTGAAGGTTACGAATTTGTTCTGTAAATTCACAAGGAAAACAAATTAGTTGGTAAAAAAATATTTTATTTATTTTTGAATAACAGTTATTTAACCCCAACAATAATTATTTTATCAAGTGTTCGATGTGGCCCCCTCCTAAATCTTGACAATAAAGTGCCCTATTATGAATAGCTTCTCTCACGTTGATGAAAGTCTGTTCATCTATTTCTTCACATGCTTCTCTTATTCTGCGTTCCAACTCTTCTATTGTTTGACATTCAGTGGCGTATATTTTTAACTTCAGATATCCCCAAAGGAAAAAATCTAGAGGGGTAAGATCCGGAGATCTTGGTGGCCATTCTGTACTTCCCCTGCGACCTATCCATCGCCCAGGAAAGTTTGTATCGAGAAACTCTCTAGCCATGCGATAGAAATGGGGAGGTGCTCCGTCCTGCTGAAATATGATTTCACGATTTTCAAACTCTTCATGATTGTTTAATACAATTTTATCTTATTCGAGGTTCAATTTCAGTTTCTAAAAGATTTCTTTAAAGATCTCCTGTAAGATTGCCTCTGATGAAAATCGGTCCAACAACGTGGTTGCCCAAAATCCCCGCCCAAACATTAACTTTTTCAGGAAAGTGGGTATGCCCTTCTCTAAAAATATGCGGATTAGTATCGCTCCAGTATCGTACGTTCTGTTTGTTGACTTTTCCATTAAGGAAAAACGTGCATTCATCTGAGAAACATACACGTTTTAAAAAGGATCGTTCTCCTTCAATTTTTCTTGTTAACCACTCACAAAATTCAACCCTCCGGTCTGGATCATCCTCCGTGGGAGCATGCAGGATTTTCATTTTATAGGGATGAAATTTTTCATTTTTTAGGACTCTTTGGACACTTTTCGAACTTACTTCGCAGGATTCAGCAACTGCAGACGTCGACTGAGTAGGATTAATTACCATTTCAGCAACAATTTCAATTTTTTTTTCTTCTGAAAGAGGTGGTCTTCCTTCCTTGGAGCATCTTTCATCGTAACAGTTGCTTGGAGCTTATTTAAAAGTTTGCGCAAATATGACCGCGAAATAGGGTTTTCGGGAAATCTATCGTTAAACATACGGACTGCTAGATGAAAATTTCTTCCAGCTTCTCCAAAAATCAAAATTGCTTCAAATTTATCGTGTAAACTGCGAGCCATGGTCACACTTTTCATAAAATAATTAAGATGCTCAACGGACTATTTGACAGTTAGTTATCAAGATGTTACCGCGACAACGATTTTGTTTCCAACGCAAACTTGATCGTATTTTTGATTGAATTTGAAATGACCAAAGTGTCAATTTTCAAACGTCATTATTTCGAAAGCAATTACATTTAGGAATAAAGTGTATTGGAGAAAAATGTTAAGAATAATGAGCAGATTTTGAAAATGGAATAATATGCGGGGTGTTGTATTTAAAATATTAATTCAAGATGGCGCGTAGCCGCCATTTTATAACTTTTAGCTATCATTTTTTCATAAAAAAATAGCTTTTCATCTCCTATTTAAGCCCTCCAAATTTCGTTCGCGATATACGAGTTGGCTCAAAAATTAGTAGGGGGAACGGACTTTAGACGGTCACTATATATATATATATATATATATATATATATATATATATATATATATATATATATATATATATATATATATATATATATATATATATATATATATATATATTATATATATATATATATATATATATATATATATATATATATATATATATATATATATATATATATATATATATATATATATATATATATATATATATATATATATATATATATATATATATATATATATATATATATATATATATATATATATATATATATATATATATATATATATATATATATATATATATATATATATATATATATATATATATATATATATATATATATATATATATATATATATATATATATATATATATATATATATATATATATATATATATATATATATATATATATATATATATATATATATATATATATATATATATATATATATATATATATATATATATATATATATATATATATATATATATATATATATATATATATATATATATATACAGGGTGTCCCAAGACGAACTGCGGCGATCGATTTCTCAGAAAGTAGGCTTTAGAAAAATTTGAAATTTTGGTAGCTAACTAAAGTCGATGGGGGCAATTTTCAAGATGGCGGCACTTCCGGTTATACCGGAAGTAGACGTCAAACTTTTTTTATTTCAAATGGAATACCCTGTATATAATCGAAATTTTTGATTCCTCGAAAAATTCTAGGTATATTTCATGTATAATAACCTATACCTAAGTTCGACTGTTTTTGAGATATTTTGAATTTTATGGAAAAAATGACGTTTGCAGGTGTAGACAGAACTATAAATATTTGCTTATCGAAGTCTCTATTAGTTATTTGCGGTTGGCTTCCTTGCCCAAAAGGGTACACTTTCGTGGCCTATGCTGATATTTTTAAAATAAATAAATATAGGGTGATCAAAAACTGACAATATAAATATACGTTAAAAAATCGTTAAAAGTTACTTTTTTCAAATGGAAACCCCCAATTTTTATAATTTTGTCTTATTTAACACTTAAAATAAGGGTAACTTTGTATAAAGCTGTCTGTTCCAAAAATTTGTAGTTTTTGAGTTATTGACTATTTAACATTTTTTATTCTAATAATGCCAGACGGCTTCTTCATATAGGGTGTTCTATTTAAAAAAAAGAAAGACGTCTACTTCCGGTATAACCGGAAGTGCCGCCATCTTGAAAATAAACGGTCTGTATAAGGGTTGGTTAAAAGAAGGCTCTACTATGCCGAGCTTTCGGGAATCTTTCTTACCTTCTTTAAGGCTACAATATAGAGTTGATGGAAAATAAAAAAAAATACATAAAATCTATAAGCTAAACTTACTTGTAAAATGAGTACAGTTAAAATTGGTACATTTTTAAACACTTCCCGGATCCTAGCAATTAACATAAATTATTTAAAATACAAATATAAGGTAATTGATTGTTATTATTACACAAAATAACACCAAACATCTTTTAAAAGTGTACCATTCAGGAGACATATGTCATTTTGTAAAATTTTTGGTATTTAATATTCACCTATGACAGTGGTGGTGTGAGAAATATCTTTAATTTTAAAACTCCAGCTATTAGAATCACTCATCCAACTAAAAGAAAGGATTTTACAACTAAAAAACATTTTTCTAGAAAATTCTTGCCTCTTAAAACTAGTACTAAAGGTTTTGTTTCAAACTGAACATAATATCATTTAGAGTCTGCAAATTTAATACTTTCTCAATCTATCACAAATACGCCCTTGGACTTGTCCAGGCATTATCATTCACAGAGGACCCCCCCTCTCAATAGGTTGTTCTTTTGTTCTCTTCCACATATTGAGAACCTCAGTAACAGACTTATTAATATTTTCAAAAATACTGAGATTAAGATAGCGAGAAAACAACAAAAATCTCTCTTGTTCATTAAAACTAAATCACCCCTGTCACTGCTAGACAATTACAATATAGTTTATGAAATTCTATGTAATGCATGTGAGTTGTCATATATAGGACAGACTTCTAGAAGCCTTAAAGGTAGAATTACATCACATAAGAGCGACTGTCGGAGGGGGGTCCGTCCTGCGCACTGAATGAACATTTCCTTAAGGAAAACCACTTCCTTAACTGGGGTAGAGCTGGGATTTTGGATAAAGCGTCCTCTTATTATAAACGCATTTTTCTTGAAATGATACATATAAATCTCCAATACCCAGTCATAAACAAAAAGAGTGACACCCAAAACCTCAGCTCCATATACAGTTATTTATATCTTAACATTACCAAAAAACAAATTTCAGTGTCTGGCGCTCCCGCCCCCGATGAGTAATTTACAAATGTCTATATTATACATATTGTAACTAATATTATTACATAAATTATTCCCTATTTTATTTTTATATGGCTATTGTTTGGTCGATTTATTATTTTTACAACTATTACAGGACAACAATCATATTTTTAAGGTCTTTCACACTTAACCTCTTAATTAATTACCATTGTAAAATAAACATATTACTATGTATACATTTTCGCAAATTAGATCGAATTAGGTTGAGCATTGTATACATACCACTGTAAGATAGGCAATCCGTCATCCTTCTGTGTTGTGCCTTCCAACTGCCAATTTAGTATAGTCTCTCTATTTCTTTTTTCTTGTTAAAAATAATATTGTATCTCTCTCACTCACGTCCCCTCTACTTTCGCGTTTAAAATTCCTCTAAAAAACGTCTTTCAATTAACAAAATGAAGTCCCATGATGGACATGTTTTTAAACGTTTTTAAGTTCTTTTTTCGCTATAAAACTTTCAACTTTTAAAATTTTTAAATAAACAGAATAATGATTTGGTGCAACTAAATGTGTGGTCTTGTTTTATATTTTTGTTTTAATAGCAAACCCACATTGGTGAGTTCAAACGTATTATACTTACTAGTTAGTTTCTAACTTGTTTCGTTTTTTTTAATTATTTGTAGAATATATATATATATATATATATATATATATATATATATATATATATATACAGGGTGTTTGGTATATCGATAGAAAGTTTTAAAGGGGTGAAAGAGGAGGTCATTTGGAGTCATTTGGACCAAATATGTCTATATACAAAGTCGTACCGATTTCGAGATATAGGCCTTTTTTGATATTTTTATTTATTAAGGTAATTTCGGCAAATAAAAAATATTTTTGACCCTGTCAATGATTTTATTTGTTGCAACAAATTTTTTTCATACGGTTTAATATGTATTTATTAAAAAAAAAATATGAACACGTTTTTTGAAGTCCCCAAAAAAACAGCACAGTCCAATGAAAATGATTTTATGCAATGCACTGGAATTAAGTATCATCTTTGAATGCCATTTTCTCGCAAACTGCTCAATAAAAAAAATTTCAAATATGCCTATAAATTACGCAATTTTATACCCTCTTCGGAGATACTATCAGGTTATGATCAATAATTATAATTATCACTACAAATTTAACGGTTACACTTAATTTAAGTAGAATAATTTACAGATTTACTATCCGATTTTATAATTATGTATTTTCTTAAATATTGAAGACACAACTTGGAAAGTTTAATTATTTTTGATTTTGCAATTATGTAATGAAGTACTAGAATGATAAAATAATGTACTTAGAGAAATCATTTAATTTTCATCATTAAAAATGGTTGACCATAAACGTATCGTTTTTATTTTAATACCTTGGAATTAAAGGAATTTAAACATTAAAAAATATCATGTCAACAAAATATCCGTCGCTTGGCCTAAATAATAATTCAATAAATACCTAAATCCACTATCGCTATTTTGATGGTTTTTATCAATTCTTTAGAAGATACAATAATTATTACTTTAACAATGCACTATCGGATTTCAGTTTTTAGTCGAATGGGTCCTGGCATATTTTTAGGCCAGTAGTGCGTTTAGCATTGGGCTTGCAATATTTGCCTTGAATACCTTGTGGTCTAATAGTTCGCTTTGATTTCATAGTTTTTCAAGTTACAATAATTACAATTTCTAAAGATGGCTGCTTTTTCTAATAGCGAATATGCAGACATTTTGTTTATGTATGGAAGAGCCGATGGCAATCAGCGGCTGCTCAACGATTATATCGTGATCGATTCCCCACTAGACGTGTTCCTAATGTGCAAGTTTTTATTAATACCTATCGACGAATTAGTGAAACCGGTAACATTCATCACATAGTAGAACGTGGGCATGTTGAAAGATATCATCCTGAAGTGGAAGAACAAATACTTCAAGCTTTTGAAGCAGATCCTACAACCAGCATCAGAAAAGTAGCTGATGAATTGAATTTGTCTCTATGGAAAGTGTGGTTTGTTCTCAAGACTGAAGGAAAACATCCGTTCCACTATACCCCCGTTCAGGGCCTTGAAGAAGGCGATCCTGTACGACGAATGGCTTTTAGTCGATTTTTATTGAACGCTGATATGGAGGATGGGCTTTTCTTGAAAAGTATTCTGTGGTCAGACGAATCAAAATTTACTCGTGAAGGTATTACAAACTTTCATAACCTTCACTACTGGACTGATGCGGACGAGAACCCGCATATGAAAAAACAAGTTTCTTTCCAACACAAATTTAGTGTAAATGTATGGGCAGCTGTCATTGGTCGAACTTTTATTGGTCCTTATTATCTTCCAGATAATCTAAATGGAGACAACTATTTGGAATTTTTACGCATCGAGTTGCCCAATATCTTGGATGATGTGCCTCTGAATGTACGGGACAGGATAATATTCCAAAACGACGGATGTCCAGCTCATTTTCGATTAACAGTAAGGCAGTTTCTCGATCAAACGTTTCCTAATCGGTGGATAGGAAGAAATGGACCAATTCTGTGGCCTGCAAGGTCCCCAGACTTAACACCTCTGGATTTTCATGTGTGGGGACGCATGAAAGAACTTGTTTACGAGGTCGAAATAATCAACCGCGAGCAGCTTATTCAACGAATAAATGAATCAGCTGAAAGATTAAGGGTAGAGTTGCGATACGCTGTCACTACCACCGAAATAAGAAAGAGAGCTCGAAAGTGTATTCGGAATCAGGGTTGGCATCTTGAAAATGAATAATAATAACAACATATTCGAAGTTTCTCTTTATGATTTAATTTTAGATGGGAAATTAGATAGTAAATCTGACAATTGTTTTACCTAAATAATTGTAATTGTTTCCATTTTTTTCAACAAATTATTCCAAATAGTGATAATCGATCATAACCTGATATATCCCTGAGAAGGGTATAACATAAGGTAGTTTTTAAGCATATTTGAGATTTTTTTTATTGGGTGATTTCCGATAAAATGGCGTTTTAAGTTGAGCCTTAGTTCCACTGTATAGCATAAAATCATTTTCATTGGCGTGCGGTGTTTTTTTGTGGTTTTCAAAGAAGTTGTTGTTATTTTTTTTAGCTGATATACATATTAAATATTATAAAAAAAAATAGTTGCAAAAAATAAAATCAGTGACAGGGACAAAAATATTTTTTATTTGCCGAAATTACCTTAATAAACGGAAATACTTGAAAAGGCCTATATCTCGAAATCGGTACGACTTTGTATATAGACATATTTGGTCCAAATGACTCCAAATGACCTCCTCTTTCACCCCTTTAAAACTTTCTATCGATGTACCAAACACCCGGTATATATATATATATATATATATATATATATATATATATATATATATATATATATATATATGTATATATATATATATGGAAAATTCTTGGGTTTGGGTTCGAATTAAATACCAAATTTTAAAAACGTTTACTAAATAAAAAAATGTTTACAGAAATTGAAGCAAAAAAATGAACTATTCATAATGCCGTAGCTCCAAAAATTTACGATTCGCTAAAATTGCGTAAACCAAATCTTCCAATAACACCTATCGTTTCAAGTATTAAATCTCCGTTTTATTATTTGTCAAAATATCTATCAAATTACATTTCCAATATTACCGGTCTAAACGACTTCTACATTAACGACTTTTTTACTTTCAAAAATTGTATAGATTCACTAGTCATACCAGATAATCACATCCTTATATCTCTGGATGTGACTTCCTTGTATACAAACATACCTAATGAACTTATACCTATCATTATTAAAGAAAAATGGAACCTTTTAAAAGATCATACACAATTATCATTGGAATAGTTTATAGAAATTATTAAAATCACATTATCAACAAATTATTTTCAATATAAAGGAAAATTATACCAACAAATTGATGGTTGCGCAATGGGTTCTCCAATTTCTTCAACAATGGCACAGTTAGTAATGGAGTACTTGAAAGAGAAAGTTTTAGCTAAACTAAATTTTCAACCTATATTCTTTAAAAGATATGTTACGATTGTTTAATAGCAATTCCAAATAATAAACTAAATGAAACTGTACATGAATTCAACAGCTTTCACCACAAACTACAATTCACGTATGAGATAGAGCAACATTATCAAATAAACTTTTTAGATATGACCCTCATAAAGAACCACAACAAAATTCAAACAAAATGGTACACAAAAGATACTTGATCTGAGAGATATCTGAATTATAATTCAAATCATTCAAAAAATCAAAAATTAAGTGTAATAACAACAAAGTGTGTTAACATTACCAGATATAGAAAAGTAAAAAACGTATTACTAAAAAATCATTTCCCAGAGCAACGCATTAATAGAATAATTAAACAACGCACACACAAGTTAATAATAATAATAATAATAAACATCCTTTATTGCCAGCTAAATCACAAAGGACAAGGCAACGTCACACAAGAAAGTATATATGTTGCATAACAACATTAATATATAATACATATTTTAAATAGACATTCAATGATCAAACAAACAGATAATAAAATATGATTTTGACAAAACATTTTAAAATTAAATTAATGAATAAATAAATAACATTTTAAAAATTGAAGGAATAAAAACATTTCGACTTAGCATACTGTATCACAGATCTTCTGAAAATTTTGACACTATTTAAGCTTTTTATGTGTTTTGGTAGTGATCGATATGCACTAACGGCCATGTAATATGGGCCATTTCTATAAAATGAGGAGCTATGTGCAGGCACGCTCAGTTCATTGCGTTCTCTAGTTACAATGTCCATGTTGTGGGCATAGAGGTCACGGTTTTGAGTAAAGAGCTCAGGTTATTTCTGACAAGATAGTAGATAATACAAGGATGGTACGGTCAAAATGTCTAACTCCTTAAAATTTTCTCTGCAGGATGTTCTCGGTGGTAAACCAAGAATACATCTAATTATTCTTTTTTGAATGATGAAGATTCTATTGGCATCCTTGGAGGAGCCCCAAAAGCAGATTCCATAGGACATAACTGACTGAATATGGGCAAAATAATATTCACGAATAGGCTTAAGTTATACAACACATCTCGTTATAAGAATAACCGCACTCCAGAAGAAGATACAAAATATGTTGCCCTCCCCTATACAGAGGGACTTTCACAAAAAATCAAATACATTCTTAAAAAACATAACATTTGTTACCTGCGATAAATCACACAACTTAATCAACAAAATTTTTACAAAACTAAAAAGCAAAGTTCCCTTAAAAAACGATCTAACATAGTGTATTCAATACCATGCACCAATTGTCCAAAAAAATACATCGGAATGACAAGTCAGCTTCTGGAAAATAGAATAAAAGGACATAAATACACAAAGAATGACACAACAGCATTAAACAAACACATACGAACGGAAAAACACAACATAATTCATAGTTTAACACCAAAATACTAGCTAAAGATTCTAATTATAATAAATCAAAGAAATGATAGAAATTACTAGAGAAAAAAACTCCATGAATGACAGACCCGACATAAATAATTTAAGCCATATGTATATAAATTTATTAATGTGACACCTTAATTTCAATTTTATATTAACTCTCCACACTTAAACGGTATTCAACATAAAACAACAGAAAAGCGTTTCCGTTTCTTTTACGGAAAAAAAAATACAAGTGATAAATATTTCATTACTGCTCTAATACAAGTTCTGGTCAGCATAAACAAATCTGTCAATAAATATCTGCTTATTTCAAGGTATGTACTTTTATAGTGTTGAATATAAATATGTTTTAACGTGGTAATATTGTTTTATATACAGTGTGTCTCTTAAATATTAATGTCTGTATTTTTATAATTTTAGAATCAAAAATTTTTTTCTGAAGATGCCCTAAATTACAGGGCGAAACGTCAAATAAATGAAAAATTAAAATTTAGTATTTAATTTGAACCTAAACCCAAGAATTTTCCACTTTTGTATACAATAACGGTGCAAGAAAACACAAGATATATATATATATATATATATATATATATATATATATATATATCCTGAATGGTACAATTTTCGTTGTCTTCTGTCTCATCACCTCATTTAACTGTCAATAACAAGACGTTTGGTGTTATTTTGTATAATAATAATAATCGCTTACCTTATATATGCATTTTTAATAATTTATGTTAATGGCTAGGATCCAGAAAGTATTTAAAAATGTATCAATTTTAACTGTCCTCATTTAACAAGTAAGTTTAGCTCAGTTTTTAAAATTTTTTTTTTATTTTCCATGAACTCTATATTGCAGCCTTGAAGAAGGAAATAAAGATTTCCGAAAGCTCGGCATAATATAAAAGAGTCTTCTTTTAACCAGCCCTTATACTGACCGTTTTCCCAATCATATCAAAATAGTGCCACATGTTTATCTCGCCCATTCACAATTTAATTAATTGTAAGTGTTTTTTACAAACCCATTTACTAAAAGTTCATATTTTATTGATTTTTATTATTAAGGAGTTAATTTATTTAGCAAAAGTTGTAGACCTTGCCGTTCCACCCTGAGGTAAATTGTGTATGATTTGTTATTACTACAGGAGGGTTTAAAGAATAAATAAAACGGAAATAATTTTGCTTTCAGACTAGAGAAGAGTTACGTAATGCGCTAGAAAACGAAATTCGCACTTTTTCAAACGACAGGGATTTAGCCGGGAACGCTCTGGTTGCCTGGAATCATCAAGAATTTGAGTTAAACTATCAGTGTTTGGCAGACGAAGTCAAAATAGGGGATTATTATTTAAGGCTTTTACTCGAGATGGATGAGAATAATGATGATTCGCCTATTCGAAAATCGTAAGTATTTATGTTTTACTGTTTCCATTTCCTTATTTTATAAAATTGTTTTGACCCAAATTTTCTTCATAGTACTTCATAAGAGTTATTATTCCTAAGAATATAGGTTTTCTTTACTGTGCCACTCTTATTTTGTTGTAAATCGTCCTTTTCGAGTCAAGAACGATTATACTTCGAATAGGTGATCCAACAAATGGAAAATAAAAGATCCTCTGACCTGGAAAAGTCAGGTAATTTGATAATTCAAAACTGCTAAGAACCCTGGGATCTCAACTTTGTATTGTGTTCAGTATAGGAGGGATCCATTGAAAGATGTCCTCCAGCTAATCGCCCAGAGGTTCTAGCCCGCGACGCACGCACGGCATCCGACCTGCTGGTTAGATTCGTTTATTATTACATGTTAATTTGACTCTAAGCAGAGTTTTTGTATGGCATTTCTAGACAAGTGGATCTAAATCATCCTACTTACATCTCCACGCCAATTATTGTTGCGTGCCTGATGGACTATCTGTTAGAAGTCTAGTCGTTTTTTGACTGCATGAGCTAAGTATATCCTAAAAATCAAAATATCTATTTTAGGTATGAGTTCTTCAATGACCTCTACCATCGATTTTTGTTAACGAGCAAAGGCGAAATGAAATGCATGTGCCTACAAGCAATGGCCATTGTTTATGGAAGATATTTTGAAGATATCGGACCGTTCAGTGATACGAAATATATAATTGTGATGCTCGAGAGGGTAAATATTTTTCCAACTGATTGTATATGTATAAATTGTAACGGAAATGATATCTTTGTTTCTTACTATCACTGATAAGGCAACAACTATTTCAGATAGGTTGAGACACGAGAAATATATACCTAAATTCAATAGTTACAGAGAAAATCGCAATTTAACAGAAAATCTCAGTTATGTCTTAAATATTGTGAAAAAACTAATTATTCTATATTTATTTATTGCTAAATTTTAAATTTAAAACCCTTATTGAAAATTAATATTAGAAACAAACTTCTTGAGTAACCTAGCTATCAACATAAACAACATATAACAACAGATAACATAACAAAACAGATTAAATAGAAATAGAAAAACAGGAAAAATTTAAAAGAAATGACTATATAATTGATTTTTCACACACTGTCCGTTTTCTGCTATACACACAGTGTATATCGCACTTGAATATTTATCACAGCGTTTCGGATGGCGTCACTATTATTAGCACTAATAATTTCTTCACGAATTTGTTGCTTTAATTCATTTACAGAATGATTGTTTCGATTTTTGTACACTTTAAGTGTGCCTCATAAAAATAATCTGAGTATTGCAAATCGGGACTTCACGGCGGCCATGAAATGTCACCGTTTCTATATATACTTAAATTAAAATGCTCGTTTAAAAATGCTCTTATATCTTCTCCAGAATGGTATGGAGCATTATCTTGTTGATATACCCAGTCCACACAAATATGTTCCGGAAGATCATTGAGTTTTTCTATAACTTATTCTTAAAAGGTTTAAAAATGTTTGTCTATTCAAGTAGTGGTCAAAAAATCACAGGTCCTATTATGCGCTACAACGCTACACATTAACACTTTGATGTCCTTGTCTTTTAATTTGCTTTACAAAATGTTTATTTGTCTCAGAATAGTACTATTTTTTTTGTTATGCATTCCTGCAGTGGAAAATATTGCCTCATCTGTCCAAAGGGTTTTATTCAAAATCCCTCTCTCAAAATGCAGGTCCATTATTTGCAACAAAAATCGAGTTTGGTCTGATAATCAGCTTCATTTAAAAATTGAACTGGAAGAAACTTATGGGGATATTTTGTTTTCTTTTATTACTCAATGTTTACTGGTCATGGAAAAATCAAATCTCTTTGTGCATCTCTTAAAGATTTGGTAGGATATTCAATGAAATATAATAAAACCTCCATTTGAAAATCTTCACAGTATTCAAGAAATAATTGAGATTTTCTGTTAAATTGCGATTTTCTCTGTAACCATTGAATTTAGGTATAGAACACCTTTTTTTTTGTATAGTCAAGCTTTCGTTTTACTCTTCTTCACGAGAAACTATAAAGAGTACAAAGCTATGCGTTAATGGTGCTAAGAGTATGTTATTTGGTATAAAGAAACTTACCAAAGTTGGATTTAGAATGAAAATGATTAATTGTTTTCAAGTTAAGGGTAATTTCTAATACCCTTTCGTTTTTAAGTGTATCAAATTTTTTAAAATCACTTTATATTTGGTCTGCCCTATATTGGTGGAGGAACGCATTTACACGTGCTCCGAACGACGTTCATTCGGAATCCCAATTGTTGGAGGATCTACACTACTCTTATTAAGTCAGCAAAAAAATTACACTACCGAAAACGTCTAACAAACTCAAATAACGTTTCAAAAGAAACCTGGTCCATCATCAATAACCTCAGAAACAAATCAAACCCTGTGACTCAGATCTTGCCAGGGGCTAATGATCTAAATGATTATTTTATTAATGTAAGCAAAAATGTTACCTCTAGTATCTCGCCAAGTTTGGACCCTCTTTCGTTTCTCCCAACTTCAAAAAATTTAGCTGATAGCTTTTTCTTAAGTCCCGTTAGCAACACTGAACTATTGAAGGTAATAAATAATATCAAAAGTAAATCTTCGTGTAGCACTGATGGCCTATCAATTAGAATATTCCTGAACTTGCCACTCCCAGTCAAAGAGGCCCTTACAACATTAATAAATGAGTCCTTTATAAAAGGTGTATTCCCTGATTGCCTTAAAACAGCTATAATTATTCCAATTCATAAATGAGGCGAAAAAACTAACTCTTGCAATTATCGCCCAATTGCACTACTACCAGTGCTATCAAAAATCATCGAAAGGCTACTGAAGAATCGTCTTATGCCATTTCTCCTGAAACATCAGATAATATCCCCGGAGCAGTTCGGATTTCTACCCAACAAGTGCACCAGCGACGCCATGTCCACGTTGCTTAGAGGCGTCTACTTATCTCTCAATAACAACCACCCAACTGCCTCAGTTTTTTGTGACTATGCGAAAGCCTTTGATTGTGTTAGTCATGAAATTCTGATAAACAAACTAAATTTTTATGGAATTCGTGGTACTTCTTTAAATTGGTTCAAATCTTATCTTGGGAAAAGGCAACAACTTGTAAGGGCTAATGGTTCCGATTCTGATTGTAAGTTGATTACAAGTGGAGTCCCTCAAGGTTCAGTCTGGGGACCTATTCTTTTTTGTTATACATTAATGATATCACGAACCTTAAAATTAATGGAAGAATTTCCCTTTTTGCTGACGACACAAGCATAACTTGGAGTGATTTTGATACAACGTCTTTACACTCTAGTATCTCCAAAGACTTGGTTATAATTAAGGCTTGGTCCGATTCCAATATGCTTTGTTTTAATGTCGATAAAACGGTGGCGTTATCTTATAAGGAACTTTACAACCACTTCAGGTACATAACAGCAATATTGAATACGTAGAGTCGTTTAAATTCCTGGGTTTAAATATAAATAACAACCTAAAATGATATAATCATATTGACACATTAACTAAAAAACTTTCTACCGCCTGCTTCGCCATTCGATCAGTTTCAAAAGAACTAGACGTTCCTTCTGCCAGACTTACTTATTTCTCTTTATTTGAATCCCACCTCCGCTATGGCCTTCCCTTTTGGGGCTGCTGTACCACCGAGCAATTTCGTAGAAATTTTTATGCTTCAAAAGAGAGCCATTTGTTATTTGTTTGGTCTAAATAATAGAGCTCACTGCCAATACTATTTCAAAAAACATGAAATATTAACACTTCCTGCATTATTTATTTTGGAAACGGTATGTTTGCTGAGAAAACATATAAACACCCTCCCAGAAAGGCCACAACATGTATACCCTACCAGAAACTCTGGGCATGATATATATCTTCCCATTCCTTCCTCAGAATTAATAAAAAAATCAATTATTTTCAACGCCATAAAACTTTACAACAATCTGTCAGTACATTTAAAATCTACCCCTATGCTTGCACAATTTCGAAAAAACACCAAAGCATACCTCATTGAGAGACCATTTTACAGCATTAATGATTTTTACAGCGAGTAAGTCTCTTTAAATTGTCACTAAATTCGCTTGTTTACTTAAATCTTTTGTGAGTCATGTCCTAACCCGTAGCATAGAATTTTGAAAATCATCATATAGAGAAAAGAACTGTCGAACATTCACTTAAAACTTAATTATTTTTGTTAGGTATTGGATTGAAAACAAAATTTAATTCTTTTTTGTATACTACATTCTACACTAGTTGATTATACCTTCTGTTTAATATCACAATTATTTGTATAACTATAATAACATAGAGTTTAAGGTCGTATAGTTGCAATTTTGATTTCAATGTCATCGAAATTATTCACCTCGTACATGTGTGTTTGTTTACTTTTATAAGGTTATTAGGATTCATTAACTGTTTTGCGGCAATGTTATGTTATATTCTAACGTGTGTTTTACGATTTGGTAAATTGATAATTTACATTTTTAAAAAGCATTGACGTATCGAAATTCTTTTCGATTAATGTTTTGATATGTCTTATTTTAGGTATATTTTGCTTTGTCCATAAAATTGTAAAATTTTTCTGCGGCAATAAAGCATACTTTTGTTTGTTTGTTAAGAACGTATGGCTTAGATCTCACCACATAATAATATAGCTTTCTCCCGTCTCTCTCTTGCTACTGAAAGCCCTGTAAATTAAGGCAATTAAAAAAGACGTTGCCACTATATATGTAATTTTAATTTTGTAATTTTATAGTTATATAGTTAACAATAGGCGAGGTTATCCCCTATGTTGTGTAGTGCTTTACCTGTTTTCATTATAAATCCAACTTTGGTGAGTTTTTCTATACCAAATAACATGCTAAAAAGGGTTTTTTCATTTCACCCTAGGTTAACCTTTGTAAGCAGCAACCCCACTAGTTCAAGATATATATATATATATATATATATATATATATATATATATATATATATATATATATATATATATATATATATATATATATATATATATATATATATATATATATATATATATATATAGTGGGTATTCTATTTAAAAAACTCGACTTTTTTCACTTTAAAAAGGTGCAAAATTTATTTGGTAGTATGTCCACCCTGTATAGGTGTGATATACAAATCTTAGGAATAAACATAATTTTGAAGAACAGTAAATTTAAAACTTACACAAAAAAATTTGGTAATTATTAAGCAGTTACAAATGCGCTGATTGATTTAGATAAAAGCTTCTCAGATGCTGTGTGTGTTGATAGGAATTTGGATTTGTTTTTAGAATGTTTTCAAAAACACACAGAGTATATGGAAAAATAAATTACGG
The DNA here is from genome assembly GCA_030620095.1 of Kuschelorhynchus macadamiae. Taxonomy (NCBI): domain Eukaryota; kingdom Metazoa; phylum Arthropoda; class Insecta; order Coleoptera; family Curculionidae; genus Kuschelorhynchus; species Kuschelorhynchus macadamiae. The sequence continues at coordinate 2,318,783 of JAUTXW010001077.1, forward strand.
TTGGTTGAAAAACAAAGGCTTGGTTTATTGATAAAGATGGTGAAATACAAGGAGATTTAGAGATTATTATAAAAAACACAAGAGTTTTTCAGAAAGCATTTGTCTCAAGAATAAATATAAAGAAGCTGATTCTAGAGTAAAGGTTCTTGCAAAGGCAGCTAAAGGTCTACACTATGAAAACTTGTTTAGTGCGGCACACGGTAACGTAAAAAAAACCTGGCAAGGTATAATATAAAAAAATAACCCTGATCATTGCATAGGCAATCAGATCAGAAGTCTAAGGAATAATAATGATATATCAGGAAATACGAAAGGATATAACTGAACACCTAAACTCATACTTTGTTAGCATTGGTCATAGGTCAACTGACTGACAAACTGGATACTTCAAAAGGTGTGGGGGATGACGTTGTGAATGCAGGATCTCTAAAACTGTAGGAGCAGTGTAGTGCAAAATGATAAATCAGTCTCTAAGTAGTGGTAGTGTCCCTGGCAAGATAAAGATTGCAAAGGTGCGGCCCCTGTATAAAGATGGTGAAAAAGGCTGTGTGAAAGATCAGCCAGTTCCTATATTGTCTAAACCAGGGGTGCTCAAACGGTCGACTGGTCGATCGCGAGTGCTTTTTGAGTAGATCTCGAGAAGAAAATTTTTTTAATAAGTAGGTACTTAACTAAACTACAAAAATTTATTACGTAATAAAATAACACTCTGCTAGCGGCAAAAGGCGGCTTTATCAGAGGAACGCACGGTACTTGTCAAAGAAAAGCCGCGTTTTTTATTCTTGCTGCTTTTCTTAAAATTTCGGGCGGCGCGTTTGACGGGAACATTCGAGACTTTCGTTCACGCCTATATAAATGTTGCGCCTGCAGGAATTGGAGTCATACTGAGTTGCAACTTGAAGGCAATACTACGTCGATACAAAGTTTATTATTAAATAGTACAAAATGAGTGCAGCGAAGAAATCTAAAACGTATCATTTTAATAAGATTGGGAGGAAGAATTTTTGTTTTGTATGGTGAAGGATAAGTGCATTTGTCTTATTTGTCGTGCGTCAGTTGCAATACCTAAGCGTGGTAACTTAGAGGCATCATAAAACGGTTCATAAAACCTATGAAAAGGATTTTCCGTCACAGAGTGAATTAAGAAAACGCAAAAGTACGTGATTTGATATCTTGTTTGAAAAAAGAACAAACCATGTTTACAAGACCAGCCAAACAATCAAAAGTTGCTACGATCGCGTCATTTAAAATATCTCATATATTGGCGAAACACAAGAAACCATTCGAAGATGGATCGGTTGTGAAGGAAGCATTTATTGAAGCGGGTGAGACTTTATTTGGAGATTTTAAAAATAAAACAGAAATCATGTCTGCTATTAGATAACTTCAGTTATCTCGTCCGACCGTCACAAGGTGTATTGAAGTCATGAGTCAGGACATGACAGATAAACTAAAAAAGGATATCATGGAATGTACATACTTTTTTTACAGTTCGACGAATCCACCGATATGACAGACACTGTCCAGCTGTGTATTTTTATTCGGATGGTATTCAATGACATGTTGGCTAAGGAAGAATTTTTGACAATCATTCCTCTGAAGGGAAAGACCCGTGGCGAAGATATATATGACGTTTTCTTCAAATTTGTTAAAAACTACAAGCTACCAATATATAAATTAGTGTGCATTACAACCGATGGAGCAGCAGCAATGACTGGAAACAAAAACGGTTTTGTGGCATTGTGTCGAGCTAATGAAGATTTCCCTTCATTTTTTTCAATCAATTGCATTATACATCAACAAGTTTTGTGTTCAAACGTTTTAAACACGGAGGAATTATGGGCATTGCAACAAAAATTGTGAATTCCGTCCGTGCATGGAGCTTTGCAACGGCGGCTCTTTAAGTTGCAGTTGGAAGATAGGGAGTCAGCTGAACACACTGATTTAGTTCTTCACACGGACGTCAGGTGGTTGAGTCGCGGAAAATTCCTAGAAAGGTTTCAAGAATTATTGCCCGAAATAACAGCTTTTCTAGACGAAAGAGGTGATGACACTCAGATGTTGGAAAACGAAAAATGGCTGACTGATTTGGCATTTTTGACTGACATCACAATGCACTTAAACCCCATTAACTTGGAGCTTCAAGGTAAAGGAAAAACTGTTATTGAGATGATTAGCGCAGTAAACGCATTCAAAAGTAAATTGCAACTTATGATAGATCAACTGAAAAGAAAGGATCTGAAACATTTTCCGTCTTTGAAAGGAAGGATTCCTCAGTTGAATTATGATATGCATGAGGCTGAATTATCAAATATTTTGGGACAATTCGAAATGCGTTTTTATGATTGTAGTAAATTGGCAAATGTAGCATCATTTATGAGTTATCCTTTTTCGTGTAAAAACATTGAGGAATTAGCTACTGAAATAGCAAGTCAGTTTAATATGAACTCATGTTCTGTTGAAAATGATTTGGTGCAGATTATATCAGATATACGTCTCAAAGCTACAGCATCTGATACAAATTTCTGATGTTTTATATCTGAAGATAAATATCCGAATCTAAGGCAAATCGCCCTTCAACTGACAACAATGTTTGGGTCAACTTACTTGTGCGAGTCTGCATTTTCTGAAATGAAGATAATTAAGTCAAAATATCGCAATCGACTAACTGACGATCATATGTCATCATGCTTGCGCTTAGCACTCAGTGGTTACGTACCATCTTATGAAAAGTATGCTGAGGACATGCAGTGCCTCGTTTCAACATCCAAAGTCACTCCTTAGTTAAGTTTAACACCATATGTAACTCTTTTGTTTTGTAGCAACCAATACACTCGCAATTTTGAACAATTATGAGTTTTTTCATTGATATTGTAGAGAAGAACCTGACTAAACCTAACCCAAACCTTGACTAAAATAGTGTGTATTGTGCGGAAAGCTAATATCTATATATGCTACGGTACATCCTACCTAGGTAGGTAGGTAGGTAGGTAGGTAGGGTGTATGTATCATGTATGTACGACAACCCTGCATCACACATACTTGCAGCCTCTCAGAGTCGATCGTAAGTAGTCTAAAACATATTGAGGTAGATCGCCAGCAGTTCAAGTTTGAGCACCCCTGGTCTAAACTATCAAAAATAATTGAACGAGTGTTCAACACCAGACTTGTCAGTTACCTAACCAGACAGAATTTCCTTTACAGGTGTCAATATAGCTTTCAAGAGTCAAGTGACACAGCGTCAGCAACTATTGATTTAATATCTGATATTCAGACCAAGGTTGATCAGGACAAAAAAGCTTGCGAATTTGACACTGTTGACCATGTAATCTTACTGCTCAAACTAGAGCTGCTGGGAGTCCGTGATGTTTATCACGCTTGGTTTTCCAACTATTTGGAAAATAGAGAACAGTTTGTTGTAATTAATGATTGTGTCAGCTAAAAATTAAATATAAACTGCAGTGTGCCTCAAGGCTCTATCTTGGGTCCGACATTCCTCCTAATATAAGATAACTCAATATCTAATTAGAAACTAAAAGGTGAAATAAAGCTATATGCAGACGACATAATGCTTGTATATTTTGACAACTTTGTAACTTGCATGAAAGAAAATATTGAACATGATCTAAACTTAATTGAACAATGTCTTTTTTTACACAATCTAACTCTAAATGTAAGTAAATCCTCATATATATTAGTTAACAATCCTAAAACTGAAAATCGGACTCACAGTGTATTTGGAAACAATAGCACTTTAAAATATTTTAATACTATTAAGTACTTGGGTCTTTGCATTGATGAAATTGTTTCCTGTGAAAATCATCTCTATAAAAATTTTAATATAATGCCTATTGATTCTATATATAAATACCAGGTATCGAGTTATATACACCAAGTTATCATGAAAGTTAGCCTCTATAACATGAGTTTTACCTTCCAAAATGATATACACAATTATGAAACATGATGTCACTGGGACATAAATCTGGTAAGAGTTTCATAATTGAAGGGAAGGAATTGTAGCTGGTTTAGTGGTGTGCAACTATAGAATAAGTTACCAAAGGAAACTAGACTTTAAAGGTCAAAGCATTTATGTTAAAGGCAACGATCTGTGGCTATGCTGCATGATGCCACCTCTCGAAGAGTTTATGCCTCCTTGAGGGATGGTAGTACGTAGCGTGGTTTTCCATATGTAAGTTAGGGAGTATCTCACTATTAATTATGGTTCTTGTATGTAAATGTGAACTTTTTGTATTTTTTTCTCCATAAAATTATTTTTGGCGTAATGTAAATGTAATGCCTAGTTCTAAGAGAATGAATCCGCATAAATTTAAAACTTACACTATGTTAAGCTTCTGATAGAGTGAGGCGGATATTGCTTAGTTTAGTTGGAAGTCCAATCTATACTATTAGGATTTCGTGTGACAAATATAACAATATACGGGTGTAGTCAGTTGAAGTTACTTGTACCACAAAAATTTCTCCATAATAAAATTTTGCTTGTTCAAAAAACAGGATACCCGGTACAATTTTTTTAAAATTTCAGTGCCTTGATAAAATGGAACGAGATAGAATAGTCACTTTCATAGGGAAACTGATGTTTCATCGAAAAAACGTAAGGGAGTTAATAGACGTGGGAGGAGTGAAAATATTGGTCGATTTAATGACACTGGCGCATCTTCACATATCCAGAGCCGTGATTCCAACACAAACAAACGTAATCGAGGCTGGTCCCGGTATGTATATCGAACAGAAAAAAGAATGGCATTACAACACGGACGACGGAGGGAAAGGACCTATAACTTTAGACGAGGTATATTTTAGTAAAAATTTAGGTATACGATAATTTTTAATGTAAAATTACTCTTTTTTCAAAAGTGTATTTCAGTTTTTGATTTAACGGTTGGCACTACTTAATCGTGTTTTAGGATTATTATCAGTTTGTAAAAAAATAACAAAAAAAAAAAATAAAAATAAAAATATTTATTAGTCATTAAAATACTGGGTATCTGTTGACAAGTCATACGAGAGTACAGGTTACTTTGTCTTAGTTTCAATAATAGAATTTAAAAGAGAATACAAACATTATAATAGGTTACGAACAATAATTACATATTACACTAATTAGATTAAATTACATTACAAAACAATTAAATTAACATAAAACACAAGTTCATTTAAAATTGTAGAGGAGTAAATGATAAGTAACATTTTTAGTGAGTTTAAAACAACATCAAACCTATTGAGTATTGTTAATAACATCACTGAAGATATTACGAGTTAAATTAAATCCAAATACCTTTCCCAACAGAAGGAGTATAAAAACCAACAAGCTTTTATTAAGAATTTAACTGAAATAATATATAGGTGCATTAAATTTACACATTGAAAAAGTTTGTTGGACTAATTTTTGTGTTCCGGCATTTTTTCTGTATCGCTAGAAACAGCAATAAAATCTTCAGATACATCTTCGGCGGTCTTCCAGAAAAATTATGATGAGTGGGGGGTATAAAGTGGATTAAATCCATTACGTCAGCTTTTTTTTCACATCAGTTTTGCTGCCGATTGGATATAGCAAATCACTCAGGTTTGCAGGAACAACAGAATTTCTTTTTTTTACTTCTACTTCATTGAATGGAACTAATTGGCTGTTCGAGTATTTATCCAAAATAATAAAAGTTTGTTTTTCTAAACGGATCCATTGCATTTTCATCCATTCAGCTTCAGACTTGTCGGACGCAATTCTTTTGTTAGTAATGCTACTTTCTAATTGTTTGGCAGGAAAAGTTTTCTGACTTCGTATGGATGATATTGAATGGAATCTTCATTCTAGCGGTCACAATTACACGAGACCAATTTTCAGGGATGTAAATTTATTTATACTACTTTATGTCTTTATCGACGAGTCCGAAGTCCTGGCTACAAGCAAGATAACAGTGACCACTAACTAGAAATTGGTAGTCAATATGTTACGAAAGAAGGGGATGGAACGATGTAAGAACATAAATGGGAAACTTTTATATTTCGATTTTGGCCACCGCATTGATCACTCTCCTTTTATGACTTTCCTTGTTGCCAAATAATTTTTGATGAAGTACATTATGTACGATCCTATCTCTTGGAGGTCGTAATCTGGTGCTACATGATCGTGTATGCTTGCCCAGAACTCAAATTATGTACTCCTAACAATACGTCCAGAGCTGACGTTTCTAGTATAGTCGAATACGGTCTTATCGTGCCGGTCCAAAGGTCACCAACATTATGAATCAAATCAGAAAACACAGTGAATACCAAAATGTTGTGTGATTCTTTTATCGAGCTATTAAATCTCGATGGGCTATTTACAAATATACAGGGAGAAAGAAAATAGTTTTATTTTATTATATTACGCAATATTATTAAGCCACTTAATAATATTTTATATATTAAATGCCGAGGAACTAAATAAGAAAATTCGGTAAATATGTATTTGGTTAAAATTTTTTGGTTGGTAAAAACAAAAATATACAAAATGGCAAGCGCCTTAATAAAGTCGGAAGGCGGTTCGAATCAGTGGAATAATCAGGATATGTTCTGTTTATACAGCCACTTAACGAAAGTGAGATTTTTTATCGAGCACCAAAAATGATGAACCCCGCTTGACGTAAAAATCTAACCACTTATACAGTGTCCTTTATTTGAATGCGGGCCACCCCTGTGCAAGGAAAAGTTGTTTTTTTTTGTATTGTGATAACAAAAAAAATTATTTTGCTAAAATATTATACACTTTTGTTAAAAACACAAGATAATTAGTTATTACTTCCCTCGTGAAATTTTTTCAGATCTTTACGTTTAAGAATTCCAAGATGCCGGAAAACAAAATCTATGATAATGTAAATAATGGAGTGAAAATTGACATACGGGTGTTTTTTGGTATGACAAATTCGAATCTAATATTAGTATTGCTCTTACTTGTAGGGGGCGCCACCTACATGTCTTTCTACTCCTTCGAACAATCACAACTTTTTGGTACAGTCTTGTATTACATTTTTGAGTAAAACAAATTATTCCCTTGCCATTTCTACGTCAAAAAGGTATACCTGTTAAAAGTGGATACGAGCAACCGTTTTCGAGATATATAAATTATAACGCATCTTGGCACAAAAGCTTTGAAATGAAAGACTAACACATTTTTTTGAGGTGTGTATTCAGTGCCTCAGACATAAACTAAACAAAAGGTATTTAATTTTTATTAAAATTGTTATTATTAAGTTGTTTTTAATAAAATCTAGGTTACGTTTTATAATTTTCAAAAATTCCACCATTTGCTTCTAAGCATAGGTCAGCTCTATGGTGTATTGCTCGGGTTGCTCTGTAGATACATTCGGGCGCATTTCTTAGTGTTTGTGCTGCGTTTGTTATCCGATCCAATAATGCTTCTCTTGTATTTACTTTAGTGGAATATAACAGTGATTTGAACCATCCCCAATAGACAATAATCCAAAGGATTAAGGTCTGGCGATCTAGGTGGCCAATTAAACGGACCTCCCCGACCAATCCATCGGTTTGGAAAGTTTTGGTTTAAAAAATCTCTTACAAGTAAACTGTAGTGTGCAGGGGCTCCATCATGCTGCAAATACATTAAGGGGAACATCTTCTAATAGATTTCGCAAGTGATTTTCAAGAAAGTTTATTTGCAAATTTTTTTATTTGCAAATTTTACGGGTACATCCCATTTTATTACAAAAGTACTATGTATCTATGTTTACTTAGAAACTATTTGAGACCTATTTAAACAGAAAGTCCACATTATGTGGCGATGAGCAAATCACATCACAGTGACATACTCAAAATATGTAAGGCTTTTCTTTTTACATAATTCAAGCCAGATGAAAAAAAGTCAAGCTCTTCATGCTGATTCGCAAATCTCATTGCCCTTGTAATAGGTGAATGGAAACCAAAATTGGTATTATGGTGTTCAATATAAAAAAGTTCAGTTCTTCTAAGCGATCTATATGGTACATGCAAGTTAATCAGCCGTAGAAGAGCTGGACATCTCACCCGGCCGTTTAAGAGGTTAAACAATAGGCTCACATTGTTAACAGTTCTTCTGTTGGTTAATTTATCTAACTTAAGGATACTACGGATGTGTTCATAATTATGATCAACAATGATAATATTTAATTTATAGGCACATAGCCTGAGAAATCTGTTTTGAACTTTTTCTATACTATACTTATAAACTTCATAATTTGGCGACCATATCACAGAGGCATATTCTAGTACAGATCTTACTAGAGTACAATAAATTAGTCTTAATGAATTAACAGATAAATCTCCGCTGGTTCTATGGATAAAACCTATCAATTTGCTTGATTTAACAGTCACTGAATTAATATAGTCACTGAATGAGAGACGATAATCAAAAATCACTCCAAGGTCTTTCACTGTGTTAACTCTATCCAGAGGCGCACCAGCAATATTATAATATGTATTGAATTTTAATTGTCCTTTAAAAAAGCTAATATAACTACATTTACCAGTATTAAGAGCTAGTCCGTTTACTCTCGACCACTCCACAAATCGGTCCAGGTCCGACTGTAAGGCATCCGAATCGACAGTGGATTCAATCACTTTAAATATGTTAAGATCGTCAGCGAACATCAAAAAATCAGAAAGCAGTATAGAATTATAAACGTCATTAACAAAAAGGTTAAACAATAAGGGAGAGCAGTGTGTGCCTTGAGGCACCCTCGAGACGGCTGCGATTGGGTTAGACCTGAAGCCACCAACTCTGACCCTGTACGTCCGCCCTTGCAAATAACTCTCGATCCATTGACCAAGATGTTCACCGAAATCCAAAGCTGAAATCTTAGCCAATAGTAGCTTGTGATTAACTCTGTCGAACGCCTTGGAGAAATCCGTGTAGATAGAATCTACCTGAACATTCCTCTCCAAGGCGCTCAGCAGACGCGACTGATAGACAGCCAAATTGGTGACCGTAGATCTGCCCAACACAAAACCATGTTGGTAATTTGAGATTAATTCTCTACATAACCACGAAAGCTGCCCATACATGAGTGCATCAAATAACTTAGGAATACTAGATTGGATACAGACACTACGATAATTCTTAATAGATTCCTTATCACCGGTTTTGTGGATTGGGACCAGAAAACCCTCTTTAAATGTATCCGGGAATTGACCAAACTTTAATGAAACATTAAAAAGCATAGTGAGAGCCTGAGACAAGGTGCAGACGCAACGTTTCAGCAGATAGTTCGGAATCCCATCCGTTCCCGAAGATAATTTATCAGGCAATCCATTGATCTGCTCAAAAATCTCAGATACTGAAAACAATCGATAGTTTATGTTAACATGAGGATTTGATATATAATCGGGTACAGGAGTGTTCTGGTTAGCAAAAATAGTTGAGAAATATGCTGCAAAAGCATTAGCTATGTCTAAACCCTCTGAAATCCTCACATCATCCAAAAACATTGTAGATGGCAAACTAAATGATGAACGATTTTGATTTACAAATGACCAGAAATTGCGCGGATTGGTATTTATGTCAGCATCAACTCTCGCAAGATGTTGGGCATAACATAGAGTAGTGAGGTTTTTACATGTTGTTCTTAACTCGGAGAAGTGTAAATAATGGTGGTATAAGCCTGGTTCTTTATATAATTTATGTACCCTCTTTTTATCAACAATGCATTTTTTTAACTCTGTAGAGTACCACTTTGGAAAATTGCTTGAAACAAATCGTCTGCGCGGTACAAACAGTTGGATCCCCTGATTAACAATGTCGTAAAAGGTGTTTGTCGCGGCATTGGCATCAGAAGAGTGATTTATCATACCATCCCAATCCACCGATGCAAAGAAACCATTTAAACCTATAAAATCAGCTTGCCTAAAGTCCCAGTACTCTTCATCCTGCTTCAATATATTATTACAAGGAACAATTTCTATAACAAATTCATAGGCAGAATGATGAAGACTATCTGGGAGTACAGCATCTACTGATGTACGCACATCTAAAGATTCAAAACTGCTAAAAATTAAATCAAGGTATACATTACGTTAGTTAGGTATGGTGACATTTTGGAATAAATTAAGGAACCCAAATGATTCACTTACGTGGACAGCCGAAGAGCCCACTGGACAATTAACTAGAGTCCCTAAGTTATCGTTATACCATGTGGCTTCTGGTAGATTGTAATCTCCGAAAACGAGTAGCTTAGTGTCTGGATATTACTGACGCAACGACTCCACAGTTGTGCAGTGTGCTACGTATTTACCAACATCACTACTGGGAGGTATATACAAGCCTCCAATAATGATGTCCTTAAACCTACATTTAACTAATACAAAAATTTGCTCAACTGAGGGGTTATCATTATGAATTAAGTTCGAATTTAAATTTGCACGAACTGCAATTAGGACACCACCACCACGTTTTTTCTCACTAGATTCCGCTGATCTGTCTCTTCGGTAGATATTATATCCGTCAATCTGCATCTCCGAATCACCAACATCGCCATCCAACCATGACTCCACAATTATTATGATCTCGTATCCAGAATTCAGAACTGCTGTTTTAAAAGTATTTAATTTAGTCTTCATGCCTCCCACATTTTGACAGTATATATTCAATGGAATGTACCTTGCATGTCAGTTTATGGCACCACCCACTAAAATATTGCTATCATTACTGTTGTTATTTATTGTGACAATGCACGGAATCCCCCGTTTGAACCTTACAGCTAGATTCTGTTCTCCATTTTCCTTTCTTCTATCCATTTCTTTATATAAATTCTTTACTTGATCTCGCTGAAGTTGAGTAAGATCGTTCTTTAGCTTTATGTTACAGACGTTAAGTTTGTGTTTATTTCTTAAGCAGTTTTTAGCTAATTCTGTGTTAGCAAAGGTTATTTTTAAGGGCCTCGGTTTATCTGATATGCGCACAATCCTTGATGCTCTACAATCCACATCTGTATTTAAATCCATTTTTCCAAGTACACTCACAAAGCGGGCTTTATCATGGTCAATCCTTTCTGCAGAAAGCTGTGATGTGCTCTCTTGAATGTTATATGCAATAACGTTTTTAGCTCTTAACTGCCTTTCATAGGTTTCATGTATAATGACCTCCTGACTGCAGAGTGGAGTGGGGGTCATAGTGGATGACAGGGGGGGAGGACTGTTATTAGTAGACAGTTGATTTTGAATTTCCATAATTTTCTTTTCAAGTTTATCGATTTTTTGTTGTTCAGTATTTCTTAATTTAGTCAGGAGCCTATCAGTCTTTTGTTGTTGATCTAAAAGCAGTGTTAATACCTGGGAAATGAGAGAGACACCACATCATTAATGGTCGCATTACCTGCAGTTTCCAAATTGTTAATTTGGCTCCGTAATACAGATTCCTGTGTGATGTTCTGAGTGGGATGAGTAGGGAGAGGGGTTGCACGATTTTTTCGTTTGCCTCCACTAGAAGTGGGATTATTCGAGGTAGTTGAGTTATCTGACGTGCCTCCGAACGATATACGTTTAGTTTGAACACCGCTGCAGCTCTTGCAAGACCAGTCATGGGAACCATTCTTCTTACATTGGGAGTAGTTTTTGTCAAATTCAGAATTCGACAAACCTGAACATCCCTTATGGAACCAGGCACAACAACGAGTGCACTCAATCACATGTTGTTTGATCTGATAATTTTTTTGCAAACAGCACAATTCTCTTGAGCAGACATTTAGAACGCGAAAATTTGAAAAGTTTTGTCGTTTATGGACACCTTTATTGACGAAACAACGTAACAGCTGATTCAGTACTTTGGAGGTTAGAACAAAGTCGTAATCGGTTTAACGAAATTACCGGAGTGGAATCCCCGTTTTTTAAGAAAATAAATAAGTCCAGTCGGTAGCAGGATTATTTTGAGCCCTAGGACAAGGCATTATTAAAAAGGTACCAGTATTAGTTACTGAAATTAACGATTTAATCACGACCGTTTTACAACACGTAAACACAATATAAAGGCGACCACAGACCATGGTTTAAATATTTTTCTCTTGTAAGACTACCGTCGATTATAAATGGACCATTTAAATGACCATTTAACATTCCACACCACACATTAATGCTAAATGTATGTTGGAAATTATGTTCTACTGTAGCGTGAGGATTTTCATAGGACCACCGGGGTTCATTGTGAAGATTATTTATACCATCACGCGTGAACAAAACATACCTATACAACCTTCGATCTTCATTAATCCAGTGACAGAATTGCATTCTCAACTCAAAATCACCCTCCTGCAAATGTTGAACCCGTTGTAAATGAAATGGGTATAAACAATTAATGTGAAGATTTCTCCAAGTAGACGATTGTGTAATTTGATAAGTATCTGCAATCCGCCTAATGCTTATGCTTGGATCATTTTCTACGGCATTGAGTATAGCCTCTTCTACTTCAATGTTGGGTCCCGATTACTTTTCAGATACAATTTTCGCACTTGGAAACATCCCAGATTCTCCAGCAGTAGTGAAAACTTGTTGAAAAACTCTTCTATCTGGAAAACGACGCTGGTACTCCGCGACTGCTTGAATTGCGACCCCATTGCAGAAGCCATAATATAGAAGAGAAACAGAAATTTTAATTTTTGTGCGGTTCTTGGTCGTAAAAAGTTATACAAACGAAATATGTCACGGTAGGGATGACTCCTTCACCATTTTGTCGAGAATCGACTAAAACATGACGCTATGTTTGTTTTCAGGGCCAAGGGCCATCTGCTACCGTGGTATCTGCCCCGGCAAGGCTCATGAGGCAGTTTCCTTGGGGGGTATCGGTATTAGAAACGAAATAAATATAGGGGTATTTCGGTTAATCCTTGCCGTGACGTATTTCGTTTTTCTGGTAAAGCGATTTTACCGATTTTTATATATATCAAATTTTGTCTTATAATTAATAAAAAAATTTACTTATTTTAAACACGCTTTAAAATTGGAATAAGTATTCTATAATTATTTATTTATTGCCTACAAAATTACAAATGTACTAAAAAGGTAAGCAAAAAAAATGGTGTCAAATCTAATAAAAAAAATTTTAAATTAAAATTCACTGGCTAATATCCAGGAGCCAGTGGCAAAAGCTCTGAGAATCGGTATAAGGAATGTACAGGCAAAAGACTTAAGTTACAATGCAAAAATGGATATTCATAATGCAATTTATGATTTATACGCGTCAAAGACTAATATAATCCTTCAGAAACTTTTTAATATTATAGACTAAAAAATATCATCACTTAAAAAGTCCTCATTTTCTGACTCGTCCTCAAATGGCGCAATGATCATTGGTGCTATTTGGACATCTAGAGCTCGTTCTCGTTTCCACCAATCTTATATTAATTTCTCCGTATGTTCCACAGATTTCTACCAGTACTCCGGCGTAATATAATTTAATGAATCTTGCCAAACAATTTGCACTTCATCTGATGTAAGACCATCGTTCACGTGTTTTTCGTAATATGATTTTGCCCCAGCCCATATTAATTCTATTGCGTTAAACTGGCAATGGTATGGCGGCAGTCGTAAAACCTCATGTCCATTTTCCCGTAATATTTCATCCACGGCATATATTGTTGGTTCTTTAATAGATTTTGCCATTAAAAGAAGTTCTAGTTTCAGCATATTGGGTAAAGGATTTTGTTTTTGTTTTATTAGCCAGTCATAAATATCACTTTTCTTCCAGGATGAAGTAGATTGTTTATTTAAGATTCTTGAATGATAAGATGCATTGTCCAGAATGATTAAAGATGGAGCATCTAAATTTGGAATCAGTTGTTCTTTTAACCATTTTTCAAACAGTTCACAGTTCATATTATCATGGTAGTTCATACTTTTGAATGTTGAAGAAAACAGTAAACTTGCACCTGGGAGAAATTCTGTTGAAAATCTGCATGCAAAATGATGAACCGTTTTCCCGTCCCACATCCCTTTTTTCTCTTGACACTTTTTACAGATTCGTCCTGCCAAAATTTCGAACCACTTCCATTAGAAAATATCCAAGTCTCGTCTAAAAATACCACTTTTCTAAATTTTGAATTAACATTTTCCGTATATTTCTTTAAAAACTGCGTACGCTGACTTGCTATATGTGGTAACTCGCATAAAAATCTTCGATTACAGTCCTTTTTATATCGAAAACCCAACATTTTTATTAATTTTGACAACTATTTTAATCCATTTTCCAAAATGCCTCGATTTTTTAAAACTTGAAGGGTTATATTAGTTTTTGATGTGTATAAATCGTAAATTGCATTACGAACATCCATTTTTACATCGTCACTTAAGTCTTCTGTCTTTAGCTTTTTTTGGTGTACATTTCTTGATCTTCTTCGGTAGTAAATTATGCTTTTTTTCATGCACAATTTTCTGCACAGTCCTTATACCGATTCCCCGAGCTTTTGCTATTGTCTCCTGGCTATTGGTCGGTGAATTTTCATTTTCGTAATATCTTATTAGGTTTAATATCATTTTTTTCGCTTGTGGATGCAAAAAGCCCAAAAATTGTTTTCTATTACTCATTTTGCCACTGACTTGTCAATCTGACTTTGAAGTGACATCGCTCAAAGATTTTTGCAACTGCTGGTATTTATATGTTTATCCTCTTTTTTCACATGAAAATAACATAGGTCTATCTAATTCATCTTCCGGATTTTATGCGGAGGATATGATTACACGTAATAAAAGAAAAACAAACTTAAAAAGTTGATAAATCGTATGACCCGCACGATAACACTGCTTTTGACTATATCATTCTCTCTCATATTTTGTTTGCTCCAGAATCATCTTGGTTGGCGACCTTAATATTAACTTTGATGATAAACAGTCAATTAATATTGTTTTGCTTGTGAATTTACTTACATCTTATGGTTTAAAAATGCATGTTGACTCACCTACTCGTGTAACAAAAACTTCAGCCACTATTATTGATTATTTGTTGTTCAAACATTGATAATATGTTTTGTTCTGTTATAGATGCTGGTCTTTCTGGCCACGAGGCAGTGAGTTCTACTTTTCCTAGTATGCTGACTTTGATAAATAATAAACGCTGTCATGGTAGAATTTTTAGTCAGGCAGGTTTTGATGCACTTCAGCATCTTAGTCTTAATGTGAACTATGAGCTATTATCTCTGCAACCATTATCAACATTTCATAATATTTTGCTTGATGTCTTTGATCGGGCTTTTCCATCGTGTCTGATTAAACATGGTTGACTAAAGGGTTAATTTAGGTTTTATTTTGTACTGCAATAGGTATCGTGACTAGTAAAAGCTGCAAAAACTTTTATTTTGAAACCGACTTTCTGGTAAAACTAGTTTTGATGCTGACATTGATCCAAATTTACTAAACAGTTTTTATTGCAGTATTGCGAGTAGATAGGTCCAGAAGTTGGCTATGGGAGTTAATCCTCTCTCTTATTTGAGGGATTTTTCTATACCTGGTTCTTTTTACTTGTTCCCCACGCATAGCCAGGAGATTAGGGAGACTCTTCTTCGCATCAAAAACAAGAAAACTTATGGAGATGGTGAAATTTCTGCTGAAGTTCTCTTAAAGATGCCGGAATGTGCTTTGGATGCCCTCGCTTTTGCCATTAATGATTCCTGGTCTAAAGGAGTCTTTCCTCCGTGCATAAAATTGGCAATAGTCATTCCCTTGCATGAGGGCGGGGATCTTAATGAACCCTTGAATTTTCGTCCTATTTCTCTATTATCCACTGTTTCCAAGGGTATAGAGAAAATTGTTAAGAAGAAAGTGTGCGGGTATCTTGAGGCATTTAACATACTTACTCTCAGTTAATTCGGATTTCAAAACGCAAAAAAGACACACGTTGCAATCTTCAG
The DNA here is from genome assembly GCA_030620095.1 of Kuschelorhynchus macadamiae. Lineage (NCBI taxonomy): Eukaryota > Metazoa > Arthropoda > Insecta > Coleoptera > Curculionidae > Kuschelorhynchus > Kuschelorhynchus macadamiae. The sequence continues at coordinate 2,334,664 of JAUTXW010001077.1, forward strand.
TTTACTCGAGAAAGTTTACACTAATATTAATCAGGGAGAAGCGGTGGCAGCAGTTTTCTGTGATCTCTCGAAAGCTTTTGACTGTATGGATCACAGAATACTGCTGTCTAAGCTGGAATTGTATGGTTTCAGGTGTTCGGCACAATTGTGGTTTTCTTTGTATCTCTCAGGTCGAAGTCAGTTGGTAACTGCTTCTGATAGGCGGTCTTCATCATTAAACATGTGTTGTCGGGTTCCGTAGGGGTTTGTTTTTGGTTCCCTCTTATTCTTAATTTATATTAATTTTCTTTGGAGGGTTAAAATATCAGGAAGATTTACTCTGTTTGCTGACGACACGTCGATTTTATGGCATCATAAAGAGATTGATCAGCTTAGGAAAATTATAACCCATGACTTGTTAAATGTTAAGCGTTGGTGTGACTTCAACATGCTTTCTTTTAATTTGACAAAAACTAATACTATTGGTTTTAAGTGTGAAATGCAGAACTTGCAAGTGGATGGTAATTCCCCCTTCACAGTCACGTGACAAGTTTTTTTGGTGTATTTGTTGACACGAGTTTGCGCTTCGAGGATTACATCTTGAGTTTGAGCAAACTTTCTTCAGGCTGCTTTGCAATTAGTTCACTTCATTGCTGGACTCAACGGTCAAAGAAATTGATTTACCTTTCCTAGTGCCGACTAGTACTTTAACTAGAACTTCTTTAATTTATGAGGGAGGAAGCTTTTTAACCATTTTCCAATTCGTATTAGAACAGTTGGGTCATTAAAACGATTTTGAGTCTTAAAAAGTATTGTTAGGCAAAGCCTAATATTGTTTTGGTATGTAAGCTTATGAATAGATGATTTTGAGTTTAAATTTGAGTATATTCAAGTAATTTTCTTTTAGGTTAAAGAATTATTCAGCAAAGGCATAATCACTAGTAAAACGCGTTGTTGGGCCATGGGGTTGGATGGATGGCGTGCTTTAGCACAACTGCCTCAGTTAAAATGGTGCCTTTTAGCCAAAGGAAACCCAGTTTTAAATGAAAGTGACCTGGCTACTCACATACTGAACGTACTTATTAGGATGTGTGAATACTATCCTAGCAGAGACGCGGATGGAGCGATTGTAAGGCCCATGCCTAAAATTAAGAGGATCCTCTCGGAACAAACCATTCTTTCCCATGTTGTACAGTTGCTGCTTACCTTTGATCCAATTTTAGTCGAGAAAGTGTCGACGCTTCTGTGTGAAATCATGACTGATAATCCCGAAATGCCGAAGGTTTACTTAACTGGTGTTTTTTACTTCATTTTGATGTATACCGGCAGCAATGTGCTTCCAATTGCCAGATTTTTGCAATTAACGCACATGAAGCAGGCTTTTAAAACTGAAGAGGTATGTATAAAAAATAAAACCATTAGAAAAAGTACAAAATAAGTCAATAAAATGTATTTAATGATTACCATATCTGAATCCCACCATTGACCTATATAAACCTAAAAATCTTTTAAACATTCCTATGATGCATAAAACTAAATTGTGTATTTTTATTCATTTGTCAGCTAAAAATATAAATAACACGAATTTAAGTTTTATTAGAAATAATAACATTCGTGACCATAACACAAGACAAACTGATTGTCTTTCCACTATAAAATTTAAAAGTAATTTTGGTAAACTAGATTATTACACAATGGGGTTAATTATTACAGTAATCTAAAGTGCGGGACACGAAGAAAACCGGGCGGAGTCAATCGGTTTAGGAAGGTCGGCCAAGAAATCTCTTTAAACAAGTGGTGTCCCGACGTTCTTTAAATAATATGGCACTCCTTTTTGACTATACGCGCTTCAGATATTTCAAAAATGTAACTATGGTTAATGAACCTTTATCTATATTTGTCGTTTCTGTTTTCTGTCGTGTACCGCACTTCTATATCTCTTTTGTGTTGCAAAAACGGCGAACTTTCGAATTTTAAAATGATTTAATTTTGATTTTTCTTGGTCGATTTACCTATAAATATATTTTTTCTTGAGTTCTGTCATTAACGGTTCCTAGGCTACTGCCTACATCCACTATTATTGGACCACCTAGTACAGTGATACACTATTTACAAGTCTAGATTTTACAAGGGCAGCCAGCATCAGATCCAGTGAACGAGATGTATTAAAATTTTAATTTATGCAGTTCGACTTTGGGCTACTCGGGTATGTCAAAAGTCGGCCACTTTTGTCTGTCTCTGTTTGTCATATTATTTTATACAGGGGCCGTCATTGTGAAGTACTATACAGGGCGTTTCCTATTTGCGTGTTGTTGTTAAAGGGGTTTTTTTTATGTCCCAAAAGTCGTAACCTTTGAGATACAGGATGGTAAAGTTTAAAAAGAAAACATTTTTTTTCATCCCAATTCTGATGCTATTGTAAATAACTGCATTAAATTTGATACACGTCTTCTATGCGTTAAGGAGCATACGGATTTACCCAGGTTAATTACATATGCACGCCACTGGTAGAAATTTCAAAAATTGATTGTTAATAAAAAATGCCCTTTTATGCATAAAAGACGTGTATCAAATTTCACACAATTATTTATCTATAATAGAATCAGAATTAGGATTTAAAAAAAATGTTTTTTTAAAACCCTGTATCTCCAAAGTTAAGACTTTTAGGTTAATATTAAACTTTTTTCTTAAAAAGGTCCAAGAATCACCCCCCTTTAACATTAGCACGCAATTAGGAAACGCCCTGTATAGTACTTCACAATGTCACCCCTTGTACAAAGTAATATGGCAGACGGAGACAAACGGTCACTTTAGGCATACCCGGATAGCCCAAAGTCGAACTGCATAAGTTAAAATTTTGATAAATCTTGTTCACTGGAATCAGTGCTGGCTCCCCTACTATAACTACATTGATGTGTTAATTTTGGAAAAAATTTGAGTTCTGTAGTTTTTCAAATATTAATTGCGATATTAGATATTTTTTGACACCCGGTATTGAACCGAAAATGAATTATTTTGAAGCAGTTTATTGACAGCTACTTTATGAACAATTTTACGAAATATATGAAAAAAAACTAAGTTTGTATAATTGATAAAGGAATCTGTTGTTTTACTGTCATTAAAAACTCTGCACATTTCGTGGAAAAACTTAAGACAATCCAGTTGAATCCCGAAGATATTTTGGTCAGTTTCGATGTAGAATCACTTTACACAAATGTTCCTGCCAACGACTCAATTTCCATTATATCAGACATACTGGATAATAATAATCTTGATAAAAACTTAATAGACCTAGTGGAAGCTTGTCTTACATCTACTTATTTCATTTTTCAAGGAACTTTTTACGAACAAACTTCAGGGGCAGCTATGGGATCTCCTCTATCACCTGTGGTAGCGAATATCTTTATGGAAGCCTTTGAGGATATTGATATTGATCCGCTCCACTAAAACCGAAACACTGGTTTAGATATGTAGATGATACTTTTGTGGTTTGGCCTCATGGACAGGATAATCTCCTCATATTTCTGGACCACCTCCAATTCCAACAATTCCCTTTCTAGATGTATGTGTTCAAAGGAAGGAAAATGGTACATTAGGACATTCTGTGTATAGAAAACCGACGCATACAAATAGATACTTAAATGCAAATTCTCATCACCATCCAGCACAAAAGAAATCGGTTATTAACTCACTAGTATTCAGAGCTATTTCGATTTCTGATCAAGATTCTTTAACATCGGAAACATCGAAGCTGATCGAAGCTCTCAGAGGAAATGGCTATTGCACTGAAGATATTACGCGTTCAATTAAAAGATATAGTAAACCAACTCCGCCAAAGGAGAATGATAAAGAGCCACCATTAGGTAGTGCTGTTCTTCCCTATATACATGGCACTACAGACAAAATAGGACGATTACTTCGGCGGTCCAACATACGTACAATCTTCAATACACATAAGAAGATTGGACAATGCTTGCGATCCCCGAAAGGTCTTGTACCTTTCCAAACAGAAGGAGTATATAAAATTCCTTGCTCTTGTGGAGAAGTGTATGTGGGAGAACCAGGACGCTCAATATCAACCAGACTTAAGGAACATGAACGATGTATTAAAAAGAAACAAATTGTTCAATCTGCTGTAGCTGAACACCAGCATAACACTGGCCATTTCATAAATGTAAAGGAAACCAAGGTTCTAGCGTCGGTTCCAGGTTTTTATAAACGAAAAGTTAGAGAATCTATTGAAATATTTAAACCAACAAAAAATTTCAATAGAGACACGGGTTACGGTCTACGTCACACGTGGAAACCGATCTTAACACAGGGTCACGGTTCGGCGAGCACAAATCGGGTATAAAAGTCCGCCTGAATCTCTTCGAGCTCATTCAGTGTTCAGATCTCGTGGAGTAAAGATACCTGAAGATGCCTCGTGCAATCGAAGGCGAAACGTCGGATAGTAATTCCAATTTGACATGGTTTAATCCCAAGAACCATGATTTCTTAACTATATATAACATTAAATTTTCAGAAAGAAAGCCATTTTCCGTAAGAAATGTACGAGCCCAGAATCATATCATTTGGACCAGTCGAATTTTTTTAGTTTTACCTTATTTTGGAAGACTTTGCAAAACACAGGAATGAAATATATTGACTCCAAGTATTATTATTGTAATTTAGGACATTTTGGTAGAAATGTTTACTAAGAAAAATATTAGAAAACTAGAAATATGCTTATAAGACTAAATTACGTAAATTAACAACGAATCAATTCATTTGGCCCATGAGAAACGCAAAGCTCTTTATCATCATATCAGCCTTGAGTTAAATCAAAACAATTGCTAATCCTTGGATGTTGTTAGTAACACATCAATAGTTAGTTCTGTCAACTTAACTTTCAAAAAATGGTGCGGGGTAAAGCTTTGTCTAACGATTTACGTAAAGTTATCGTTAATTTGCACAATGCTGGTAATTCTTGTGGTCAAATTGCCAACCAACTGCTATTATCACGCTATACTGTACGAAATATCGTCAAATTATATAAAACGACAGGAGCAGTTCAGGAAAAGCCAAATTTGGGAAGGACTTCAAAAATTACACCCATTAATATGAGAGCTTTAGGTCGTATTTTGAAACAAAACCGTCGTGCAAATTGTGGTGAATTGAGTCTAGAATGGAATAGAGCGACTGGTGAAGGTTTTTCAAGGTCAACCTGTCTCAGAGCTGTCAAACGATTGGGCTATAAATTCTACAAAGTAAGTTACGAACTATTTTTTTTTCTTACAGTCTCAATAGAGAAGAATTTTTAATTTACAGGCCAAAGAAAAACCGTTGTTAACTCTAAGACAAAAGAAAAATAGGCTAATATGGGCAAAAAGTCATCAGAACTGGTCACAAATGCAATGGAATAGTGTTATTTGGAGTGACGTGAAGTATGTGTTGGTGATTACCGAAGTAGGGTATTGAGGACCAAAAATGAAGCATATCATCCAGACTGTTTGCGCAGAAAAGTGAAATTTCCGGCCTCTGTGATGATTCGGGGATGCATGTCGGCCCAAGGGGTTGGAAGGTTACACTTCGTAGAAGGCACTGTAAATGCGGTTAGGTACATTGATATCCTGAGAGGCAGTTTAATGCCCTCCATTGAGATATTGAAAACAGTAGAAAACGGGTACATATTCCAACAAGATGGTGCTGCATGCCATACGGCTAAAACAGTGAAGGAATGGATGTTGCAAAATAACATTCCGATTTTGGATTGGGTATCCAGTAGCCCTGACCTGTCGCCAATCGAAACCCTTTGGCATATTATGAAAAAAAAATTACGTTCAACACCTGCCAGAACAGTTCCTGAATTAAAAGAGAGGTTAACACAAATTTGGAACTCATTTACTGCTGACGACTGCAAAAAGTTAATAGATACCATGCCAAAGCGAATCGAAGCAGTTCTGAAGCAAAAAGGAGATGTTACACAGTGGTAGATTCACTGACACTCTAATATCATTATTGGGCCAAATGAAATGATTCGTTGTTATTTTACTTAATTTAGTGTTCTAAGCATAGTTTTAATATTATAATAATAATTTTAGTAAAACGTGTTAACAAAATAGCCTAAATTGAAATAATATTACTCTGAACCAATAATTGTGTTTATTGTGCTCACCAATGTCTTCCAAAATGAAGTAAAAAATTAACTGGGCCAAACGATATGATTCTGGGCTCGTATGTGGCTCTTTGCTACGATGTAATCCCAAGAACTATTATTTCTATATAAATAAAAAACTTGGATTTTCCCTCTTGGTTTAGTAACTACAAACAAAACTAGGCCTTTTTACTATTTCTTTTGTTTACACTGTAGATTGTATTACTTAAAAAATTGTTTTTACCAATTAGTTTCTGTTTACTAGGCGATAATAACAGCGGCACAGAAAAGTATTCTTGGGCGACTTCTACCTGAAGCAATGATCAATTATTTAGAAAACCACGGAGCTGAGAAGTTTGCTCATATATTTTTGGGCGAATTCGATACCCCCGAAGCTATATGGAATTCGCAAATGAGGTATGTATGCCAAATGTTGCAATACTTTATCTCATCCCATATATGTTTTAAATATATTATTAGACAAGGGACTATTATAAAACTCAAACTCAAATATACTTTATTGTTAAAAGAACATATAGTCCTTGACAACAAAGGAAGAACATATACCATAAACAAAGTAACTACATGTTATACAAAAAGGCACAAATATAACCATAATAAAATCCACCATTAAATATGTAATATAATAAAAGTGACATAAAGATTTTAGGTTTAAAATACATGAGTAATAGAAAAAACAAAATATACGATATGCTTTCAAACTATAATCGCTACATTTTACTTTTCCCTTAAACAATTTAAGAGATTCTATATTTCTAAATATTTGTGGGAGGTGGTTGTACATTTTTTTACTGTCATATAAAATTGAATGTTTTACTAAAGTTGTTCTGGAGATAGGAAGTGGGAGGTTCAAATTCTGTCTAGTATTAAAGGCCCTTTCAGTTATCAAATGATTATGTTTTTTATGTATGAGAGATACAGATTCAAGTATTAAAAGGCAAGTAAGTGATAAAGTTTTATATTTCACAAAAAGTGGTTTGCAATGGTCTCGGACCCCAGCTTTGCACATGTAACGAACAGCCTGTTTTTGCTAAATAAAAGTAGAATTAAAATGTTGTTGGCTGCAGTAACCGCAAAAGGCTATACCATAAGTTTGATTCTAACATTTCTACCTTTAAAGGATGCCCAATTGAAATGTTATGGTTTACCAATATGATGGAAGGGGGTAAATAAGTAAGATATGTTAGTCACCAGACGCAATATACTCACCTAATATCGACCCAATATTATCTCCTGATGATGACTATTGCTAGCTCTAGTCGGGTAGGTTGGGATTCTTCTTTCTCGTTACTCTACCTATACTTCCATATCACAATCTCTTACTTAAGGTGTAATATTTAAGTTGAGCGCCACCAAGTTTTAATTTAAGTTAAATAAAACTTGGAAAAGAAAAAGTTGCATTGGATCTAATCACTATCAATAGGTAAAGTCTTATCTTGATCAATTGAAAACCAACACGTTGGAAACAAAGGACTTTTATTGTTTAATTCACAATATATTCAGTGACTTATCCCCAAGAAAAAGAAAGAAAAATGTACTGAACAAAAAAAAAATGTATTGTTAACTCAATTCCATCCACCAGGGAGCTTAATGCATCCCAACAAGAAGTGAAGGAATTAAGTTTTCGCTAACAAGAGGTTAAATTTATTGTAAAGTTACACTAACTGAAATCCCAACTAAATTATTTGATTTGGGGTACGTAAATACATTTGGATCGCACAATATAAACAAGAATTAGATCAAATAATCAGTTTAGAATCCCAATAAGTTTCTTTCCCCCCTTAAATGATTGAAGTTTAATTCTAGTTAAAACAAATAATTATGTTACAAACGATAATGGTTAGGGTTAAATATTAAAAAAAATAAATTTTGATTAGCCACACGCTGAGTGGCAGCACAATAAATATCTATAAAATGTTTATTACATAGATTTGAATGTCTTAGATATTCGCCTTACAGAAATTCTGCACAGTATGCTATATACTAGACAAGGTGACACCAGTAATTAAATTAATATGCATTAACAGTTTGATTAACAGAAATAGTACTATATGTTAAGTTTCCAAATATTATACTACTACTTAGCTGAATACTCTATTCCCTAGTGTAGGCTGTAAATGGTGGTAAGGCAGGTAACATCCAAGTGTTCCTCAGTGATCACTATGTCCTACAGCTCTGCTACGTAGACCGTATCCAAGACATCATATCTATTCTATCAAAAGAAAAGTTCCAAATTCGGTAAATAACTAGCAGTTAGAAAACCATACCAAAACCTTGCTAATGGTTTGTCTTTAAAGTCCCAAAATAATCCTAATGAACTTCAAAAGTTCAACCTTATACAAAAACCCTGAAACAAGAATTGCCCCATGTAGAAAAATCTCTACAACAAAATTTGGAATGTAATTTCAGACAGGCAAAACAGCACACAATATATACGAGAATATAATACAAAATTCTTACCTCATTGTAGCTACGAGGGTACCAAAAAAAATTGCTTGTTGAGCACCAATGTTAAGATGACCGATGTTAGTGGCACGTGGAAGTAATTAAGGCAAAATCGCCACGTAGGCCGTAAAGTTGAAACCCAAAATTTACTAAACCATAATATTCAACTTCACTTCGTCAAATCGGATCCTTCTAATCTCCCATTTGGGATGGAATTTAGTTAACAATCAAAAAAAAATTCAGAACATCCGACACTTCCGTCGTTTGTGAGACTTGGTGCTAAAAAGAAAGATCTTTTTCTTAGCCCTTCTCACATATACAAAATGGTTTCCATCACACAATATTAACGGTAAATCTACATATCCTTTTCTACATTCCAAAACGTTTTTTGAAAAAAACAACTTTTCTCAGTATCAACAAAATAATGTTGGTACAATAAATCCACTAAACTAAATATTAACTTGTCAAATTCCAGTTCGGTTTATAACAAAAATAGCCTCTATATCCATGAGTATTGGAAAGATATGAAAATATATTATTACTCCTCAACTAATCCAAGCTACCCTGTATTTTGTCCAACCAAAGAATAACCATCTAAATTAGTAATATTAGCTCGCCGATACGTCAAATCAATAGGACTTATAATAAGAAAGAAAAAGAGAGAGACAATACTTCCACTTCTATGCTTATTTCGACTGCATTATTCTATCAATTGAAAGCGTGTGGTTTTGAACTGACCTATCATAACCCCGTGTAAAAATCTGACAACTGATAAACAATAACAAAGCAAATCTTGGCAGATTTCGAAATATATAATAATGAACAAATTTACCTTACTAATTAATGCAAAATAGTGAACCAAGTTATTAAAGAACATTTGTGTTTAAATTTACGTGCTTGTGAAATTTCTAAACAAAATGTGATATGCTATTTGACATGTAAACAACAAAATTCGTCTGAACTAACTGATATAAACAAATGGAATCTTAGAATATTAACGCAAGAAAACTATATACAGGAAGATTTTTGAATTTTCTATCAGAATGTCTTATCAGAAACATGTCACTTAGATTTTACCTTCATTTGTTTGTCTTATATGATTGTTGAACCAGTCTTCGAGTCACGGCATATTAAAAATGTTAATTCCTATTAATTGGAATATCTTAAAGTTAATTTTATATATAAAACAGTAATTATATGATAATACAGGACAATATGAAAGTATATTACATTGGCTCTATCAAAAATAAAGTAAATTCACATAAGGTTCTAATTTTGTACTTTTGCTTCCGGCTATTTGTGACAAGAAATTTCTGAAACTAGCATTATTTCTGTAACTTAGGTATCAATGTTAAATATAAGACTGAATATAGTATAAAAGAGTGTTTTTAATTATAAATTAGGTTAAAATGACTTAGATATAACAAATGCTATAATACTAAAAAAAAATGAAAAAGTGTCAATCAAAGATTTATTTTACTGAATTTTACTGTCCTATGTACTGACAGACATATATAACTGTAACAAGGTATTAGTTTACAAATGCAAAGATAAACCACGACTGTAAAATGTTTTTGTTGTCTTTATAGTTTATTATTATTTCTGACTCAGTGGTCTATCATCATGAAGGGATTGTCTGATCAATAGGCGCCGCACAGTGGGTTAAAGGTAGAAAATATATATGTTCTTCAGCCATCTTATTTTAACCAAATTTTCTTCCATTGGGGTTCCCAGACAATTTAATTTAGCACGTATTTTCGAATTCACATTTAACTGACATAACAATATATTTTTTAGGTCAATTAAAATTGTCACTAATGTCAAGTTAAGTATGAGGTTTAGATAAGGCATTATTTTGATTTTATATACCTAATACATTCATGTCATATTTTGCAAGGTCTTAATATGAAACCGTTTTTTATTAACTTTTATATAAACATTACAGTTTTAACTATTAGCTACATGCACCTACATATTGTTATTAGTTCTGTTATTTTATTCTTGCTAACACATTTCTGGTAGCTCACAACAAATCTTGTAAAACAGAAGCGTTCATAAATTTTGAAAAAAATCACAATATGAAAGCTAGCAGCGGCAACACTGCGATGAGCGCTCTGGGCAACATCTGCTAGAATTTACCAGAGCGCCAGCAACGCGTGAATGTTTGAGAACACTAGAACGATCTGGATTGCTTTGAACGCGATAATGCTAGAAGGCATTAGATATGTTAGTTCACAGAGTGAGTAATAAAAAAAAATTATGGAAAGCAGTATGGAATGGGAAGAACCGTTTTTTTTACAGGAGTTAAAGGTAAAAATGTATGTTTGTTATGTAATGCCTGTGTTTCGGTTGCTAAAAGAAGAAATGTTGAGAGGCATCATAAAAGGGTACATCTGAATTTTGAAAAATATTTCCAATTACATGCTGCCAGCAAAAAAGAAAAATTGAATCAATTAAAGAACTAGTTAATTGGATAACAGTCAATATTTTTAAAAGCAGTTGACAAAAATAAGTCTGCAACGGAAGCATCTTACCGGGTGTCCCAAATAATTGCACAAAAAAAGAAACCGTATGAAGACGGGGAAATGATAAAACAGGCGTTTTTAGAAGATGCAAATTCTTTATTTTCTAACTTTAAAAATAAAGACGAGATGGTTTCAGTAATCAAATCTTTGTAACTTTCTGCTAATACAGTGATGAGACAAAAACAAAAAATTGACTTAAATAACTGTGTTTATTTTTCTCTTGAAAGGGATGAATCAACAAATGTTCGTCAGGATGGTTTTTAGTGATTTTATGATTAAAGATCTTTTGAAGTTTATTTCACTGATAGGATATATCACTGAACAGGAATTGTTTTCTTATTAAAAAAAATGTATATCTTCTGAGAAAATTTCAATTTCAAAATTGGTAGGCTTGATAACTGACGAGGCTCTAGCAGTGGCGGCTATTCAGGTGAAGTAGGTGAAGTACTACTTCACCAGGAAAAATAAACAAGCAAACATCTAACTATATTTATTATATATCTCTTAAAATTTAAGTTTTTACACGCATTTATTCACCTAATTGGCAAAAAATAAACTTCACATCTCGAATAAATATTTTACTTGACCGTTGGCGGCATGTCTTTTTAAAACTTTCAATCGAACTTTATTATAACAACTATAACAATGGCGCAAACCGCTTCGACTTTGCTGGAGGTGCTATGTTTAGTTTACGATTTTCCTACTACGTTGCCATGACAACGCGTATGCGATGACGTCGAGCGTACGGAAGAATAATGTTAACCAGCGTCATACAACGCTCTCGGTGAATTGCTAACGCAGTACACTACACCCACGTGTCGTTCAGTTTGGGGTGGTTGTTTACTTTTATTTTCGCGGATTTCGCTGCAACCGGTTAGTTCCTTTGCAATTTACTTGACTGTTTTGTGTTATATTTATTTATGGTGTTGTTACAACGTTATTTGGTGTCGGGTTTATTAATTGACATTATTGATGAATCCGATCACGGATGTGGTTTGCATTTTGTTGGAAACTCCATTTAATCGACGGAAGGAACAAGATCAAAGTTTTAATCGTCATCCTGGTTTTCGGCGTACAGGGTGTCCGGATTTGGTTGCAAAAGCAGGGTATCTCGCTTATTTTTAAAGATAGAACCTTGCGGTTTTCACGAACCTGAGCTAATTTTTTGTGAAACTCGTGAAGCCGTAAACAAAATTTTCATAGCCTTCTTCGTTTATGAGATACAGGGCGAAATAGAAAATTTTGAATTTTGGGACCCCCTCGTATCTCGGTTATCCTTTAACTTAACCCAAAGGAAAAATTGCTGCTTATGCAGTTTTTACGCTGGATCCAGTGGCGTAGTCATATTTTTCATTTGAGTTGTTATTTTTTAAATAAGACCCAAAGTTGTGTTTTTTTTAAATGGGATACCCTGTATATTTGTCCAGAAATTGATTTGTCCTTTTAAAAGCTTCTCAAAAATATATAATAGTATGGGTCTATTTTAATAAACAACAACAAAAATCCTAATTTTTATAATTATCATCCCAAATTTTGCAGTAGGCCATGCAAAACAATGCTGCCTTTTATTTAAAGTCGTTAACAATATCTACATCCTAACAATAATCTATTTATCAAAATATGTATTGATAATTTCGCACCAAAAAAGTACCACCTACCTAGATTTATGTAACACAAGAACAAAACAGTAATAAATTATTATGTAACAAGCCTTTCAGCAAAAATCGACTGTCGTATAAGAACTACAGTAATCAAGGAAATCAAAAGAACTGTTCAAACTGATTTCCATTTTGTTCTTTGCATGCTTCGTACAATTTTCGTGTTCGTTTTAGGGAATTAAGAAAAATGACGGGATGATTTTGAAAATAGCGAAAATTTTCTCTTATTGCATTTCCTAAATCTTGGACATTATCATAGTGGTCTTTGTAAATTCTATTTTCCAGATATCCCCATAGAAAGAAATCTAAAATCGACAAATCTGGGGACCTAGGGGGCCATCTTATAGGTCCATTTGTTCCGATCCATTGATTGGTAAAATTATTGTCCAGAAATAATCTCGTCATTCCAGAACTGTGTGCAGGAGCACCGTCCTGTTGAAAATACATTTCGTTAATTTGCGCTATAGGAACATCGTCAAGTAATTCAGGTATAGCTGCCTCTAAAATTTCTATATAGCGATTAGCTGCTAGATTTCCCTCAAATATATAAAATTTTATATGTGTTCCTAATATGAAGCAGGACACATTTAGACCAAACCTGTCCTGCTGTCTTCTGGGAAATATTTGGTGTTGATTTTCCTGGGACCAGAATCTACTATTGTGCCTATTGAGTATACCAGAATTACTGAAATGTGCTTCGTCTGACCATATAACCTTCCTTTCAAAATCTTTCTCGAAACCAATTGCAGAAGACTACCCGACGCTCTGCATCCCCTGGCTGTAAGTGCTGCACGAGCCTAAATTTGTAATGGTGGTATTTGTGCTTTTTTAGAATTTCTTGAACTCTAGTTTTTGGAATCCCTATGCTCTTTTCACTGGCCCTACAAGAGTTTCTAGGGTAAGCTTCTGCATTAGCCAAATCCGTAATTTCCTCAGCCTCCCGATTTTCTTTATTATATGTTTTCGTACGAGGTTTGATAAATGATCCGTGATTAAGTAAATTCTCTTTTATTCGATAAAAAGTGGATATATTAGGTTGCCTCCTTTCTGGATATCTAAATAAAAATTAAGCAATAGTATTTCAACATACCTAAAAATTAACTATTTACCTGTTAAAATACATCTCAGAAGCCGCTTCAACATTTTCATTACTTAATATAAAACAAGCTAACATATCGTACTTTTCATAATGTTCGAAAGTTTGGTTTTCTTCCGTAATAATACAAATATATTTTTACACAATAAATAAATACAAAAAACTAGCGCTATATTTTATAGACGCGTACAAAATTGGGAAATGTCATTTGCTTCCAAGAAAACAAAAGAAAACGGCATCGTTTTGCATGGCCTACTGCAAAATTTGGGGTGATAATTATAAAAATTAGGATTTTTGTTGTTGTTTATTAAAATAGACCCATACTATTATATATTTTTGAGAAGCTTTTAAAAGGACAAATCAATTTCTGGACAAATATACAGGGTGTCCCATTTAAAAAAACACAACTTTGGGTCATATCTAAAAAATAACAACTCAAATGAAAAATATGACTAGGCCACTGGATCCAGCGTAAAAAACTGCATAAGCAGCAATTTTTCCCTTTGCGTTAAGTTAAAGGATCACCGAGACACGAGGGGGGTCCCAAAATGCAAAATTTTCTATTTCGCCCTGTATTTCATAAACGAAGAAGGCTATGAAAATTTTCTTTACGGCTTCATGAGTTTTACAAAAAATTAGATTAGGTTCGTGAAAACCGCAAGGTTCTATCTTTAAAAATAAGCGAGATACCCTGCTTTTGCAACCAAATCCGGACACCCTGTACAAATGGTTATGTAGTAGTCAAATATTACAAATTGTTTTGCTGGCCTTGGTTACTAGTTTCCAATATATATTCAGTGTGGAATAAGGAAGGATTTGCAGGTATGTTAAATATATGAAAGTCTTTACATAAACATGAAGACTCGGCGGAGCATTTAAAATGCGAATTAATGCTAAAATTATTTGTAAAAAATCAACACTGTAGCGGACACTTTAAAAGAAAATGCTAAACTATATAAACAAAAACGTCCGCTTAAATAGACTATTTATGTGCCTGGTAATTGACGCAGTTTTGTACCTTGCAAAACAAGAGTTAGTCTTTCGCGATGAGAGCAGCGAGTCAATTAATAGGGGGAATTTTAAAAAGCGTTTAGGTTTATTAATATCGATAAGTTCCCAAGAACTAAAACATCATCACAAAAAAATTAAAAATGTTTTACTGATAACTCGAAAACTATTCAAAACGAAATAATTAATTATTAATTGAATTTACTTGAATGAATTTCTGATTATTTAAATGATCATGTAAAAAATGAAATAATGAACACACAGTTTTTTTCCGTGCAAGTGGATGACACCACTGATATTACACAAACCTCCCAGTGCTCCATAATATTAGGATACGTTAATTCAGAAGGTTCAGTAGTCGAGAGATTCTTAGGATTTTATAATGTCAGCTCCGATAGAACGACGGAGAATTTATATTCTCTATTGGATCAAATTTTGGACCAATTTCACTATAAACATAAATTAATAGGGCAATGTTACGATGGCGCAAGTGTGATGTCTTCAAAGAAAAAGCGCCGCAGGCTGTATTTGTCCTGATGCAGCAAAGTTTAAAAATATTTCGAAATGTCGAATTTTTTTGCAAGCCTTAGTGGTATTCTCCAACGACATGGAAATAATATAGACCCGGTTGTTTACATTTTGGAGGAATCCAACATTAACCCTGGTTTGCCAAACCGTTACTGTGGCCAGATTATAACGGATATCATCCTTTGTACTATTACCTAAATAAACAAGGAATTCCAGAAATTCCTAGTATAAATTTCATATAGAATATTTTAAAACTGATAATTAAATAGCTTATTATAAATAACTCAAACCGAATCTGTTTTAAATGTAATTTAAATCTTCTGTAATTATTATTCCTCATTTCAAGAAATAAAGCCCAGAATTATCGGCAACGTCGAAATTCTACCTTTTACGAGTTTACTACAGATTTCTTTCGGGATTATTCGGAAGACGCCGAAGACGATCGTTGTCATTCATTATTTGGACCTATTTGGTGCGCGGCGTTGTAATTGTTCAAGTTGGTGAAATAAGTGCTTTTCAGAAATCTAAGTGTTTTGTGTGGCTATTTTCAAGAATCTGTTAAAAAAACTTTTAGAAAATGGTGCGAACGTGCTTTATTTGCAGAAAAAGGGACGATTTAAACCCAGAAGTTTGTTTTCGAAGGTAAGTAAGTTTATGTCATACCAGTGCTGTAGTTGAAGGGTAAAATCACCGTCTAATAGCGTTCTTATATTTGCAAATGAAATATTGTTTTTGTATTGCACATTTCCGTTGGGCTTAAATTAAATTTTTATAACTTCAACTGATCTATAAAGTCGAAGACACGTATGATAAACGGAGTAAAGCGTTTTGCTAATTTATATATTTGTGAAAAGTTTCAAATATTCCCCTAAAATTTCTCAAATCACCTTTTTTGAGGTTAATAAACAACATAAATATACTATTTGGTAAAGCATAGGTACTAAATTTTAATTGAGTAAGCTGTAAGACCCACTATTTTATGTTGTCATTAATTACTTCAGGATGGTTTGCATTTTGGATGAAATTTTCAAGGAATATTTAGGGTAGTGTCAGAGTTCTCATATAGCAAGCATATACAAAAAAATGAAAATAGCGGAATGGCGTTACTTTTCAATTTTTCATTTAATATAGATTTTCCTTAATGAATTTGAAATGCTTTAATTTATTGCCTAAAATTTGGTTTTGAAAAATAAGTATTCAAAAAAGTAAATAAATACCATCCTGAGGTACATTATCCCAACTAGGGAGTTTTTATAATGAATGTTAAAAATATTAAACATCTTGGCACAAAATATTTATACTGTCAATAAGTGAAATGTATAGTGGGGAAGGTGGATGGTGGGGAAAAAAGGGGGTAAATTGAAGGATAAATACTGTAAAGATATTGTTTTTCATAATATGGTTTTTGTGGTTTTTAGGGACACGAAGTTCAATTTTGTATTCATATTAATATTGGGCCATGTTTATTGCTGATTTTCTGTACATATGAATAGATCCAATACATGTAAAGGTGGTGCATTTTTATATAATATTCCTTGCCACGAACCTGGCAAACTTTTAAAAGTAGTGGACCCAAATTTGTACCTAACTTCGCGTAAATAGAACTAAAATGTGTTGGAAAAAGGGTGAAATCAAAATGTTTTGAAAAACAAACCCAATTTCCTATGAAGTCGGTGATAAGCTGATAAAGAAAGGTATTAAATAAGCATTATACTCTTGGTATACCCATCAAAACACAATGTGGGTCCATGTAACAAAATTTAGTTTTATCTTCATCTTTAGTAACAATAGTAATAAGAACTCACCCTGTTATTGGTTGCATTTTGTCATGGAAATGCTTGTTCTTTAATGACTAAGCTTATTGCTAATAATAAATATTGCCACATGAACCATTACATAAATATGTCTTTTGCAGGCACGTAGCCAGGATTTCAGTTCTAGGGGGGGGATCCATCCCTGTCAAAACCAATTCAATGACAAAAATATAATTAACAAGAATGCTTTTTTTTCACTTGTTGCTAGCCCCCCTGCAAGTGCAACAAAATATGAAAAAAAGTTGCAAAAAATTAGTTATTAAGTAAATATTTTAAAATTTAATATATGTACTTATAAACTAGATCTTAAATAATATTCTCGATACCAGAGCTTTAAGCACTCTTTAGAGGATTGAACAGGTTAATATGTACAATTGTTAAAATGTAATGAATCTGTTAATAAAATTTCAAAAAAAATATCTATTAAAACATTGCAGGTAGAGCAATTATGAAAATGTAAAAAATTATAGGTATATCTTGAGCAAATAGGACGTTGGCGACTTTTGCTTAGTATTTTTAGGTTTTATATATTTAATAGTATTTTAATAAATAAGTGCTTAGTCATTTTGTTAATATCGAGGTTAATGTGGTGTTATCTTCCATAGAGGGTCTGAAACCATATTGCTACACTAAAAATCTGGATTTCTTTAATCATAAATGTATTCATCTCACTTTTTAGTACTTTCTTGAAGTTCTAAAACATTATGATATTAGCTAGATATGTGGTATCTCTGGAAATCTTCAAATGCCTACTTTTAATGAGCGTTTGCTTAATTATGTTAGAAACTATCATATTTATGAAAAAATCATTAGGTGCGTCTTTGTTTAGGGTAGCCTCTCATAATTTTTTACATTTACATATTTGCGAAACTTCTTTGCAATTGCAGAATATCTAACAGTGTAAACTTGGCTATTATTAGGGTCTCGCGAGGGGGGGGGGGGCCGGACCCCCACTAGGCTTTGTGCCTGGTCTTTTGTCACAGATTCCGTGCTTTTGTGTTTAAGTAAATAAGATATGTCGATCTCAAACATAAGGAATAAAATAATGTTTTATTCTTTTAGTTTTTTCTTTTGAAGAGGATTTTATTTTTAATCCTTCAATTACCCTCCGAGATTTTCTCAGATCTTGACGTTTCAGGGTCCCGAGATGCTGAAAAACATGTTTTTTCAATTCTATCGGTCTGTCTGTCTGTTGGCAGCATAGCTAAATATCTACTTACTCAATTTTGGTCAAAAAGTAAAGGTCACATGGGGTGATTTGTTAACAAAATATTAAAAAAAGTTACCAACAAACTACTTATTCCATTTACCTCAAATTTTGCACTAAAATCAACTATTAGGTAAGAATCAACTGGTAAAATTTGGTATGAAATGGTGGCCTAATAAAATAATTAAAAACTCAGCCTGAAAAAACTTCTTAATGGATTGATTTAAAATTGTATGCAATAATTAATTGTGGAATAAAGACGAACTGGTAAAATCGTAACATTTTTGTAATCGTGAAAAAAGGCACCCTCCCAGGTTTAACAAATCTACACCTGGTAGTATTTATAAAAACCCAATATGGCGGAACAAGATGGCGTCCTAGTGAAATATCAAAAGAATTATTACTAAAATGCTAATTATTCAATTTACCTCGAATTTTGATCAAGTGTTACACAGGAATGAACATTTTGGTATGAATCCAGAATAGCAAAATAAAATGGCGGCGTAATAAATAATTTAAAAATTGACTTGAAAAAACTGCTTATTAGATTAATTTCAAATTTTATGGTAGCATTAAGTGAGGTATAGAGATTAACTGGTAAAGTTGTGATCCAAATTCATGATTGTGAAACAAAATCTCAGCCCAATTAAAATGTTTTAAAAAATCAACGTAACAAACCTCCACTTATTCAATTTATTTTAAATTATGCCCAAAGATCAAGTGTGGCATAGATAGAAACTGGTGAAATATTGGTAGAGATTCCATATGGTGGAATAAAATGGCGCCCAATAAAAATGTTTGCAAAGACTTTATATACCTATAAGTGTTATCAAGTGACTACTTACCGAACTAATAATAATAATAATTTTTTTATGCTATTATACAGTAAAATATTTGTCACACTTCAGTATTCCTAATAAAAAGAAATATTGATAATGAGGGAAGTTCCAGGTAAAAGTTTTTATTCCTTATATTTTTTTAGCGTTCCTGTAAACCGTGAAACCAGGGATATGTGGCTTTCCATTTTTGGTATGGAAAATGGCCCACATATGCCAAAACGGCCTGCCCTATGTTCAGATCACTTTTCACCTAGTGAAATTGTTACTCTTGCTGATGGGCGAAAGCAGATTCATCGAGATGCACTTCCACTACCTAACCCATCAATTTTTGTAGACCCTTCATCTTCTAGGTAAATATTATATAATTTTAAAAATTGTTTTTGAAATTTTGTTACATATTGTACATCTTTTTAATACTTATTTATATTTCAGCTCCGAGTATTCTGATTTTACGATCGTTGAGGATTTACCAAGCATAATAAGTGGGTAAGATATTTTTCCAGTAAAAAAAAACAAAACCAATTAGGCACAGTGAGATCAATTTATCTTGGTACCATTTTAAATGTTAAAAGTCTTTTTTACTTTCTAACTTATCGGAAAGAATCAAAAACTTTTTTTAATTATTAAAAAAAAAAGCATACCAATCTTACAAGATATCACCATAAGTGGTTGGTATTTTTTTAATGGGACATCCTACATATTTTTTACTATTTGGATATCATTCTCTTGTGATTTCATTGGTATATCCCACTTTATGTTTTGATCCAGCCATTTTTGTATATGCCAATATGTTAAATAATTATATTGCAAAATGAAGAATGCCATGGAAATAAAATAGATATTTTATTATTCTATTTGTTTTGATATGGACATATAGTTAAATAATAATTATAATTATGTTAATGTTTTCTTTTATATTTGTATTGACACCAATTAGCATTTTGTAATTTCCATGGCACTCTATAAGCAATGTATTATTTTATATATTTGCAAATAAACGTAAAACTGCAGGATCAAAACATAAAATGTGACATACTAGTAAAATCAGAACAGAATATGCCATTCAAATAGTAGAAAATATAAAAATATATAGGGTATCCCATTAAAGAAAATATATCTTACAGTGAAATCTTGTAATTGATAGTCTTCCGTTGAATTATTACAGAAAAACCCCACAATTTGTTTTTTGGTATATATGCCTAACTTAAAAACCAAAGTAGTTGGGGCAGGTAAAAATGTTATCAAGATACATTTTTGGGGGGTTGCTTGATAACATTTTTGCCTGTCATATCTTTTTTAGTTTTAAAGTTAACAATATGAACCAAGGGTTGCTACCAAGTTTTCTTCTAATAATTCAAAAACTAAAAAACATAAATTTACAATATATTATCATAAGTTTCATTTTTTAAAATGAGACGCCCTGTATATTATATGTCCCATAAATGGGTCTCTTCTTGCAGATTATGGTTTGATAATTATCTTTAAAGACACTCGAGATATTTAAGAGAAACCATGCCATAAGAGTTAGAGAGGCTGAAAATGCTCAATTACATAGTGGTGTCGTTGGGAATAAAAATACATTGACTCTTATGGAAGGCTTTTTCTCAAATTTATCAGGTGTCTTTGAAGATAATTTTATTAAACCAAATATATTTATAAGATGCAAGAAGAGATCCATTTGAGGGACATATAATATATAGGGTATCCCATTAAAAAAAAACAACTTTTAGTGATATCTTGTATAATTTAAAGAATTTTATTTTTTTAATTATTAGAGAAAAACTGGATAAGCAATTCTTGGTTCATATGGCTAACTTTAAAACTAAGAGATATGGCAGGTTAAAATGTTGTACATATATAACTTCTGCTCTTAAAAAAGAGAATATATTTTTAAAGTATTTTACATTACTATGAAGTAGAGCTGTTTATTTCCTATATTATAGGGGTATTTCCTCATATTTGGCCACCCCCAATATAGACTTAATTTTAAGAGATAGAAAAAAAAATTACAGTCAAAGTTTATTTCATAATTTATAGAAAAATATTACTTGTGTATACAGTAATGTGTAGCAGTCCAAACATTTTTTTTAAATGGACACCATGTACATATGTCAATAATATGTGCATCTTCTTGCTGATGAAAAATATAGTAGGCTAGATACCTTTATCTTTAAATAGCCATAAGAAGCAATGCGTTCCCATTGAATCCACTAGTAGGGTGTCTTTGGAGGTAAATGTATCAATATCAAACCTGATATGTATAATGAAGAAGAAGAAACCCATTTTAATAATACATATTGTTAATGTTAAAATCAGGTTGGGTCTGCTACACATTTTTGAGATATCTTGTATGCATAGATGTTATAAACTACGTAATAACTTTAATATTGAACTTTTTTGTTTCTCTTATAATTAAATCAATATTGGGAGTGGCGAATTATGAGGCAAATCCTGGTCGTGCATAAAGTATAATATAAAAAAAAATGTCACTCTAAAGTATTTTGTTGTGCAATATTATGTATTTTTAGGGGTCAGGATATTCTTATGGCAACTCCAATAGAGACCAACAAAAATGACGTGCTTTTACCGCCAAAAGCATCACCTAGCACTGCAGGGTTTTCAAGGTTAGTTAAAATGAAAGACAAACAAGGAAAAGAAAAAATAATAAATTGTCTTTAACTTTTAAAAATATTTATTTCTTCAAGAACATTGAGCATAGTATTTTACGCTTTTTGCAGGGAATCACCTACAAAATTGGAGAAAATGGCATCCTTTTCCTCAGTTAGTACAGAAACTGCATCAGAAACTGAAAAATTGAGAAGGTAACAATATAGTTGATAATATTATTTTACATTAGATATAGATATAGATTCATACTGGATGTTGCATCGGCAGACCAGCCAGGAAATATCTCATGTAAATTTTATCCTTGCCCTTATATTATCTTCCTTATTCATTTTAGAGTAAGATTGTATTATATCTTTTTGAAGGCTATTGCAAAATGAAGTCACGTGAGGTAGAAATTTTCAGATGTTTTGCAAAATGTTTTGTGAGAATTGTCAAATAAAAAACTTATTTCAATAATTTGACACTTGCTGGTGCTTTAATTACCAAATGTTTTTATATTAATGTGAAATTATTTCAGATATCTCCTTATTAGTTGAATAAAAATTATTCATATCTTATGAGGACCTTCAAAAAAGTTTTATACGATTTTGCTAAAAAATTATTATGGAAGGATAATATAAGAAGTAAAATTCACATGGAATTTCATTGGACGGTCTGCTAATGTAACTGTTCTGTGCTAAAAGTAAAAAAGGATTTGTAAACTCTAATGCTCTCGCTGAGTAGTGTGCATTTCACAAAGTTAAAGAATGACCAAAGGATAGCCAGCGCGAACGACATAATGCATTTTAAATAAAAGGCTTAACCACCACTCAAGTTTAAGATGGACCGAAGATAAGATAACTTTTTACAACTCGGTACACATTGTTCTTGTTACTTTTTAAAGAGATTGTTAAACTTTTCAATTTTTTTTTTTTCGACATAACCTTGTGTTCTAAGAAAAAGGTCCTACGTTACTGGTCATTACTGTTTCAAAATTTTATTAATATATTTTTTTTGCTTTCTTATATAATAACTATTTTGTTTATTTATTAGTTTGTGTGAAGAACAAGCATCTTCTTCCTCTCCGTCATCAATTGTATATTCTGCTGTGAACTTGCCAAAACAGAAGCTTTTAATTAAAAGGTATTTATTATTTGTTGTTTTCTTTTATCTTCTTGTTTACCTGTGATTTATCAATTATTTTAATTGCTTTCTATTTACATCTTTTGAAAGTCGTAAAGTTTCTTTGTTTTTCTGTTAGGAAGAGAAGATACATAGGAGACATGGGAAGTAGTGATTTCTCTACTCCGGAGAAACGCAGAAGAAACCTACAATTTATAAAAAATCGGGACGTTAATCAGCAAAGAAAGATCCACAACTTGCAGATGACTGTTAGAAGGCTAAAATATAAAATTACATCCTTAAAGCAGTTACTGATCTATCTAAAGAAAAAATCTTTGATATCAGAGGCATCAGAGTCTACAATAAAAGTAGGTATTTGCACCAAATAAAGGAAAACATTTTCTTTTTTTTTTTATTTGATCTGGTCAGTTTTTTGTAAATGTGTACAGTTTTGTCCTCCTTAAATAGTACGATACTGTTAATTAAAGATGGGTCCTGGGGGTAAATTACCGTGAGCGGAAAATTATTTTACTTTTCCAAATGAAGAAGTAAAATTCAATTTGACCAGTAAATTGTCCAATTTTGCCACTAAAAATAAAATACTGCGTAAAGCTAAATAACACCAGTTTAGTTTTTCCTGCCCACTATAACTTCAACTAATAATTATTGATTTAACATATTAAAACATTTAAAGACTGATGGTTACAAATGTAGTAGACAAAACTTAAGGATCATCTATGTTATTGTTAATTTGATAAGTTCTATTTTGAATAGTTTATGTTCAAGTTTGACAAGTTTCTAAATGACATTTTCAAAAAAAAACTCATTTTTTGTTATTTATTTATAGTTTATAGTATGGTCGATAGTAATGTTAACTTTTTGAAAGGTTAGATTTCAGTTATCTCAATGACTGTTTACTGTTTTAGTGTTTTTTGGAAGACTATTTTGTTTTATTTATTATAATACCAGCCCCCGAACTGCTCTATAAACACGAAATAAATCTCCTTCACCATTTTGTCCAGAATGAACTACACATTGTGACAGTTTTTCGTATTCTGTACCCCCTTACGAATTGTATTTCGTATAATCCCTACTTAGTGTACGCTTACACTCTATAAGCAACGTATCTGCCAAATCTCATGTTCCTAGATTCATTGTCTAATAAGATAATATTATAGCATGTGCAATATAACTTTGTTCCTTAAACCTTACCGAAGACTTCGGACTTCCTTTAAAGGTTCAACAAAAATGTTTCTATATTTATTATATAAATTATGTAAAAATAAACCTGATTTTTATTGGCATACCATATACAATATTCTCACATGCCTTTGCATTATAATAGTATACAGCCTCTGGTATTAAAAAATTAAACTGATTCTGCTTTTTTCTCACAATAAGAAGAAAATTTTTCAATTTTACTGGTAAATTAAACTACCAAGAGAAAAAGTCCGTTATGTAGTTATTTAGTAGTTTTTCATGCCTATTTGAGGACTATATAATGTGTTATATGTTTTCTCAAAGAGAAAAATTTGACAGATTTGATTATGATAATAAAAATGAAATTCAAAAAAAGCGGTAATTTACCGTTACCGGTAAATTTATAGTCATGTTGGTGCGGTAAAGTAAAATATTTCCTAAAGAGGTAAATTACCAATTCTACTTTTAATGAATATAAAGTAAACTGTTCTTTCACCTTAAGTGTTTGTGAGATTCCAATAAAATTTGTATCATCCCATGTAAAGAATGAAAATATTGGGTTACCATTGCCTAAAACACTACACGATACTGCTAAAAATGAGATTAATATCGAATAAGCTATAGTGATTATATGTTTTTAAATAATTGAAGTTATATCGGTTCTAAACTTAATATAAAGCTATATAATTTCGTTTTCTTTTTCAGGCCTCACTTTCAGGATCTGCTCTTGAGATATTTGAAAGGATGTTAAAAGGGCCAACAAGACAAAAATATAATCCTCAACTTAGGTCGTTCGCGTTAACGTTGTCATTTTACTCATCAAAGGCCTATTCCTTTGTCAGGAACACTTTTAATCGCTCTTTGCCACATCTAGAGACAATTTCAAAGTGGTTCAGAGCTGTCGATGGCAGTCCTGGATTTACGCAAGAAGCCCTTAAAGCTCTTACATTGAAACAAAAAGACTCTTCGAGACCATTATTGTGCAATTTGGTCATGGACGAAATGTCGATAAGGCGTCAAGTGGAGTGGACAGGGCAAAAGTTTACGGGATATGTTGACATCGGAACCAACATCGACGATGATACACTGCCAGAAGCCAGAGAAGCATTAGTGTTTATGCTAGTATGCATAAATGGACATTGGAAAGTGCCTGTTGGTTACTTTTTACTAGATGGCCTGTCCTCTAGTGAAAAAGCTGGATTAGTAAATAAATGTTTACAATTTGTCCATGAAAGTGGCATTGTTATAACATCACTGACGTTTGATGGTGCAGCAGCCAATATGTCAATGTGCGAAAAACTAGGTGCAGATTTTACAGACCCACTTAATTTAAAAACATGGTTTTCTCATCCAATGACATGTGATCCCATATATATAATGCTTGACGCTTGTCATATGATAAAGCTTATTAGAAACTGCCTAGCCACCCAATCAGGCATAAAGGATATTGACAACCGAGACGTAAAATGGGAGTATATAACAAAACTAGTTGAAAAACAGAATCTAGAAGGTCTACATGCTGCAACTAAAATAAGAATGAGGCATCTTCAGTGGGACCGAGAAAAAATGAAGGTCCGGTTGGCAACCCAGACAATAAGTAAGAGTGTCAGTGATGCATTAATTTTTCTTCAAAAGGACATGAATTGTCCAGAATTCTTAAATTCTGAGGGGACTTCAAATTTTGTATTAAATTTTAACAATCTATTTGATCTTCTTAATTCCCGTAATAGGTTTTCTAAATATTTGTATAAAAGGCCAATTTCTGAAAAAACGGCTGCAACATTTTTTGAATTTTTTGAAAAGATAAAGACATATATTGTTGGTTTAACTCTTAAAAATAGACCAATTTTAAAATCAGCTAGAAAAACTGGCTTTCTGGGTTTTTTAATATGTATTGAAAGCATTAAAAAAATGTACGATACCTATGTGACTAATAAGAAGCTGCTCAAGTATATTTTAACATATAAGCTATCTCAAGATCATTTAGAGTTATTTTTTGGGGCTATTCGCAGCAGGGGAGGATTCAATAACAATCCAACAGCGAGACAATTTGAGACATCATATAAACGTTTACTGGTACACTCAGAAATTACTGGTCCAAATTCTGGAAATACTGTGAATTTAGAGAACATCACAATTTTATCATGTGGATCCAGTAATAAATTATCAACTACAGAGGCAGGAGATTTACGACAAAGTGACGAATATTTAAGCTTTGAAAAAAGTGTCAAAGAAGAGATCCAAAATAATTATTTGAATTCAAATGCTTGGGATCTAACTATTTATGTTGAAGATATAATTAGTTATATTGCAGGCTTTGTGGTGAAAGGACTTAAAAAATGCATCAGCTGTCCCAAATGTTTATTTATATTAGAAAGTGATGTGTCCAGCTCACTTCTTCAAGAAAGAAAAACATATGGAAAACTTGTAAAAGCAAACAAATTTGTGATAGAAATATGTAAAGCAGCTGAGAAATTTTTTAGGTTTTTTCACAATTCAAAAAATATTTTTAATAGAAAAATTCCGAATTTGTTACAAGTGTTGGTGACAAATGGACTTAATACTTTGCCTACCTCTGTATTTGATACATTTGGCGACCACATGTTTGACGAGGAAATTTTAAATGAGCATCCTATTCAAATGGCAAAATTAATTTTAAAATCTTACTTTAAAATAAGAATTTACTACGAGACAGTTAAAAAACTTGATCTAAATAAAAAGAACCGTACTCGTAGTATCAACACTAAAGCAATATTATTTCGAAATGAATAATTGAACAGGACCGTCCAGTTTTTGCCTTTTTTTACCTAGAACTTAATGCAAATACCGACTTAAGCTTAAATATTTTTTAAGTCGCAGTCTTAGACTCGCTCCAAGAACTCTGTTTAAAATTATCCTTAATTACTTATTCAAAAAATATATTTATGTATAGTGTTTGGATGCCTAATATCCAAGATTATAATGTCTATTAGTTTGATGCCCATATATATATATATATATATATATATATATATATATATATATATATATATATATATATATATATATATATATATATATATATATATATATATATATATATATAATATATAAGTCTGCCTTCGCCAGGGATAGGGTATTTGTATTTACCTAATGTTTGACTTGAAATTATACTACGAATAAACTGCATATGCGAGCTTAGATTAAGCAATTGCAGCGCGTTCATCATTGTGTACGGAATTTAAACCCTTTTAATTTAAACCAACAAACTTAATCCGCATTGTTTTTCGTTTTTTTTTTACTTACACATCATCATTAGGTGTCAAAGAATCTCTATACCAAATTTCAAGTTTCTGGGAGATCGGGAAGCACAAGACATTTTAGGGATTTTATATATTGGTTTGATGAGTTTTATTGTAAAAGTCAGATTTAACAAATAGTCTCATATATGATGTATATTGTTTTGTGATAAAATGGTGAACGTATATAAGCAGTATATTAACCTTGATTAATCACCACAACTGCCTACATCGCGTGGCGTAAACGATTCAAAATGGGGCCGCATTTCGCCATTTTTAACGTTTTTTCAATATGCTTGTTATGGGACCATCCCAGCAATATTCAACATTTCATCCAAATGGTTCAAACCATTGCGGAGTAATCGGTGCACACACAAAAAAAGTCATTGAAGATAAGTGGGTTAATTTTCCCACTAACTTATATTTTTGTACCCAATACTTTCAGATTATGACATCGAGTTTGAAGAAACATTTCAGAAAACTGCTGTTAGTTTATTATACAACGTTATCAATATCGATTTTGTGTCGTTAGAGTCATAACCAGTGAATCATGACTTACAACTAACTAGTATAATCACTTTATGTATATGAATTCAAAGCAATTACATACTGGTATTATATTAGAGTAGTATATAAACCAATTTTATTATCATTTAAATTTAAATAATTGGCCTGATACGTAATTGTTTATGTAACATACTAAGTGCGTAAAGTGGTATTATTTGCAGTAATAAATTTCGTTAGATTACGCCCAAGAGGTCTTCTAAAAGACACGAGTGCAAAAATGTTATGATATTATATAAATAATCTTTTCAAAATCGTTTAAGACATTTTTCAGATCGTAGATATTTTTCTTTTAATAGTGTAAATATTAAATCGTAACTGCTAAAAACATGAAAAATATTTTTATAATTTTTAGATTTAATTTATTGAGTATCAAGTGTCTTAAAAATTATATTTTTAAACATGATAATGAAGTAAACAAATAGTATATTATAATGTAAGGAGAATAAGAGATACTTTATGTGCTAAGCGTTGGCAATCCATGCCAAACACTTAAAGTCTCTTATTCTTTGAATAATATAGGAAATATTAATAATTTTGTACATTAATTAGTATAGGGTAGTTAATATTAAACTTAATATGTATTGACAAAATAAACCATCCACAATACATTCTAATTGCTTATTTCGCGAATTAAAATACCTTATATAATTATTGATACAATTGTATTAAATCAGCTTCTTGCTAATATATATATATATATTTATATATATATATATATATATATATATATATATATATATATATATATATATATATATAAAAATTGGACTTCTTTCTTGGGTATAGGTTTATTTTATTATAAAATTGCTCATTCCTTTATTTTTTTTTGGTATATATGGCTTTCCTTACCTATCTACAATCTACAAGGAAAGCCATATATACCAAAAAAAAAATAACAAAGGAATGAGCAATTTTTGAGAAAGCCTACTATGATAGGCGAAACGTCAAGTTAATCCCATTGTTCGATTTTGCAAATAAACCTATATATATATATATATATATATATATATATATATATATATATATATATATGTATATATATATATATATATTTAAATTTCCTATTTTGAAAATTGTCCTTGAATCATTAAATATGTAATAGACGAGTTTAATTATTATATATAAATAATGAAATATTAAATTAATATGCTGTTACTTTTGTTTTGTCGATAATAATAGTTGTTTGTTATTATCAAACCGTTTATAAATAAATTATACCAAATTTTTAAACTTTGTTTTATTTTTATAAACCACGTGTCTGGGTAAAAATTTATAAAGTGCAGCACCACTTTTAACCTTGTTATTTAATTTTTATAAAAAAAAATTAAGTTTCAAATATAGTGTAAAATATTATACAGGGTGCTTCAGAATCACCAAGAAGTTTCGATTTTTTATTGGAACATATTGCATGTTAATGCATTTATTTACTTTTTTCATTATTGATTTCTTGATAAAAGTTGGTGGTTCAAAAAAAATATTTTTGATAGTAATAAACTTTAGATCAGGATGCTCAAAAAAGTGGATTTCACTAACAATTTCAAAAAAATAAAATTTTTCTGACGGTAGTTTTAAGAGCCATAAAAAATCGTAAATATAAACTGAGTAAAATTTTTTATATTATAGTTATGGAGATATTTAAGGTCAAACAGCAAAAAAACATTTTTCTATTTAAATTTCTCCTTAGCTATTACTAATATGACATAACTAATACTAAACCTTTTTTTACGGCCGCGGCAGTCACAAATTTTAATTTTTGAAATACACTTTTTCGTATTTTTTGAATATCCTGTATATCTGACTCAAAGTTGAATATTGCAAAAACAATTTTTTCGACAAGCACTAAGTTTTATCAAGAAGAAAGTTTTTCGAGAAATTGATAATAAAAAACGTTTCCCATTTAGCGCAGACTTTTCCACGACATAATATCTAAATTAATTGTTTTCAAGTTATTATTAAAACTCTCACTTTTGCAATGTGAAGTCGTTCCTGTTCATCTTAGAACAAAAAAAATTGTCGTATCCACCATACTAATATTTGGGCTCAAAAAAATATAGCAAATAATACATTATCTCAAAAATAGCTACGCCACTGGTAAGCCTTGCGAAGATATCTGACAGCGTTGCAATTTTCACCGCAAACTACTCTTTATGCGATCAGTCCGTCTTTTTCCCACTCATACACAACAACAAATTGATGTTTGATTCTATTTATTTCATTTTTATGAATGAAATGCTGGGTCTATTTCTTTTTGACGTCATTGGTATTCTCTCATTTTTTCTTCACTCAGCCATACGAACGTATGCTCTTACATCTGCATCTACGAGGCGTATACCAACAATTACAGAAACTCGTTGGTCTTCAAATTCGAAGTTAGTAAATGTGATTGTTCAAGTTGCGTTCTTCAAAAAAAATCGTTTGACATTCATTTTTGCATATCCAATATAAAACGCTGTCGTGAGGAGCTCTGTAAAAAAAGAAATGAACATTTTTTTTAATACCATGTTTGATAAAGAAAATTCTATTACAGAAATAAATCATTACAAACGTGAGCTTGCTAAGCTTTCACCTGAAGAAATTAGGGCTAAGTATAGAACCCTTTTTTATGAAATATTGGACTATATTTTAATGGAAATGACACTAAGCTTTCAAGACTCTGAAAAATTTATATTTTTATGTTTGGCAGATTCTACTAAATTTTCCGAATATAGTTTAAATTTTCCGACTGGCCCGTTTGAAAATTTGTTACAGTTATATGGGGAAATATTTTCAAAAAGTCAACGACTTAAAAATGAGCTTGGTCTTATTTTTGCCAATGACAGTAATTGGAATATATCGCTGCAGGAGCAAGTAAAAACAATTAATGAAAATAAAGATATTTTAATCAAAGCATATAAAGTGTTTTCCCTTATTTTGACAATACAGTCGACAAGCGCTGCGATGGAAGGAATTTTTTCTTGCCTCAAACAATCTTATTTAAGGAATACAATATCCCAAAAAAGATTTACTTCTCTAGGCAATATTTCAAATCAAAAGGAATGTCTGGAGGAGATTAGGGCAACTCATCCATTTTATGAGGATGTTATAAATAAATTTACTGCTATGAAGAATAAGAGAACTGATTTAGTATACAAAATTTAGGTAAGTCGTAAAAAAATATTCTACCCCTTCCACATTTAAAAAAAAAATTGGAAAAAAAATTATTGCGATATTTTCTTGCTTCATTTGCACTTCACTTACTTTTTCACCCGCGAGCCGCCATTGGGCTCTAGTAATGGTGGGCTGTGATAAGGGTCTGGTAGTATTTTGTCGTAAAGATGGGCGCTTTCCACATTTTCTTTGTTACCATTGCATTATTCACCAGCAAGTATTATGTGGACATTTTGTAAAACTAAACGTCATTAGATTGATAGTAAAAATTGTAAACAAGAGCTCACGCATTACAAAGATTATTCAAAATCTTAGCCGACGAAATTGATTGTCAGTATGGAGATCTAGTTCTTCACTCTGAAGTGCGATGGTTAAGTAGCCCTAAAATTGACCATAAAAACAATATTGATCATTATTTTTTAATGTTAATAATTGCTTTGTATTTTTAAGAAATTGAGGTATTTCTGTGTAAGTTGAAAGGTCAACATTTATAGGGGTAAAATTATTTATATTTATTTTTAAATGTAAAATTTCGTATAACGCAAAACTAGAATGTCTTTCTTGAAATTCTTCCAATTTTTTAAAAATTTTATTTTTCACATTTTCAGTATACCAATTTTTTCGTTTTTTTTTTGTAGAAAAATGTTTTTATATCAGTTTCCCAATTATGTGGTTTAATAAACATTGCGGAAACTATAATATTAACTTTTAATAGATTTTTTTTAATTCCTTTTTTAATTGAATTGAAACACTTTTTGAAGCCCTATCTGTCATAGTTCAATTTTTCAAACAACGCGGCGAAAACCGATTCAGGAACTGGAAAATTTAATTTGGCTTAGAGATTTTGGGTTTCTTGTGGACATTACAGAAAATATTATTGAACTCAATTTGCGACTTCAGGGAAGAGATAAAGAACTAGCGGTAATGATTTCCGATATGAATGCATTCATAAAAAAAACTCGAGTTTGGGGAATAAATCCTAATCGACCGTGATGTCAAGCATTTTCCTGTTCTTTCAGAGAAGATATCTCAAAATTCAATAGAATGCGTGGCAGTAAATCTCATGAAGAAATAGTTTCTACCTTGAAGGATAACTTCAAAAATCGGTTTAAGGATTTCAACAAAATGGAATTGTTGGCTCAATTTGTTGTTACACACTTCATGGAAATTAATATCCAACAGTTTACAACTAAAATATATCTGGCCCATAGTAAGAAAAGACAAATATTCAGTCCTATGTCATGTTGCCTTAAAAGTAAAAGAGTTATTTACTTCAACCTATTTGTGCGAATCTTCTTTCTCCAATATGAAGTTTATTAAGAACAAATACTGGAATCGCCTTACAGATGAACATCTGGATAATTGTATTCGAATGGCTGTATCAAATTACACTGCGAATATCAAAAAAATTATTGATGAGTACGAGTGTCAACCTTCACATGTTTTTGTTTAAAATTTTTAATTATAATATTTTGTTTACTTTTATTAAGTCGTATGTGACATGCCATTATCGCTATATGAAAATTTTGTTTATTTTTTAGGTATCTATTAGTATTAGTTAAGTATTTATTAATTACAGAAACACATGTATCTCAAATACAACTTGCATTATTTGGTTTAGGCTGGCTTAAACTCTGGTTACAAGTAGGTAGTTTAAAAATCGAAGAAATTGTCCATATTGCTCAAAAGACCTAGTTTTAATAACAAACATAGAAAAAGACTCCAAGTCTCGGTCTCATTAAATTATAATTTTACAATCTACAACAAACATGACACGTGTTTCGCCCTTTCGAGCATCATTAGACCTACAAACAACAGAGAGAACCTTAGTAAATAATCACACTCACAAATCCTAAAACAATAACTTACAAGAACAAAACACACTAAAGCACAACAAAACAAACAACTACTTATACATATTTGATGAACATTAAAATGAGGTTAAGTCTCACGTGAATAAACAAAATAAAATATTAAAAAAGTGTTAAAAAAGATTCATGTCTCTAGGCGGGATCGAACCCAGACCGCCCGAGCGAGACGCCGCACAGTGGTGAGGTCTTATGGAGCCACCCGGCCATAACTGTTAACCACCTCTACAATTGATTTATCATCCATATTTTGCAATTTTTATGAAATAAATGAATGAAACACCAGCGTAGGATGCTCGTTTATTTCAGCATTGCGATATACAGGGTGATACATTAATATTTTGCCTTAAGTGAATTTTTTCCTCAAATTTTGATGATTTCTGTCCTGAATGAATAAAAAAAAATTCCTGTATATACAGGGTGGCCCATTTATTTGCGGGTCACCCTCATAAAAAGTTTATTATTTGTGCGATTTGGCTCGGGTTTTTTTCAAATTGTAGGGCTTAAAAAACTGCAACTTTTTAGCAAAGATAACCTCGGTCATGGAAAATCCAAGGCCTACTATGCCAGTCTTTAGTAGCAAAATTTCAATAAACCATATTAGCGATTTTTTTAATAAAAATTTGTGAACACCACTGAATTTGGCATCCCTCAAAATGGTCCTATACCAAGTTTTACCAAAAAATATCAATGTGGTTTATTAAAATTTTGCGCCTAGAAACTGGCAAAGTAGGCCTTGGATTTTGTCTGAATTGGAATATCTTTGGTAAAAAGTTGGAGTTTGTCAAGCCCTACAATTTTTAGAAAATCCGAGCCAAATCGCATTAATAATAATAAAGTTTTTTTAGGGTGACCCGAAAACAAATGGGTCACACTGTTTGTGTGCATATGTGGGGTTGCTAGGTGCGTAGGTATATGAAAATCATTCAAAAATTGGTAGTCTGAATGCGATAAAATTTATCAAGGCAGGTCCATGTATCGAGAAGAAAAAATTAAATTATTAGGAGAAAATGGCGGCTATTTATATTTAAATAATATGAACGAACATACATTTTGATTACTTATATTAGGTGTACTTGTAAAATGTTCACTTCAAAATAAAGATTAGTGGTACATATTACATTAAAAAACACTAGAGTCGCAGACGTGGTCAATTTAGGATAGATAAGACTATATCTGAAAACACATTTTTCCAAGTTTGAGTTCAGTTTAATTTGAATTCGTTGGCATTAAGCGAATTAATCCAATCAATCGAAACTTAACTTAATACAATACATAATTCGGGCTTTCACTGTAACATAGTATACATTTAATTATTAAAAACAATAAGCTAAATCCTACCTTTCACAAAATCAAGAGATATTTTGCTTCTTGTTCTACATCTAAACTTGACTTTTTTTCCCATTGGTTTCTGGAGTTGGTTAGGTAAGGATCTGAAGAAACAAGTAATGAATGAAGAATATCTTCGTTGGTAGCAGTTCGGGAGCATTTTCGAGAGGACATCTGACGGAATCTTTTAAAGTCTTTATTTCGCGCCTCGGCTGCTTCCTCACTAAGTTGCCCAATTGGAAGACAAGCCGAATCAATTATGCCACTTCCGTGGAGAAGAATTTGGTGTACAGATGAGGGCATGTAGTACCAGTTGTACTTTTCCACAAATAATTCTGCCGTATTTTGTGCATATAAATCAAATTTATGTGTTTCTACAGCTCTTCCATATGTCAAAACTTGTAAAATAATAGAAAATTTTTTGATTAGTTCTTCATCCACACCTGTTACCTCTGCTACTATTTCTGGACTCCGGAAAAACCTTCTTGCAGTGTTACCATCGTTGGAGGTTCCACTACCCTGTCGAGGCACATCAACAAATATGCCCAGTCTTTGTTTAAGTTCGTTTTGAACATGTTTTTTTCTTGCTTTCACTAACTCTTTTTCAGCATCAGTCCTGGCACTCCACTTTTTAAAATCAAGTCTATACGATATATTAAGAATACACTCCATGAAACGAAGTAAGGCATGTAAACTAGAGAGGCCATATTTATAAGAGTCGATATCAACTTTTTTTTTTCGAATTTCTTGTAAATTGTTCATTTCTTTCGGTTTGGCTTTACATATTGCACAACATGCAGCCGAGGAGGTTTGTGTTAAAACTTGTCGTACTTTTCCATCCAACATGGTAAAAGCTAAGTTATGTGAAATTTTAATATTTCGATGTTTTGTAGATACTTCGGTCTCAACCAGTTTTTTAATTTCGTTGTCATATTTGTCGGCAATAACTCTGGTAAGTTCAGGCGTCTCTTTTGAAAATTCCAAAAATATTGGTCTACAATAATTTGTCGAGGATGGATGCGGATTTTGCCAGACTATTTCATTATTTTTTGAAACAAGTTGCAATGGAACCAAAGAAGCCATAAAAATAGAATTATCCACAATTTTAACGTCGTTAAAATTTTGTTTATAGCAGCTATTTCCTGAGGAACCATCACAACCCCATTTAGTGTGTAATGAAAATGTGTTTGATTCACTACTCTCTATTTTTTTCAATACATTAGGAACTTTAAGCAACCTTTTTGTGGTATG
The DNA here is from genome assembly GCA_030620095.1 of Kuschelorhynchus macadamiae. NCBI lineage: Eukaryota > Metazoa > Arthropoda > Insecta > Coleoptera > Curculionidae > Kuschelorhynchus > Kuschelorhynchus macadamiae. The sequence continues at coordinate 2,370,289 of JAUTXW010001077.1, forward strand.
GTCTAATAGTTGTTGCATTGGAATGGAACCGCCTCTTTCTTTAACTTGAATAGAATCAGGATAGCATTCTACTTTTGCCTTAAATATTTGATTATAGCTAGGGAAAATATCAGCATTTTTACTCGCACACTGCTCACGTACATAATTATATTGATGTCTGGATAGTTTTGCATCTACCATTAATGCTAAACCTTCATCTCTTGAAAACATTTTAACTGTATTTTGCGATAGACGTTGTTTGAACTTACTTGCTCCAAGAGATAGTACTTCCTGAATCACGGTTGCCTCTTCTTTCTTTCCATCTGCCCTTAACTTACGAACCAAGAGACCTTGTAACTCTGAGAGTTTCATATCACATGTTCTCTCTAATTTAGATAGCTTCCTTCGTTTGCTTCTTTCAGAGCTTCCATCAAGATTTTTTATAGGTCTTCCACCTGAAGAATGTGACACTTTAAGGACGTTCACAATTTCTTTAAATATCAAGTCGCCTGTCAACCAATTTTTAAACTTTTTGTCAAAATGATCTTTTACTCTACTAGCCTGTTTCCATTTTTGCCTAAATTGGCCCAGAAATGTTTTTTGGATGGTACGCTTCACAATTATAAAGTCTTCTGAAGACTGCTCAAAGTCTTCTTTTAAACGAGAAAAAAACTCTTGCTTATTAGAACTAGCAATAAATCTTTCGGAAAGACACTTTCGACTTATCGCAAACATGTTTTTGCCACGAATTCACGAACAACAATAATACTACATTGATAATATTGACATCAATATGGCGCGCGATGTAACGATTTTGTTTTGACGTGATCCACAGCCTACTTAAAAAATTGTTATTCCGAGTAAAGGTGCAACTTTGAGCAGCCATATATTTTTTTTCTTAGAAGAGCAATACATCAGCTTACTTTCTGGCCTTAATACAAAACTTCGCCTTGCTTCGATGGTGATTTTTCTCGTTATTAAAATTGTAGTAATAAAGCATCATGTGGAACCAAACATTTTATTAGCTATAGCGTGTTAAATAAACAAGAAAATATTTTTCTTATTACATATTATCTCGAAGAAATCATCTAGTTAACATGAAATAAAAAAATAATGGCATCCTTTTGATCATACATTTATGAAACTTTAATTTTTTTTGTCTTGTTATTTTAAGTTCAAAATTGATTTCAATTACTCTTTATTGGAATTAAATCCATATACAACCTAATAACACTTCATTTTCGGGTTGACGGTTTTTATTTAGCACTATTTATATCAACTTTGAATTAAAAAACAAATAGTTGAAGGTTTTACTTTAACAATAGTTTGGAGGTATTGGCCACTGAATAGCATTACGGCTCGCCACTGTGCGCCGATGCAACCACCCACAGACCACTGGACTAGTCGAAGGAAACAACCAAAAACTCTCACTCTATGAATTAATGAATGAAATGAAGGTTGCCTACAATTATTATTACATTAAATTGTTAAATATTAGGGTTGGTTCAAAATTAAAAACATCGTTAACGCAAGTGAGAATGGGACTTTTTATAGCTTTGGTTATTTCCATTTTTTTTAGAAGGTCAAGCTTTTTCCCCTTCGGACATTCATGTAAAACATCAACGTCAGAAATGGAAAATTCGTGACCTGACTCCAACAAATGATTGGCAAAAGCTAAAACAGTCTCAGTTACATCCGTATTTCTGAATTTGTTGACAAGGCTTAAATGTTCTCTCACCCTTGTGGAAATTTTTCGACCTGTTTGTCCCACATAGGTCGCGGAACATTCGCTACAATTTAGTGCATAAACCCCAGATCTGGACAATTTATCGGTTGTGTCCTTTGTCCTTACTAAATGTCTCTTGAGAGTATTTATTGTTTTGAATGAAATATTGACATTTTTAATATTTTTAAAAAATTTAGCCAATTGGAGAGAAATACTTCCGAAAAAAGTAATGCACTTGAAAAAATTTGTTTCATCGCTAAGTTTTGAATGTATGACAGTATAGGACATTTTGTACTTGTTTATAAATTTGTAATATAATTTGGTGATGGACTCCAAAGGAAAACCGTTATTCATAGCAATCTGCATTATAATATCACGCTCCTTATTAAACGCTTCCCTTGACAATGGTAAATTACACAACCGATAGAAAAAGGAGTTGAACGCGGCGAATTTATGTGTGTAAGGAGAGTTTGAAGCATACTGAATAACATTATCCGTGGACGATGTTTTCCGGTAAACCTCAAACTCTATCCTACTGTGTTTCCGCGATAGTAAAAGGTCAAGAAATGGCAGTTTTCCCTCATCTTCCATTTCCAATGTAAACTCGATTTTAGGATGCAACGAGTTAACGAATAAGTAGGTAGTTTACGGTTTATTTCTAAATTATCAAAATAGCTCAACCCTTTAAAAGGTTAGCGACCACTGCTTTAGGGAATGTGATAATGAAAAAATTAACTGCGTATATGGGCGGATAAAAATCTAAATTGCATGGGAAAATATCGTTCCTCATAAAAGTTATTTAAAAAAAATTGAAAATAGTTCAGATAAATTATAGTAACTTTGACTTAAATTAGATTATTTACTAAATGCACATTCTAGCAGTGGCTTAACGTTCAATTCTATTTCAGGCGAATGTTGATAGAGAGAATCGCCGCACACATTGCAGATTTTACTCCTCGGCTTAGAACTCATACGATGGCGAGATATCTATATATTGCCATCCCTACTATACGCTATCCCCAATTAGAACGTGAACTGTTCTGTAACATATTCTATCTGAGACATCTATGTGATAATGTTAAATTTCCAGATTGGCCTATTCCTGATCCGGTAAGTTTGGTTAGATTTGGGAGAATTATTTTGTCATGTGATTTTTCATATATTTTAGTAAGTTATTCATATACATATATCCTCCTATAACAAAATTGTTAAGACTGTAGAAATTATTGAATATTAACATGATTAAAAGACATATATGTAAATGTTATGGCCGATAGAAAAACACGTAATTTCTGAATGCACTCTTCTTCAGCGTATCAAAAGGTATCAAAGATAAGTTAAAGGTTAAAAGTGAGTGGATCAAACCGACCCTTCACTGCTACTCTGTGGTCTATTGTGGCTCACACATATGTTTACACTTCACCAAGCAACCCTAAATTCTCAATAAGTCATCATTCCATTTGGGGAGGTATTCTTCAAGTCCTCGGGCAGCAGGATATCTCTACCGAATATGGAGAACCTGGTACTGGCAGCTGCCGGGCATTCACACAGCATATGGCTGGCTGTCTCGTCATCCTCCATACATAGGCGGCACTCGGATTCGTCTTCAAGCCCCATCCTGTGCATGTGATGTCTTAGACCACAATGGCCAGTGTATAGGCCTACTGCTGTTTTGAACTTAATTCTGTTCATATTTAACAGACTTTCTGTTATCCTCTTCTTTATAGGAAGGGAGATAAATGCCTTTGCATGGGACAGGCCTGGCAGTCCAAGCCAATAGAGATTAGCTTTTTCCTCAACCAAGTCCAAAATTGCGCGCTTGGGCGTTTCGTGGGCTACTCCTAAAGCTGGTTCAGGTCCCACGAATCTTGTCTCTACTCCTTTCTTTGCTAGAAGGTCCGCAGACTCATTTCCCTCCAAACCTGGCATCCAGATAAGAGCGGTTTTATTGTCGCTCCCTAGGCCAACAAGTGCTTTTTGGCAGTTCCTAACTGTTTTGGATGTAGGTACAATGACTCGCTTCAAGTGGTTTAAGGGCCACTGGACTATCCGAGAATATTTTTATCGTTTTAAGTGTTGGTTGTTGATCCTGCAATATTCTAGTACACGATTCGATAGCATGGACTTCTGCTTGGAATATTGAGGTGTTATTGCCCAGGCTTACTGACAGATCAGCCTTCGGCCTTACCCCATGTATTCCAAATCCAACACCTTTATGGGTTTTGGAGCCGCCCGCGAAGTGGCACAGTTCTCCTTTAAGTAGATCAGATTTATTCTGATCCCACTCCTCTCTCCCTGGGAAGATCACGGAGTAGGGTTGCTGGGCACTAACAGTTTTTGGTACCAGGTTCGATGGCATTCCCAACATGTACTGGTTTTTCACAACTTTCAGCATGTTGGATGATTCCATGTGACTCGAGCTCCATGCTGTTGGTAACATGGTGGAGTCTGTATGTTGTGATCATTGCTTCCCCTTCCACAAATAGATGGAGTGGTGGAAGTTTTAGAGGGAGCTCCATGGCCGCTGTCGGAGTGGAGCGAATCGCTCCTGTAATTAACAGGCAAGCCTGTCTCTGCAATCCACTGAGTTTGACTTGGGCAATACTTTGTTGTCCCCTTGCTCCACCAGGCTACAGAACCATAGGCTATCATTGGTCATATGACCGTTAGGTACAGCAAATATAGCTGTTTTGGTCTCATACCCCATAACTTCCCGCAGATTTTACGGAAAGTCCACAGGGATAGTTTGGCTTTCTGAATTATTTTATTCAGATGAGCACTCCAGTTCAGCGTTTTATCCAGGATAATTCCCAAATAATTCACTTCAGCTGAAAATGGTATCACCTGCCCCGTAAGGAAGGTGGTCGAAGTCTCTCCAGATTCCTCTTCTTTGTGAAGGGGACTAGTACCATTTTTTAGGGTTGATAGACATCTCTTTCCTCTCACACCAAGTTAGTGTGGTGTTCAGTACTTCCGGAAGGGTTGCTGAGATTTCCTCTTCAGCCTTTTCTTTTACTATGATGACTAGAACATCGGTATATGTCAGCAAATCAACCTCCCACAGCCGAAACACAGCCAGCAGATTGTCCACCAGTAGTGACCACAGCAAGGCGGAAGAGAATCGGCCAACAACATACACCTGTGAATAAGAATTTCAAGATGGCGGGGGGGATGGAATTCTTGGCATCAAAAAAGAATTCTTCAAACAGTGATATCATGAAATTTCTGATAGAGAGATTTAGCTCATTTGAGCAATCATTAAACTTTCAGAGTGACTCTCTGGGGGACTTGCAGTCATCTTTGAGGGAGTTGAGCAGAGAAAACAAGAGCCTTCGAAAAGACAATGAAAACTTGGAGAAGAGGATACAAAAGTTGGAGAGAGATATAAAGAAAATTACCCACAAGAATGATAAGGAGATCTCCCAGTAACGTGAAAAGAATATTGTTGTTATTGGATTGAAGACTGAAAAAGATAAATGAAATGGAGATGTTCATAAAGTACTTGACAAAATGGGTGTCAATATCTCACCAGTAAACTATCAGATCAGAATTTTGCCAGCGCAAAAGTTAGAAAAACCAATTTTAATTACTTTTGCAGACAAAATGGCAAGGGATAGAGTACTGGAAAGGAGAAAACAAGTGGGAACGTTGACAATTGCTGATTGTGGACTGGGAACAGATAATAGTAAAATTTATGTGAATGAAGACCTGCCGTTAGAGGTGAGAACCCTGCTTCAAAGTGCCAGAAGACTGAGAGGCAAAAATTACAAATATATATGGAGTAAGTACTCAAAGGTTTTGCAAGAAAGGAAGATAACTCAGAGGTGATCAGAATCGAGGATGAAAAACATGTCGATTTCTTACTTCAACAGTAGTGGAAAACGAAGACGTATTTATAGCAAACAGCATAAATACCTATAATGTGAAAACCAAACAAATAACCTTGAGTGCAAAAACCTTAATATACTTTACCTTAATATTAGATCTTTAAGAAATAAATTAGATCAATTGATAATTTTGATACAACAATTTAAAATTAAAATACATGTACTGATAGTTGCCGAAACCTGGCTTGATCCAGGTGAGGAAAGCTATTTCAACCTGCCTGGATTTAATAGCAATTTTGTCAACCGAGATAAGAGGGGTGGAGGGATTGGCATATTTGTGACCACATCTCTGAGATATCAAAGAGTACATCAAATTAATACTAATTTATCTATTCTAACTCTAAAAATTCAAAAGCCTGACATTCACATTACAGCAATATATAGACCACCTAACTACAATATCAGTGACTTTTTAATTGACTTTGGCACTGTCCTCAGAAGAGAGATGAGGCATACATCTGTTCTAATAGGAGATATCAACTTAAACCTGCTGACTCATACTGATGCATCTGGACTATATAGTGAAATGTTGGTGTCTTCTGGATTCTTGTGCTGTAATACTCAATACGCTACGAGGCTATCAGACAATCCAACTTTAATTGATCATGTGATCTCGAATATGAATAGACCATTGAAAGTCGGTCTACTTGATCACACTTTATTAGACCACAGGCTGCAGGTAGTATTAGTGCCCATCTTTATCGACCCTGCCAAGAAACCAGAGGTGAAGTATATTGTTACAAAAAAATTGAGGGAAGATCTGGCAATGCGAAGACTGAGGTTATTGAATGAAAGGCTTATTCTTTGTAGAGATGTTTCTCAGTTATACAATGATTTGGAATCTGTCTTCACCGATTCTTATCAAGTAGTGGTAAAACCTGTCCAGGAAATAAAAGGTAAGGAATGGATTAATGAAGAAACACTAACATTAATTAAAAAAAGGGACCTTTATTACAAAAAACATAAAAGGGATGTTAATAATAACTTTTATAGTAATCAACACAAAGAATACAGCAAAAAGATGGTGAAGTGTATTAAAAAAGCTAAAAAGTTGTATTACAGCAATAGATTTGGTCAAGTAATAGGAAATGAAAGAAAAACATGGAAGCTAGCTAATGAGGTTATGTACAATAAAGGGAATAATGACAACTTTGTTCATACTTTGGATGCGGATGGAGCAGAGCTGACACATTCAAGACAGATAGCTCAAGTTTTCAATGACTATTTTACCAGTGTGGGCACTGAGCTGTCTCAGAAAATACCCAATATTCCATTGAATGATCCTGCGGGGAAACAGCAGGGGTCTTTCTTTTTTTTGCCAACAACTCCCCAAGAAGTAGAGCGGGTTATCAGTGATACGGAGACTCACATAGCTAGTGGTTTAGATGGCATCAGTATCAGAAATGTGAAGTGTATGAAGGTACAGTGTGCCCCAATCATAAGTAAATTAATCAACCTCTCCTTTCAAAGTGGAAATGTACCAGACAAAATAAAAGTGGCTAAAGTGTATCCTTTATTTAAAGGAGGTGACAGTGAGTCAGTCTCTAACTATCGGCCGGTGTCAGTTCTTCCTGTCCTGTCCAAGATTATTGAGCATTGTGTAAATGTTAGGTTACAGTCATACCTAAAAAGGATCAATTCAGTAAGTTCAGTGACACAGAGACAGCTGTGATTGATCTCATTTCAGAGTTACAAGTAAAAATTGATCAGGGATGCATATGCGCTCTTGTGTCGCTGGACCTGCGAAAGACATTCGATATGGTTGACCACTCAATATTGTTAAGGAAACTAGGGAATATGGGCATAAGGAGCACCCCACATGTATGGTTTGTTAACTACCTCAAAAATAGGAAACAGTCTGTTTCGGTGAATAACGCACTAAGTCAACAAGAACTGATTCATTGTGGTGTGCCTCAACGCTCAATTATAGGACCAACACTGTTTCTAATTTATATAAATTCAATATTCAGTTTAAAATTACATGTTAAAATTAAATTGTATGCAGATGACACAACACTCATGTATAACGGCAACAATAAAAATGACATTAAAATACTTATAAAACGTGATTTAGAGATAATAGCAACCTGGTTGTCTTCCCACAAACTAACTTTAAATATAGACAAATCATCGTACATGTTTGTTGGAAGAGGTGTCTCCTATAATGAACAATCAATTAAGTTTGGAGATTATGATCTTCAATATAAAAATGTTATAAAGTAACTTGGGTTGTTAGTTGATGAGGGGCTCTCTTGGGAGAGGCATGTGCGACGTATTAGATCAAAAGTAGCATCAGTTGTTGGGTTGTTATATCGCCTTGGTTACCTGTTAAGTCTAAGAATTCGTAAACAACTGTACTTTTCCCATATATATGGTAATTTGCACTACTTGGTATCAGTGTGGGCTACAGCTAGTTGTGTCGTGTTGAACCCATTAAGGATCTTACAGAACAAGGCAGTCAAAAATGTTTTTAAACTTCCCTTACGCTTTTCCACCCATTTGCTGTATAAGCCTAATAGACTAATGGATATTTCAGGGATATATAAATTTAGAATAATACTTTATATATATTATATAATTCATGGAAATAAGCGATCTGTTATTGAGTGAATGAGCAGAGACACACGCACTATACCAGGCAGTGTAAACATTTGCATCTTCCAAGATTCTTCACAAATACAGGTTTAAAATCAATATATCACAATGGTCTGAAATTATTTAATACACTTCCAAGTACACTTAGAAATACAAATAGTACATCCCTATTTAAAACTAAATTAAAAAAATATATCTTAGACTTAGGTTAATATGTACTTTGGATAAAAAATATATGTAAAAAAATTAATTAAGTTTGTAGAAAAGGGTTTTTAAAAAAAAAAATTAAATATGTTGAACAAAAAGTTTTTATAAATCATTTTAAATATAGAATTATCAACATTCAACAAAAAGGATAAGCATATATTATATGAAATAACAAGAAAAACTAAAGGAAGAAACTTAAAATGTAAGTTTTTAAGGACACTAACCACCCTGGAATAAAACACAAGTTCTACTTATTAAATGTTTTTATTATGTCTAATCTTGATATCTGACAACAATGCTTGTATGAAAATGTATTATGTATTTTTTTACAATCACTTTCATATTTTTTCCCAATTCAGGAAAAGAATATGCTCTGAATAGTCTTGTTATGAAAGGAAGGAGAGCGTCTAACCCGTTTTGTATCAGAACTGGAAAGACTGCATCCTCCCCAGGCGATTTGAAGGGCCGAAAAGCATTTACGCCCCTTCGAACCACCCTTACTGTAATTATTTTGTTGGCAGTCAGCCAATCATCTCTGCGAGTCGTTTCTGTCGACCTACGAAATGGTAAGTTGACCGACTATCCATTATCAGGCTACCTGGGAAGTGATTTAGTGCTAAAAGCTCCAAAGTTTCTTTCCTAGAGCCTGTAAAGATTCCATCTGGCCGTTTTAGCGATCCCAGTTCCTGAACAGGGTCCCTGGACATAATCTTGTGGACTCTGGCACTGGTGGGTATATCTGATATTCTCTCACAGAACCTTTTCCACGACTCTGTTTTGGCTTTCCTGATTGCTTTATTGTAGTTTGTTAAAGCAGTTCTATATTGGTCCCATTCACCTGATATTTTAGCTCCATTGAACAGTCTACGAGCTTCTTTCCTTAATTTATTCAGGTTATTGTCCCACCAAGGTGTATTTCTATTGTCTTTTTTAACCTTCAGTGGACAGTTTTCATGATATGATGAGATTATGGCGGTTGTGATTTGGTCCGTCACAAACTCTAGTAGTTCACGATTATTGATTGAGGTAGATGCGTGGCGGAGATTGGATTGTAGAGACGTTTTATAGCCGTTCCAATCTGTGCTTCTTGCGTCGCGATATATAACCTCAGGCCTGGGGCCTACTATAATATCAAACCGGATATGTCTATGATCTGAGCACGATGGTTCAGGTGACACCTTCCAGTCAGAAATTGTATTGCTAATAAAGCTTGTATTAATTGTTAAATCGAGAATCTCTATCCCACACTAAACTGAATCAAAAAGATACTTTTCGGCGGGATTATATATTCTTTAGAAAAGGATAGAATGATCTAGAATATTCTAAAAGAATCTATATGCTACAGGAAGAAAAGAATTAAATCTTATAGAACATTCAGGAAGGATTAATGACATAAACGTTGTCGTAACATACATCAAAAACGGAGGTAAGTCTAATTAATTAAAATAACAAAAAACAAATAAATTGTTCTAAAACTTAACAAATCTATAACTAGGGTTAAATTCGCAACATTGCCCCCTTCCCAGTTGTTGTTGCTCGAGACACCTTCGGTATCTTAATACCGGGCTTGTCGATGACTAGTAACGGGCTAGTCGATGGAGGTGCAGCACTTTCATATTTCATGAGGGCTCTTCTGAATCCGGTATACCAAGTCATTCAGGCAGGTCACCACATGATACGGGCATTCCCATGACTTCTGCAACTTCGACGAACGTTTGGATTGTATAACCAAACTTTTTCACTGATTGAAAATCCAGTGTGATTGGCTCGTTGATCATAACGTGACTTCATTCTATCGCTTTCTATCTGTAATTGCTGCCGGACTTCGTCATGGGTTTCTCGGAGGCGCTTACTAACCTGGCTGGCATAATCTGTGGTAGTTATTTTATTGGCAGGAGGGCGACTTCTTCATGGATTTCTCGGAGGCGCTTACTAACCTGGCTGACATAATCCGTGGTAGTTATCTTATTGTCAGAAGAATATATCTTGTTACAATTATATTTTTTTTGTTAATTTTATGTATAAATAGTAGCTTCACTAAATGGTTAGAGAAATCGCTTTAATATCATAAGAGGTTAAAATTGAAGATTGTTTATTGTATCGTTATTTTATCCCTGAATTATTTTTTTTAAGGTTGCGTTATTGAAGGACGTTTTGGATACATGGAAATGTGAAGTAGAAAAGAAGCCGCCTCAGATGACAGTCGAAGAGGCATATCGCAACCTTGATTTACAGGGTTCATCTCATGAAGAAGCTGTGATAAGAAAAGCCTATTACAAGTTAGCTCAGCAGTATCATCCTGACAAAAATCCCAATGGCAGAGTAAGTAGAACTATCGTAATACCGCCATACAAAAATTGTTTATATTTTGCCAGCAAATATCGAAATATGAAGTGGTACGTTCAGCTGCCTTTTGATTGAAAGGGGAGACTTTTACGTGGCAAGCACCTTCTAGAAGGGTTTTTAGTCGTTTAAGGGTCTAGTGCAGTACATTGAATAAATCAGATAATTGCCAACGCCTGAGTCGGGCACTGAGAAGAAGAAAAAAGCATTTATTTTTTCATCTACGATCAGAGTACTAGGTAGGAAGTACTAGGTACCACAGTTGCTTTAAATATATATATATATATATATATATATATATATATATATATATATATATATATATATATATATATATATATATATATATATATGAAAAAAAGAACCCAAATTGACCACCTTAATATTCATAATTGAAGAAGATATCTGCAAGGAAATAATTTCATAAACATCGGACAGCGATTAGCAAAACAGATTCCACCTGGAAATCCTCCTGAATATTCCAAAAATTCACATTCAGTGTTTTTAGACATAGAGGATATACATTAAGAAACAATTGTTGAAATAATAGATTCGTTAGATCCATTTAAATCCTGCGGATATGACCAATAACAACTATTAAAATTACGTAATGTAAACTTACTCCAATTTTATATTTAAACATTGCCATAGTTTTTCCTATTTTTGAAAATGGCGTAAGAAGTGACCCAAAAAAGTATAGAACTATATCTATCCTGCCAGTTTTTTCATAAATATTTATGAGTTTTATCTACCATAAAGTTGAACAATTTTTAGAAAATTAAATCAATACGGCAATACGGCTTTTACAAAATCCAAGTACACTGAGATAGGAGCAGTTGATTTAGTAAAATAACTTCAGCTTGCTTTAAGTAGACATGAAAAATGTTGCCTATTGGTCCTTGGATTTGTGTAAAGCTTTTGACACTGTAGACCATAAAATATTACTTAAACACTTGTTTCATATCGCCGTAAGAAGTAAAATATATAATTGGTTCCAAAATTATTTATTAGATCTAAAGCAGTTTGTTCAGATTGGCAAAAATAAGAGTAGTTATCAAAAAATTTTATGTGGTGTGCTTCAGGATTTCAAGCTTTCATTAAATTATTTGCTGACGATACCATCCTTCTCCATACTTCAGATATTTTGCAAAAATAAATGTTATCATTAATAAAGACCTAAATTTAATTACTAATTGGTTACAGGTACAAAAATTAATTTTAAATTTTCAGAAATCCTCTTTCATGTATATGTCGAATATTATTCAAAATACAAATATTCCGCTATTCTTATAATCAAATTAATTATTCAAAATATATTAAATTTTTATGCTTATATATAGATCAAAATTTAGCTTGGAAGCCACATATAGAATATTTAAGAGTAGACATTACTCCAATATTTTCAATTTTGTTTAAAATTTGTAATTGTATTTCTCTTTAAAAAATATATATTTTGTTTTTATTTATTGAAAATTGCAGTTTCTAATATCAGTTTGTGGTGCTACATGTAAAAAAAATCAATAAAACTATTAAAAAAATTACAAAACAAGTCAGTAAAGTGTATTTAAGGTTTACCATATCTGTACACACAATTTAGTTATATACATCTATGATGTCTTAAATTAAATTATGTATTTTTGTTCATTCATCAGAAAACACGAATTTAAATTTTATTAGAAATAATAACATTCATGACCCTCCTAATACAAGACGAACTGATTGTTTTTCCATTATAAAATATAAAAGTTATTTTGGCAAACAATGTATATTACACAGTGGGGTTAATTATTATAATAATCTATCAAAACGATTAAAAAATATTAACAAAATTGACACTTTTAAAAAATATTTAAAGAAACACTTTTTACAGAATTAATATCTTTCACCTTTAATATATTTTTTTATGTTTCCAGTTTGTAATTTATTTGCAATTTATTATAATGTTTATTCGTTTATATGTATTGACGAGCTTTAATTTGAGTTATTACAACAGTCACCCGTTTTTCTTCCATTTTCGAGAAAAAAAAGAATTGTTTTTGCATAAATTTTCCCTATTATTTAATTAATTTAATTTTGCTTAGTTTATTATTTTAGTACAAAAATAAAGTATAAATATCTTCAGATAATTTTCATGATTGCAAGTGTTCGGTTGTTTCTTTGAGGACAGACGTGTCCGCAATAAAATTAAAACGTCGCTCATAATCTTCTGAATCTCTTGAATTAGAATAATGTTATAATCATGGTACTTGTTGTCTTTTAATGTTCTTCTGACTGAATTCGAAGATACGTTTGTCGTTTGACTTATAACGGTGGTTGGTTTCTTACGGGCCTGATTCTGTCTCTTTTAGGTTTAGTAAAAGAACCATAATCGTAAATTTCTTTTGTGATCTGGACAACGTCTGTGTGAAAACCTTTCGGAATAAACTCTGCAAGCCATTCGCGAATTTCAATTACATAAATAAGTAAAAATGCGGCTTTTTCTATGTTTGTAAATTGGACCATTGCTAAATTTCAAAATTAATTAGAACTTTAAAAGTTTGGCACACAAATCGATGGTAAAACGTCATAAAATTGTATACAAACTTGACAAGCCTAGAAAAATTCATGGCCAACTACAATGATTTTTAATTAAACACAACTGGTGTAGCTTAAGATTTTAAGGTATAATTAAATTTTAATTTTAACGTTGATTCAGTCATAAAAATTAATTCAAAATAACAAAGATTGAGCACAGTTGGCCATTACCTGATGAAAATCAAGTTTCAAAAGAAAAGTTTCCACTCAATTTATTCTGAAAACACAATAGTTGTTTGAGCAACACTGTGGCTTCTTTAGATGAAAAATCTTTAAAATTTAAAATATTTTAAGATTATAAATAGTACTTGTTTAAAAAACATATTATATCTGGCCAAATTTCTAAATCTTGTTATATACTACAAGTACTGTAAAGGCTATAGTATTATCCAAACTTAGGAAATGTATTTATAATTTCTAAAAAAATACTTGCAACATATCATTAAGGCTTATTGAAATGAATACAGATCTACGTAATTTTAATAACAGAAGTGTTTCATATGTTGCTAAATTGCGTCTTTAAATCATATTAACTTGGTAATTCCTTCAGTTCAAGTAGTTAGTTGTCCTGTTCCTGATCCGATAAACAACCCCTGTATAAATGATCTTCAAGATAATGATTTGGAATCTGAAAAATCATTGGTAATACTTCGACAAACTCAGACCACGAGAGTAATGAGACTTTTTTAGAGAATACAATGGACAATATAGTTTTAACCTAGTTTGTTTAAACATACAGTCAGTCAGAAATAAGATGGATGAACTTCACATTTTCTTAGATAATTTTGAAAATCCGGACATTTTTGTGAACACTGGTTAAAACCTGATGAACAAATTCTAATACCAAATTATGCATTATTGAGCAAATATTGTCGAAAAGAGTCATCACACGGAGGTACATCCATCCTTGTTAAAGACGATATTTTAAATGCTTGTAACTTTTTAAATTGCGACAAGTTTGACTATCTTACTCAGGAAAAATGTTTTGAATTTTCAATGATTCATTGTAGTACTTATAATTTATATATTTTATGTTTGTATAGATTACCAGTGAGTGACATTTGTGATTTTTTGCTTAAGCTAGAAATTCTATTGTCTCAGTTACCTATTAATGCACTTGTTATTTTGTGTGGAGATTTAAATATTAACTATTTGGACACCACTAATAACAATACTATAAATTTGAGAAATGTATTAGAATCATTTAACTTACACATGTTTATTGACAAACCTACACGAAATACCGCTCATTCATCAACCTTGATTGATTATATCTGTTCCAATTTTCCTAAAGATAAACTAACCTGTAATGTTTTGCAAGCAGGTCTATCAGATCATGATGCGGTTTCATGTAATTTTAATTTTAGGCTCAAGGTATCTAGTACAACTAAATATAAGGGTAAACTGTATACAAGGAAAAATTACCAAAGGTTCTCGCTTTCTTCTAAATTCTGAGAATCCCTTGTAATCATTGCGTACATCATTATGTCAAATATTTAATAAATCATTTCCTATTAAAAATATTAAAAAAAAGTCAAAAAAGCCTTGGATTATGAAGGGTATGAAGGTTTCAGCCAGAAATATGAGGTCTCTTTAGAAAATATTTTATGACTAATAAATATTTTGGTATTGTTTTCTCAAATTACAGACGTATTTATAGAAAGGCGATTAAGTGTGCTAAGGATCTTTATTACAGTAGGAGAATGGAATATGCAGACAACAAGCAGAGTGAAGCTTGGAAAATTGTAAATGAACTGAGAGGAAAAAAGAAAACAATACGGTGCGCTTCAGATTCAAACCTCTCAGCAGATGAAATGAACAGCTTTTTTTGCTCCATTGCTGCTACTTTGAAGAACAGATTGTCCTCAAGTATCAGTTATTCTGAATTCTTAAAAAATGTACCTGTTCAATACGACTCATTTTTCTTTTTGCCAACAGACATTTATAAACTGAAAAAAATCATTTTGGATATTAAGAGAAATGGAGCTACAGGTTGGGACAATATATCAATAAGAATATCTCTTGAACTTTCGGATACCATATTGTATGTGCTGTCAGACTGTATTAATGATTCATTCTGTAAGGGGGTGTTTCCAGATTTTTTGAAGATGGCGACAGTCATTCCAATATTTAAGGGGGGAGAAGAGAACCTAGTATCAAATTACAGACCAATATCGCTGCTGCCAATATTGTCTAAAATAATAGAAAAACTGGTAAAAGTCCGAATGGTTGCATTCTTAACCAAGTATGGTGTTCTAAAATCGGAACAGTTTGAAGTTCAACAAGGAAAAAGTACAAGTGATGCCATATTTTTTGGAAAATCTTTATGTAAGACTCAATAAGAAGGAGGTTGCCGCAGCGGTCTTCTGTGATTTGTCAAAGGCGTTTGACTGCGTGAACCATAGGATATTGCTGCGAAAACTTGAAATGTATGGTTTTAGGGGGACAGCATTGAAATGGTTTAAGTCTTATTTGGAAAACAGAATACAGTGTATTTCTTTTGGGGGACGTGTATCAGGGCATCAAGAATTGGAGTTTGGGGTACCACAAGGATCAGTCTTGGATCACATTTTGTTTTTGTTATATATAAATGACATTGCGGGTATTAAATATATCTGGCAGATTCACCCTATTTGCGGATGATGCGACCATACTTTGGCATAACAGGGACAGTAACGTCCTAAGTGAGAATATTAAAAATGATATAAAGATAATTAGATGTTGGTGTGATTCAAATCAATTATCCTTGAACCTTACAAAGACTAATATGGTCTCTTTTGGGTGTAACTTAGATGATATAAGTTTGGATGATGCTATACTGGATAATATAACAGAAAATAAATTCCTAGGTCTATACATTGATAACCAGTTAAAGCTCGAATTTCATATAAATTCCATTAAATTCAAAGTTGCTTTAAGTTGTTATGCCATTAGAGTAATTTCAAATAATTTAAATGATTACAGTACTGTAAGGAGCGTATACTTCTCCCTAATTGAATTGCAATTGCGCTATGGCATTTGTTTCTGGGGGGTATGCTCCATGCAACTTTTCGAAAGTGTTTTTATTCTCCAGAAAAGGGCTGTGCGATATATATGTAGAGCAAGGGTTCGCGATTCATGTAAACCTTTATTTATTAAGCATGGTATATTAACGTTAGCTTCTTTGTTTATTTTAGAGACTGTGTGCTTAATTTATAAAAAATATAAACAACAAAGTCAGTTAAGAGATAGGCATAACTATAACTTTAGAGACCCTGATTTGCTTTTACTACCTATCCCTTCTAACTCTCGTATAAAAAGCTCAATCATTTATAATGGTAAGAAATTGTTTAACCACTTACCCCAACACCTTAGATTGATACCATCTTTGGTGAAGTTTAGAAAGGAGGTTAAAACTTCTTTGTGTGAGAGCCTATTATCGAATTGATTTTTTTACAGACAGATTTTAGACACTTTTGTATAGTAGAACTGTAATGATTTTATATTTTAAGTTTTTTAAATGTGTGACACCTTGTTAGGTATATGTTGTTTTAATCTTTATATGTTGTTTAATAATATGACTAACTGAATATTTTATATATTTTTATTTTGGTAAATTATTATCCATTTGAGTTCCACCTGATATCATGTTTCAACATTGTTTGATTTGAGTTTTTGAGTTTGATTTAAGTTTAGAATAATTCATTAAGGTTAAAAAATCAAATTAAATTTTAGGATTTTTACTTAGAGAAAAAATCAATTAAATTTCATTCAATTGTTTTTTATCTAGCTCAAATATTCAATTTATCAGAATATCTTTTATAGTTTTTATGCTAAAACAATAAACCTTATTTTCAAAGTAATTAAATAATATGAGTTGTTAGGTAAAACCAGTTTTTTCATTTTTTTCTCGAAAGTGACGATTGTTGTCATAACTCAAATTAAAGCTTTTTTCAGTCTCTTTCAAACAAATTTATAAAATTGAGTGTACAGGGTGAGGTAAAAAACTATTCAAGAAAAGTATATTTATACACGTCATAATTTCCATCAATAAAATTTTTTTGGATCACTCTGTAGACATTAAAAATGTCTACAGAGCTCTCCAACACCTTCAATTTAATGTATCACTTAGGTATGTAGGTAAATAAACAGAGAAAATATAAAAAAAATAAATTTCAGACTTTCACTTATACAGGAAAAATAACTTCAAAGGTTACGTTACTAGGCTTTTTAAAAATAAAGGTGCGACGGTTGCTTTTAAGACTAACAACACCCTTGGCAGATATATTAAAAACAATAAGACACAGACCAAAAAAGAGAACAAATCGGGGCTTTACAGGTTAAATTGTGGAACTTGTTTAAAATTCTATATAGAACAAACAGGAAGAACATTTAAAAAAAGAATTAATGAACATAAATCAAGTTACAGAAATCATAAAGATAATTCCAATTATTCTAAATATCTAATTGAGGAAAACCATACTTTTAATGAGAAATTTGAAATTTTACGTGTAGAACAAAAAAGTAAAAAAACTTAATTTCCTAGAAAGTATGGAAATAAACAAACATAAAGATAACAACATATTATTAAATGTTAAAAAATATAAAATAGTTGCCCATTAAATTTTCATTAAGCGATAACTAAAATTCGAAAACACTCCACCTGTATGTATAATAACCGTAATTGTAAAAATAGGTTAAGGTGCTTAAATAACGTTGTTTGTGTTGCATTGTCATTTAAGATCAAAAATTTGATGAAGTCACAGTGTTGGCGAAACAATTGTCATGTTTTTTATTTTTGTAAAATAAATTAAATATAAATTTTAAACAAGCGTTTTTTGTTTATTGGGAATAAATTATTGATTAATAATAATAAATATTATATAATATTACTTTAGTATTTATCCTAGACACAAAGTTATGTATATTGTCTATTTTTTAGAAATTTGAGTGAAAATAGCAGTTCGAGATAACCAATAACTTTTGTTTTAGGAAAAATTCGAGCAAGTTAATCAGGCATACGAATTTCTCTGTAGTAGAACGAGTTGGAATATAGATGGACCTAATCCCAACAATATCGTTTTGTTACTTAAGACACAAAGCATTCTTTTTCATAGGCACTCTGATGGTAAGTGAAGTAATACATACCTTATCCATTGTTACGGTAATGGTTGGATTTGTTGTAGTGTTAAAACCATACAAATATGCTGGATATCCGCAGCTTATAACAACAATTCGGATAGAGGCCAATGACGAACAGTTGTTCTCGAAAACGGAACCTCTCCTAGCGTCTGCCGCAGAACTGGCATATCATACTGTGAATTGTTCTGCTTTGAATGCTGAGGAACTTAGACGACAAAACGGTCTCGAGGTATTTATGTTATTCTATCGAAACTTTCGTATTAAGTCAATACTTAATAAATTATTTTCCATTATTTTTTAAATTTTCATAGCCCTTCTAGTCTTTAAGATACAGGGCTAAATTGAAAATTGCCATATTTTGAAAATAAATTTAAATTTGACAGGTAGGATAAATCGCGTGATTAACTTTTTTAATGTCGTTTTTTGTTATTTTTCAAGTACAAACTTTCTGCAAACTAAAATTTTTATTTTTAATAAGGTCAATTATTAAAAAAGTTTAACATATTATGATATGAACTTCACTGGTCACTCTGTTTGTTCCATAAAATTTACTTTAATTCTAATAGTCTCTTTTAATTAGTGTTTAATGAAATGGTTTTAAGCCGTTTTCTACCAATTAAACTAATGATATATTTTTCATTTAAGAAGGCTAAAGCACTTTTATTTCTTTTCAGGTTCTATTAGAAGCATTTTCTCGGTGCGTTGATGTTTTAAGTAAATCATCCAAGCCGGTAGATGTCGCGGTTCAAGTCTGCATGCATATTACAAAGTGTTTTAGTGTAGCTGCCCAGTTCCAAGGGTGCAGGGAACGCATCATTAACCTACCTCAATTAATAAAAGATCTCTGTCGTATTTTGCATTTTAAGGTCAGTATATAATTGCTACCCCTAGCTGGTATTCTAGGTCTGATGATACTCGCTAGAGCGAAACACGTGTCTCCTTAGGTTTTTTAGAATACTTGTTTTGATTGAGGCCAAGACTTTGTGTTTTATTTAATACAATATGTAATTGTATGCTATTTATTTATGATGAAAAGTTGTTGTGTTAAATGCTAGTAGCCTTAGATTACAGGGGTGCTCAAACGGTCAATACTACGTCTATACAAAGTTTATTATTAAATAGTACAAAATCAGTGCACCGAAGAAATCTAAAACGTATCATTTTAATAACGATTGGGAGGAAGAATTTTTGTTTTGTATGGGGAAGGATAAGTGCATTTGTCTTATTTGTCGAACGTCAGTTGCAATACCTAAACCTAATTGTAGTAAATTGGCAAATGTAGCATCATTTATGAGTTATCCTTTTTCATGTAAAAACATTGAGGAATTAGCTACTGAAATAGCAAGTCAGTTTAATATGTTCTGTTGAAAATGAGTTGGTGCAGATTATATCAGATGTACATCTCAAAGCTACAGCATCTGATACAAATTTCTGGTGTTTTATATCTGAAGATAAATATCCGAATCTATGGCAAATCGCCCTTCAACTGACAGCAATGTTTGGGTCAACTTACTTGTGCGAGTCTGCATTTTCTGAACTGAAGATAATTAAGTCAAAATATCGCAATCGACTAACTGACGATCATATGTCATCATGCTTGCGATTAGCACTCAGTGGTTACGTGCCATCTTATGAAAAGTATGCTGAGGATATGCAGTGCCACGCTTTAACATCTAAAGTCACTCCTTAGTTAAGTTTAACACCATATGTAACTCTTTTGTTTTGTAATAACCAATAAACTCGCAATTTTGAATAACTATGAGTTTTTTCATTGATATTGTAGAGAAGAACCTAACTAAACCTAACCCAAACCTTGACTAAAATAATGTATATTGTGCGGAAAGCTAATATCTATATATGCTTCGGTGCATCCTACCTAAGTAGGTAGGTAGGGTGTATGTATCGTATATGTACGACAACCCTGCATCACACATACTTGTAGCCTCTCAGAGTCGATCGTAAGTAGTCTAAAAATATTGAGGTAGATCGCCAGCAGTTCAAGTTTGAGCACCCCTGTCTTAGAATATTTATATTATTGTTTGCTTAATAAAGTATGGGACACGGAAAGAAAACCGGGCGGAGTCAATCGGTTTAGGAAGGTCAGCCAAGAAATTTCTTTAAACCAGTGGTGTCCCGTCGTTCTTTAAATAATATGGCACTCCTTTTTGACTATACGCACTTCAGATAATTAAAAAATGTAACTATGCTTAATGAACCTTTATCTATATTTGTCTGTTTTCTTAAGATTTAATTTTGATTTTTTTTGATCGATTTACCTATAAATATATTTGTTCTTTAGTTCTGTTAACGGTTCCCGGGCTACTGCCTACGTCCACTATTATTGGACCACCCAGTATAGTGATATACGATTTATAAGTCCAGATTTTACCAGGGCAGCCAGCATCAGATCCAGTGAACGAGATTTATCAAAATTTTGATTTATGCAGTTCGACTTTGGACTACTCGGGTATGCCAAAAGTGGCCGTCTGTCTCCGTTTATCATATTACTTTATACAGGGACCGTCATTGCGAAGTACTATACAGGGCGTTTCCTAAATGCATGCTGAGGTTAAAGGGGTGTTTTTATGTCCTGAAAGTCTTAACTGTTGAGATACAGAATGGTAAAGTTTAAAAAGAAAACATTTTTTTTCATCCCAATTCTGATGCTATTGTAGATAACTGCATGAAATTTGATACACGTCTTCTATGCATTAAGGAGTATACCGATTTACCCAGATTAATTACATATGCACGCCATTGGTAGAAATTTCAGAAATTGATTGTTAATAAAAAATGCCCTTTTTTGCATAAAAGACGTGTATCAAATTTTACACAGTTATTTATCTATAATAGAATCAGAATTGGGATTTAAAAAAAATGTTTTTTTAAGATCCTGTATCTCCAAAGTTAAGACTTTTAGGTTCATATTAAACTTTTTTCTTAAAAAGGTCCAAGAATCACCCCCCTTTAACATTAGCACGTAATCAGGAAACGGCCTGTATAGTATTTCACAATGACGCCCCCTGTACAAAGTAAATATTTATTTTGCATTAATATACAGGGTGTCCCGAATTGCAGTGTCCAAACTTTAACAGCGCATTCTGCATTCAAAATAAGCCCTAATTTTCTATATAAACATATATCGGCAAATTCTTCGTTTTCGAAATACAGGGTGTTAAAGTTTTAAGAAAAAAATTGTTTTTGCGTCATAACTTTTTTATTACTTGAGATATTGTTGTTAAATTTGGTAAACAGCCTTGGAATAACAAAAGGCATTTTTTGATTTGAAATATTTTTTAATTTTTCATCAGTGGCGTCCGTACGGGATTTTTTATTGAATATTCTTGAAGAAAAAATGGTACTCTACTGCTTTTTCTGAAAACAAAAATCATTCCTAAAATCCTCACTCAGTTTGGAGGAAATTTGATCCCTTGTCTT
This sequence comes from Kuschelorhynchus macadamiae, assembly GCA_030620095.1. Classification (NCBI taxonomy): domain Eukaryota; kingdom Metazoa; phylum Arthropoda; class Insecta; order Coleoptera; family Curculionidae; genus Kuschelorhynchus; species Kuschelorhynchus macadamiae. The sequence goes on from JAUTXW010001077.1 coordinate 2,392,159, forward strand.
TTTTTCGTGCGGTGTAAGGATTCGAGTAAAAAACTAAAAACCATTTTTATGTATGGCATAGTTAAAATTTCCATTATTGTTAATTTCAGTAGCAAATCCTTTAAGGTAGGATTGTAACAGCAAGTTTTTAAAATTATTTGGTTTCCGATATTTATTTCATGCATTCCGGGTGAGTTCATAATTTCTGAACAACGTATGTAGGGTTTCTAAAATAAAAGCTTGTCTGACAACTAAGGAGAGATGACGTCATCGACCCGTTGTAATGGAGATTTGCATTATGTTTGGGTTATAAGGTTGACATCGCAGAAGTTAGCAGGCAACCTATTAAAATCGAATGTCCTTGGTACTTACCATCATTTCTTTATCGTCGACTCTCTGTGATCTTTCCTCAAAACGCGATGAACCTTATTTTTAGAAAAAAAACTGCGTTGCCTTGTAAATTATGAGCTGCTCTTCGTAGGCTTAATGTCCTATCGTTGTCAAACTTATTTAAAATTACGTTTCGATATTGTTCATTTCTCCTACCTTCGTTTCTCGGATTCTTTTTGAGTCCAAAATTCCTAAACATTAAATGCGTTTTAATGAAAACTTGTTTGCAAGGTAATCTTCTATTTGGAAATCTTCGTTGGTATTCCCGTACTGCTGCATTTGCATTTCCATTACAGAAACCATAAACGAAATGAATATCAGCATACTTAAAGTTACTGAATAACACCATTTTGAAATCACTAGACTGATAATTACCTTTTTGTATAAACTGTAATGAACTGCATAAGTTAAAATTTTGATAAATCTTGTTCACTGGAATCAGTGCTGGCCCTACTATAACTACATTGATGTGTTAAATTTGGAAAAATATGAGTTCTGTAGTTTTTCAAATATTAATTGCAATATTAGATATTTTTTGACACCCGGTATTGAACAGAAAATGAATTATTTTGAAGCAATTTATTGACAGCTACTTTATGAACAATTTTACAAAATATATGAAAAAAAACTAAGCCATTTTTGAGGTTGAAGGCTGTGATTCTAATGGTTCGATTCCTTCTAAATCGTTGTCTTCCTCTGAAAATGATGAGATTTCGTCGTCACTACTTGAAGATCCCACTGTGGTAACTAAATCTTCAATAACCGTTTCAATTTTGGCCATCTACTTCCCAGTATTTATCTTCAATAGAACGAACATGTTTATTATACGATTTCCCATTTTCAGCCGATATTGAGTCAATCGCTTCTAATGTTATTCTATTTAAATCTTTAATTGAAAGTTCACCGAATATATTTTTTTACTCCTGCCCATGCAAGTTCAATAGGGTTGAGGTCGCACATGTATGGAGGCAGCCTTAAAGGTGTATGACCGAGGTTACGAAAAGACCGTCAATTTTATACTTTTTTTCTCTAGGCTTGTTGGCTGATATTACTTCATATAATTGATATTTTCTCCATGATGGATCACATACAAGATTGTTCAATTTAAGCCATGATATCATATGAGCTTTTGTAGAGTGTAAGAAAGCGTCTAATGACTAAACTAGAAATAAGACACAAAGTCTCGGTCTCAGTCAAAAAGAGTATAATGCGGTTACACGTGTTTCGCCTTTTTAGGCATCATCAGACCTACAATTAATATAACAATCAAAAACTATCACTATAAATATACAAAATTCAAACAGACCTTCGACATTAACTAAAATCACAAGAACAAATCAAACAACTATAACGTCACATGTTAAAATACACACTGAGATGAGGTTAAGAAACTAAGGTATTGACACGCGCAGATACAAGTTGAATCAAATAAAAGACAAAAAAATATAAATAAAAAATATAAAAAAAGGTTATTGATATACCCAGGAATTGAACCCGAGCCTCCGGCGTGACACACCGAGATACTGACCACCACTCTACCAGCAGGTCTAATGAAAAGTTTATACATTACCTTCCTGCCGATTAATATTAGTACCAAGATTATTAAAAATTAGTTGAGGTTTGAAATTGAACACATCATTAACACAATGTAAAACTGGGCTTCTTTTAGCCCTTGTAATTTCCATCTTCTCTAACAAATCCAGTTTTTTACTCTTTGGACACTCGTGTAGTATCTTTACATTGTTTGGTATAGAAAAATGGTGTCCAGTTGTTAGCAAGTGGTTAGCAAAAGCCGACTTTGTCTCAGTGATATCAGTGTTTTTATATTTATCGAAAAGGCTAAAATGTTCCCGGACCCTAGTGGAAATCCTTCTCCCTGATTGTCCAATATATACAGCAGAACAATCTCCACAGCCCAATGAGTACACCCCTGATTTTGAGAGATGTTCAGTCTTATCTTTGGTCATTACTAGATGTCTCTTAAGTGAGTTCACTGTTTTAAAAGCAATTGAGACATCTAAATGTTTGAAAAACTTCGCCACCTACATTGAAATATTACCAAAAAATGTTAAACCTTTGAAGCATTTTTTAAGTGTTGGTTTAGAGTGAATAATATTAAAGGAAAGTTTGTATTTATTGAAAAACTTAAAATAAAGTCTATTGATGGAGTGGATAGGAAAACCGTTGTTGAAAGCAATTTGTTTTATAATCTGCAATTCCTGATTGAAAGCTTCCCTGGAAAGAGGTATTTTGAACAACCGATAGAAAAATGAGTTGAAGGCTGCAAACTTGTGTGAGTGAGGAGAAATGGAACTAAATTGAATAACGTTATCTGTAGACGATTGTTTTTTGTATATTTCAAATTCTATTTTGGTATTGTTCCTGATTAACATTAAATCTAAGAAAGGTAATCTACCCTCATTCTCTATCTCTAGAGTGAAATCTATTTTGTTATGAAGGGAGTTCAAAAACAAAATTCAAAAAATCGGTCAACTCCTGATTGTTTCCTTTCCACACGATACATATATCATCTACGTACCTCTTGTAAGCTAATAGATGGTTGGCAAAACGGCTTTTTATAATCTTTGCCTCCAAATCACTCATAAAAATCTCACTAAGAAAAGAGGAAAGGCAGGAACCCATCGCTAGACCCGTTAACTGTCTAAAAAATAAGCCATTAAATTTGAAAAAATTTTGGTTCAGTACGGTGGAGAGCAGAGAAACGAGATTCTCCTTTACTAGTGCTGGTAGGGCAGTTTTGTCTAATAAATTCTTTACCAATTTAATGCATTCGTTGGGGGGTATGCTGGGGAACAAATTTTTTACATCTAAGGAAATTAATATTGCATCATGCGGAATGTCAACATTTTTGAGGTACTGCGCCAAATCTACCGAATTTTTTGTGGAGTAAGTATTCTGAAAACCCGTAACCTCTCTCAAAACTTTATTTAGCCACGAAGACAAACGGTAACAGGGTGAGTCAACAAACGACACCACGGGTCTGATAGGGTTTCCCTCCTTATATACCTTAGGTAAACCGTAGAGCAAAGGCGCAGTACCTCAAAAATGTTGACATTCCGCATGATGCAATATTAATGCCCTTAGATGTAAAAAATTTGTCCCCAACGAATGCATTAAATTGGTAAAGAGTTTATTAGACAAAACTGCCCTACCAGCACTAGTAAAGGAGAATCTCGTTTCTCTGCTCTCCACCGTACTGAACCAAAATTTCTTCAAATTTAATGGCTTATTTTTTAGACAGTTAACGGGTCTAGCGATGGGTTCCTGCCTTTCCTCTTTTCTTAGTGAGATTTTTATGAGTGATTTGGAGGCAAAGATTATGAAAAGCCGTTTTGCCAACCATCTATTAGCTTACAAGAGGTACGTAGATGATATATGTATCGTGTGGAAAGGAAACAATCAGGAGTTGACCGATTTTTTGAATTTTGTTAACTCCCTTCATAACAAAATAGATTTTACTCTAGAGATGGAGAATGAGGGTAGATTACCTTTCTTAGATTTAATGTTAGTCAGGAACAATACCAAAATAGAATTTGAAATATACAGAAAACAATCGTCTACAGATAACGTTCTTCAATTTAGTTCCATTTCTCCTCACTCACACAAGTTTGCAGCCTTCAACTCATTTTTCTATCGATTGTTCAAAATACCTCTTTCCAGGGAAGCTTTCAATCAGGAATTGCAGATTATAAAACAAATTGCTTTCAACAACGGTTTTCCTATCCACTCCATCAATAGACTTTATTTTAAGTTTTTCAATAAATACAAACTTTCCTTTAATATTATTCACTCTAAACCAACACTTAAAAAATGCTTCAAAGGTTTAACATTTTTTGGTAATATTTCAATGCAGGTGGCGAAGTTTTTCAAACATTTAGATGTCTCAATTGCTTTTAAAACAGTGAACTCACTTAAGAGACATCTAGTAATGACCAAAGATAAGACTGAACATCTCTCAAAATCAGGGGTGTACTCATTGGGCTGTGGAGATTGTTCTGCTGTATATATCGGACAATCAGGGAGAAGGATTTCCATTAGGGTCCGGGAACATTTTAGCCTTTTCGATAAATATAAAAACACTGATATCACTGAGACAAAGTCGGCTTTTGCTAACCACTTGCTAACAACTGGACACCATTTCTCTATACCAAACAATGTAAAGATACTACAAGAGTGTACAAAGAGTAAAAAACTGGATTTGTTAGAGAAGATGGAAATTACAAGGGCTAAAAGAAGCCCAGTTTTACATTGTGTTAATGATGTCTTCAATTTCGAACCTCAACTAATTTTTAATTATCTTGGTACTAATATTAATCGGCAGGAAGATAATGTATAAACTTTTCATTAGACCTGCTGGTAGAGTGGTGGTCAGTATCTCGGTGTGTCACGCCGGAGGCTCGGGTTTAATTCCTGGGTATATCAATAACCTTTTTTTATATTTTTTATTTATATATTTTTTTGTCTTTTATTTGATTCAACTTTTATCTGCGCGTGTCAATACCTTATTTTTCTTACACTACTTTCCGAAACACCAGTGTAAAATGCAGCGCGTTCTGTTCGATTTTGAATTGAAATAGTCAAACTATTATTTTCAGCTTCTCTAGTACAGGCCTCTATAACGCTCGCAATAATTTCACGTGCACCGCTTCGAATTGTTTTTCCTCTTTTGCTCGCCATCGTCACTTCGAAATAATAATTCAAATTCAACGCAACGCATTTATAAAGAAATGAAAACAAATGCTCGAAATGTATAGGCGCCACTGGAAATAGCTAGAACCTTCTAGCGGCAAGTGCATGGAGACTCTGGGCACATCCCAATTACAAGTGGACCAGTGCGAAATTTACTAAATCCTTGATTAATTTTTCGTACCGCTTTGCTGGCGCACTTTATAGGTGAAGCGGCAAACTATTACAACAAATAAAATAACATAAAATTTATTTGCGTACACAAATTGTACTTTTCCGCTTGCTTAAGACTATGAACCATTATTTTAAGGACTGCCCGGTTTTCTTTCGTGTCCCGCACTTTATCTAATATTGGTAAATGTGTAAAATCTATAATTCATTATAATGTATATCACAATAATGTATGTATAATTTTAGCATCTCACTAAGCTTTGCAGTGTTGCTACAGAATGTATCAGTGCCTTGGCCTATCCACTCCATCAATAGACTTTATTTTAAGTTTTTCAATAAATACAAACTTTCCTTTAATATTATTCACTCTAAACCAACACTTAAAAAATGCTTCAAAGGTTTAACATTTTTTGGTAATATTTCAATGCAGGTGGCGAAGTTTTTCAAACATTTAGATGTCTCAATTGCTTTTAAAACAGTGAACTCACTTAAGAGACATCTAGTAATGACCAAAGATAAGACTGAACATCTCTCAAAATCAGGGGTGTACTCATTGGGCTGTGGAGATTGTTCTGCTGTATATACCGGACAATCAGGGAGAAGGATTTCCACTAGGGTCCGGGAACATTTTAGCTTTTTCGATAAATATAAAAACACTGATATCTCTGAGACAAAGTCGGCTTTTGCTAACCACTTGCTAACAACTGGACACCATTTCTCTATACCAAACAATGTAAAGATACTACAAGAGTGTACAAAGAGTAAAAAACTGGATTTGTTAGAGAAGATGGAAATTACAAGGGCTAAAAGAAGCCCAGTTTTACATTGTGTTAATGATGTCTTCAATTTCGAACCTCAACTAATTTTTAATTATCTTGGTACTAATATTAATCGGCAGGAAGATAATGTATAAACTTTTCATTAGACCTGCTGGTAGAGTGGTGGTCAGTATCTCGGTGTGTCACGCCGGAGGCTCGGGTTTAATTCCTGGGTATATCAAGAACCTTTTTTTATATTTTTTATTTATATATTTTTTTGTCTTTTATTTGATTCAACTTTTATCTGCGCGTGTCAATACCTTATTTTTCTTACACTACTTTCCGAAACACCAGTGTAAAATGCAGCGCGTTCTGTTCGATTTTGAATTGAAATAGTCAAACTATTATTTTCAGCTTCTCTAGTACAGGCCTCTATAACGCTCGCAATAATTTCACGTGCACCGCTTCGAATTGTTTTTCCTCTTTTGCTCGCCATCGTCACTTCGAAATAATAATTCAAATTCAACGCAACGCATTTATAAAGAAATGAAAACAAATGCTCGAAATGTATAGGCGCCACTGGAAATAGCTAGAACCTTCTAGCGGCAAGTGCATGGAGACTCTGGGCACATCCCAATTACAAGTGGACCAGTGCGAAATTTACTAAATCCTTGATTAATTTTTCGTACCGCCTTGCTGGCGCACTTTATAGGTGAAGCGGCAAACTATTACAACAAATAAAATAACATAAAATTTATTTGCGTACACAAATTGTACTTTTCCGCTTGCTTAAGACTATGAACCATTATTTTAAGGACTGCCCGGTTTTCTTTCGTGTCCCGCACTTTATCTAATATTGGTAAATGTGTAAAATCTATAATTCATTATAATGTATATCACAATAATGTATGTATAATTTTAGCATCTCACTAAGCTTTGCAGTGTTGCTACAGAATGTATCAGTGCCTTGGCAGTTGACCCAATTTTACAATTAGAACTTCTGAAGGCAGGTGTTCTTTGGCATTTATTGCTGTTTATATTCAAATACGACTTTACGTTAGAAGAAGGAGGCATCGAAAAAAGTGAAGACTCTAACGAACAGGCCGTAAGCAACAGACTGGCTAAGGAATCACTCATTGCATGTTCGGCGATGGCAGGACTGTCCTCGGAAAATAATACTTTGATTTTGGATATATTAAAGAGCTTGCTAACACCCTACATTATTAGTCATCTGTCAAGTGACCGTCCAGAGGAGGTAGGTTTGTCTAAATTGTTTTGTGTTATCCATTTTAGAACTATTCGTTGATTTCTTAACTGCAATAAAATTTACCCTCTGATAAATTAGCTACCTAATAATAAACCTCTATTGTGTGGGCACGAGATTCTTAGTACACTCTTAAAAGGGTTAAAAATGGTATTAATACGTATTTATTTTTGATATTATTAATAATTATCGATAAATCTTAAAAACAATATTTTTATTTTAATAATATAAAAAATGCATATTAGTTTTTTTATACAACTTACTCTACATTCAGTTCCATTTCACTATCGCTGTCGCCTTTATTTTAATTAATTAGCTATCTGTATCAAATTTCGATCTACACTCAGTTCCAAAAAAAGTGACGCACTTGATTTTTGATCCAAGTTCAATATTTTATATCTTCTAAACCAGTGGATCGATTTTGAACATTTTCTTTTGGTAGGTAGGAAATACCTTTGCCTTTCAGCAAAAATGACGCACATGAAAAATTTCTCAAAGACTCTTAGGTAATAATGTAAAAACTAAAACTACACTGGAAGATAGATCAAAATACAAGAGTTTTAACCACATTACACCACAGCTTGTTACGTTCTGGACGCACGTTTCGCTAACTGAGTTAGCATCATCAGCAGATGATATAAACTAAAGTAACTTATTCTAATCGAGATTATTTATAGGTAAATGTGGTCACACTTGATTGCATCCGACTGCCCCGTTGTCAAGTAAGCAATAGAGGGGACTATAGGGAATAGGCCCTGTGTCTTTGTTTAGTGCTTTCTCACCACATTTAACTATTTTTATAATCTCAAATGCATTCAATAATCTATTATTATTGAATGTTTTCCAAAGCATGTTGGGCAACGCTTGACTTTTCTGTTCTTCCGTTTTCGTCATCTTAAATGTGTTCTTTAAAACGAATGTTTATGGAGCGTTTAGTTTGCCCAACATATGTTAGATCGCAGTCATTACAGCTAATTTCATAGATGCTACTCCTCTCCTTCAAGTCGACTTTGTCTTTAGGGTTTCTAAGGAGATTTTTCAAACTTCACAATACTTTTTCTAAACCTCTCGTATATCTGGGATCATATGGGATTACTATGAACTTATTGGGACATCAGGTGCTTGAAGAGTAGTGGCATCTTTTAACATTTTCTTATGCTTATGTCTATTTACTAATTTATGTACAAAGTATCATTATATCCATTACTTTTAGCTATATTTTTAATCCGATTCATTTCATTGTTAAAACATTCTTTACTTAATGGAAAATTGACTAACCTGTGAGTTAAGAAATGAAATGCTGTCATTTTGTTTTAACGTCAATGAAACGAGTCGGATGTTATATATAGTCAAAAGCAGTGTTATCGTGCGGGTCATACGATTTATCAACGACAAACTTTTTAAATTTGTTTTTCTTTTATTACGTGTAATCATATCCTCCGCATAAAATCCAGAAGATGAATATTGATATTTATGATATTTTCGTACGAAAAAAGAGGATAAACATATAAATACCAGCAGTCATAAAAATCTTTGGGCGATGTCACTTCAAAGTCAGATTGACAAGTCAGTGACTAAATGAGCAATAGAAAACAATTTTCGGGTTTTTTGCATCCACAAACGAAAAAAATGATATTAAATCTTATAAAATATTACGAAAATGAAAATTCACCGGCCAATATCCAGGAGACAGTAGCAAAAGCTCTGGGAATCGGTATAAGGACTGTGCAGAAAATTGTGCATGAAAAAAAGCATAATTTAATACCGAAGAAGATTTACACGAAAAAAGCCAAAGACAGAAGACTTTAGTGACAATGTAAAAATGAATGTAATGCAATTTACAATTTATACACATCAAAAACTAATATAACCCTTCAAGTTTTAAAAAATCGAGGCATATTAGAAAATGGATTAAAATAGTTGTCAAAATTAATAAAAATGTTGGGTTTTCGATATAAAAAGTACTGTAATCGAAGATTTTTATGCGAGTTGCCACATATAGCCAGTCAGCATATCCAGTTTTTAAAAAAATACACGGTAAATGTAAATTCAAAATTTAGAAAAGTGGTATTTTTAGAGGAGACTTGGATATTTTCTAATGAAAGTGGTTCGAAATCTTGGCCGGACGAGTGTGTAAAAAGTGTGGGATGTGGGACGGGAAAACGGTTCATCATTTCGCATGCAGGTTCTTCAACAGGATTTCTCCCAGGTGCAAGTTTACTGTTTTCTTCAACATCCAAAAGTATGGACTACCATGATAATATGAACTGTTTGAAAAGTAGTTAAGAGAACAACTGATTCCAAATTTAGATGCTCCATCTTTAATCATTCTGGACAACACATCTTATCATTCAAGAATCTTAAATAAACAACCTACTTGATCCTGGAAGAAAAGTGATATTTATGACTGGCTAATAAAACAAAAACAAAATCCTTTACCCAATATGCTGAAACTAGAACCTCTTTTAATGGCGAAATCTATTAAAAAACCAACAATATATGCCGTAGATGAAATATTACGGGAAAATGGACATGAGGTTTTACGGCTGCCGCCATACCATTGCCAGTTTAACGCAATAGAATTACTATGGGCTTACATCAGATGAAGTGCAAATTGTTTGGCAAGATTCATTAAATTATATTACGCCGGAGTACTGGAATAAATCTGTGGAACATACGGAGAAATTAATATGGGATTGGTGGAATCGAGGACTTGTTCTAGATGTCGAAATAGCACCAATGATCAATGCGCCATTTGAGGACGACTCAGAAGATGAGGACTTTTTAAGTGATGATGATATTTTTTAGTCTATAATATTAAAAAGTTTCTAAAGGATTATATTAGTCTTTGACGTGTATAAATCATAAATTGCATTATGAATATCCATTTTTGCTTTGCAGTCTTTTGCCTTTGGATTTTTTCGTGTACATTTCTTAATCTTCTTCAGAAGTAAATTATGTTTTTTTTTTCATGCACAAGTTTCTGTACATTGCTTATACCGATTCTCAGAGCTTTTGCCACTGGCTCCTGGATATTAGCCAGTGAATTTTAATTTAAAATTTTTTTTATTAGATTTGACACCATTTTTTTGCTTACTTTTTTTAGTACATTTGTAATTTTGTAGGCAATAAATAAATAATTATAGAATACTTGTTCCAATTTTAAAGCGTGTTTAAAATAAGTAAATTTTAAGACAAAATTTGATATACAAAAATCGGTAAAATCGCTTTTCCACACATTCGGGGCTAACGAAAAATACAGGCTATATATATATATATATATATATATATATATATATATATATATATTTATATATAGCCTGTATTTTTCGCATGTATGGCCCTTAATTTTAGACTGAAATTTGAAGAAATCTGATAAGTAGTTTTTTAGCTATGCCGCGAACAGACAGACTGACGGACAGACATACCTACAGACAGACGGAATTGAGAAAACATGTTTTCCGGCATCTAGGGACCCTTAAACGTAAAGATCTGAAAAATTCTCATGAGAGAAGTAATAACTAATTATCTTGTGTTTTTAACAAAAGTGTATCATTTTTTGCAAAATAAATTTTTTTTGTTATCACAATACAAGTTTTCTTTGCACAGGGGTGGCTTGCATTTAAATAAATGACACTGTATATGTGGTTAGATTTTTAGGTCAAGGGGGGCTCATAATTTTTGGTGATTCGAATTTTCTTATTTAGTCCCTCGGCATTTAATATATAAAATAATATTAAGTGGCTATCTTAATAATATTGCGTAATATAATGAAAAAAAACTATTTTCTTTCTCCCTATATATTTGTAAATAGCCCATCGAGATTTAATAGCTCGATAAAAGAATCACACAACATTTTGGTATGGTATTTGGACCCGCACGATAAGACCGCATTCGACTATACTTATCAGTATTAGTAAATTTCCTATAAATATCAAATTCTAATTTATCGTTATTTCTAATAACTAACGTGTTGAGAAAAGGTAATTGCCCATTATTCTACTTTTCGTACGTAAAATTAATGGAAAGATATTTATTATTATTATCAAAAATAGCAAATATATCGTCTACGTATCTATACCACACCCTTGGGAAATAATTGAGTTCTTTTTTGAATTGAGATAAGCAATTGCCCGTCGCAGTTCCCTCAAGTTGTTTTTTTTATTCATACGTAATTTTGTGAAAAGCAAAATATTCATCAATAATTTCTATCTTCAAATTATTGAATTCAAGTAGATGCTTTAGGTACTCTAAAGGTAGTGGTATGGGTATATTAGGAAACAATGAGTTTACATCAAAAGATATTAAAATTTCTTTTAACTGAACATTAATTTTATCTAAGAATTCTAACGAATTAGTAACCTCAAAGTTATCGTACGAGATATTTAATTTGCTGAATTCTTCTACTAACCATTTTGAAATATTGTACGTTGGTGCTCCAACAGCTGAAACAATAGGTCTCAGGGACTTCCCAGGTTTATGGATTTTGGGGAGGCAATACAGTTTAGATAACTATGGGTTACTATGTTATTTTTACACTGTTTTAAGGTATTTTTTACTTTTGTTATCATTTTTGATAACGGGGTTTTCTCAATTAAATCGTAAGGACCAGTTTGAATCAAATTGTCTACTCTTTCAAAATAATCTATAGGTCTCAGGGACTTCCCAGGTTTATGGATTTTGGGGAGGCAATACAGTTTAGATAACTATGGGTTACTATGTTATTTTTACACTGTTTTAAGGTATTTTTTACTTTTGTTATCATTTTTGATAACGGGGTTTTCTCAATTAAATCGTAAGGACCAGTTTGAATCAAATTGTCTACTCTTTCAAAATAATCTATAGGTCTCAGGGACTTCCCAGGTTTATGGATTTTGGGGAGGCAATACAGTTTAGATAACTATGGGTTACTATGTTATTTTTACACTGTTTTAAGGTATTTTTTACTTTTGTTATCATTTTTGATAACGGGGTTTTCTCAATTAAATCGTAAGGACCAGTTTGAATCAAATTGTCTACTCTTTCAAAATAATCTGTTTTGTCTAGTATAAAGACTTTATTTCCTTTGTCAGCTTTTAAATAAAAACATTTTTTTTTCTTCAGCCTCTGGATAACTTCATATTTTGACTTGTTGTTATTATAACAACTTTTTTTGGGTTTTGATTTCTACAAGCCTCTCTAATGAATCCCTTAGTTGAACTCTGGCTCGTATTGAATGGAACTTTCCATATTCGCTATAATAGTTGGTAAACTATTTTTTACTGGAGGCTCTGCAAAATGCAAACCTATATTCAAAAGGGCGATTTCTCTATTGCCAAAGGACTGAGAAGAAAGGTTTTCTACAGTGTTCTCGACTTCCGAAGAAATTAATTTGTTTTCGTGGTTTCAACTTTCTCAATTTGTTTTTAAGTGAACACATTTTCTTAAAAAAATTTGGAATCGATAACTAAGAACATTTTTCTTTGGAAATCTTCAAATTCTACATTACTAAGCTTATATGTGAGTTTTTTAGATAATCCGTATGCTTCAATTTCAAGCATACTTCGTTTGCTATACCGATTTTTAATTTCTAAATCTAGCCACCTTTGTTGGGCAAAAGATTCAACCTTCCCAGTAACGGGTGATTGTTTAGGGATCTTGACTGAAATAAATTTTTGGGAAAACTAAAAAAGACTTGCATGATTTTAGAAACCAAATATCTGCTGCTATTAACCTAATCTTAGTGCAGTACTTACAATAAACGTTTTGTTCCGTTGACCGTGAAGCCATGTTAAGTCCTAACACTTGAACCCGTGGTGGAAGATAGATCAAAATACAAGAGTTTTAACCTCACTACACCACAACTTGTTACGTTCTGAACGCGCGTTTCGCTAACTAAGTTAGCATCACCAGCAGATGATATAAACTAAAGTATTTTATCCTAACCCAGACTATTTATAGGTAAATGTGGTCACACTTGGTTGCACCCGACTGCACCGTTCTCAAGTAAGCCATAGAGGGTACCCTCTGTCTTTGTTTAGTGCTTTTTTACCACATTTAACTATTTCTATACTCTCAAATGCATCCAATAATCTATTCTTAGATATATTTTTAATTAACTTAATATTATTTATTCCTATTTGGTGATTGTTTTCCAAAGCATGTTGGGCAACGCTTGACTTTTCTGTTCTTCCGTATCTTAAATGTGCCATGTGTTCTTTAAAACGAATGTTTATGGAGCGTTTAGTTTGCTCAACATATTTTAGTTCGCATTCATTACAGCTAATTTGATAGATGTCACTACTCTCCTTCAAGTCAAATTTGTCTTTAGGGTTTCCGAGGAGATTTTGTCGAACTTCCCCGTCTTTTGATGTTGTATCTGCCAATTCTGCTTGGCTCTCCAGAGACCGTTCACGAGAACGCACTTACTTCTTAATTTATTCCACAAATAATGTTTACGGCGTTCATATCGGGGCTTCTCACAGGCCCTATAATGTGGCGATACCCTCAGTTTCGCACTATTGCTAGGGTATACGGTTGGGCATTATCCTACGTCAGAATATGCAGAACGATATTCAGGATAACAATAATTTTAGACTTTTGCAGGTTTCTTAGTCTTTAAATTCATTTTTGCTAGGCGTACACAAACCGTCTGCTCACTAACTTTAGCGTCTGGAACTATTACAGGTGTATTTGTAATCGATTCCGTAAAATCCGCAAAAAAAACTTTCGTAATCAGTAACAAAAACTGAACTTAAAACCCTTTAGGGCTTTTTTAATCGAACTGGAAATTATGTATTAAAAATCTTAGCTAGTGTATGGACTATGTCGGATCATAATCGACTTTGAAAAAATAATTACCGTCACATTTCACTAACTTCATGATTGTCATTATATGAAAAAAAAAAAAAGGTTTTAGGGATAAAATGCCCCCAGTTACACACGAACAAACGGCAAGATTAGTTGCTTTAGTGAATGATTGATGTAGTAAACACTACGCCGCTCGTGCTGTGAGGGTTCCTGAAGCAACAACTGATAGAGGTATCCTGAAATGTGAACAAACAGGAAGCATTGCTCGGAAGGTGGGTTCTGGTCGCCCTCGGAAAACCCCCCCATTTGAGACTGCGGATTTTACGGATCGATCGAAATGAATTTAAAGGACCTAAATTGCTACCTTAACAGTGTGTTGCTCAGAGCTACTTAGTAGAAAATTATGGAGAATGGACTAATCGCGTTTTGCCTTAATATGGTGGATGTGACTGATGGGAGAAAAAGAGTATGGAGAAGAACTGGCGAAAGATTCAGTCAATCTTTGATAACAAAATACGATAATTTTAATGGTGGTTCAGTTATGGTGTGGGATGGAATTTCCATAAATATACATCCCTTCATGTTTGACATCAATGACATTTTAGAGCAGTATGTGGTACCTCTTGCTTAGTTGGTAACAACTTTATTCTGATGCAATAACGCAGCAATAGTGCAGAACTTCCTAGAAACTGCGGGTATCGCCACATTACAGTGCCCCCGATATAAATGCAATAGAACATTTGTGGGGATTAGGAAGAAGGGTGCGTTCACGCGAAAGGCCTCTTGAAAGTCAGAAGATTGGCACCATATACCAATGGAAAGGATAAGACATTTAATGTCAAGTATGCTACGTAAATTAGAAGCTCCCAGAGTTGCTAGATCTTTTTTATAGTTATTGTTATTTTGCGTTAATAAAAGTGTTTTATAAAATTCATATCATTTTTATTTTTTTAGAATATCACTTCTGAAAAATCCGGTAGGTACAGGGTGTTCCAGCGAGGACCTATTTTCGACGTTCCTTGTATTTTGGAAAAATTCAAAATAGCCAATCGATGTATTTTTTCTTGTAGAATCCAAAAATATCATCGAAAAAATATTTGAACCAGAAACAAAAGAGTTACGCTATGCATCAGGTGTTTTTTAAATGGAATGTATCGTTTTTTTATACGATTTTTGGAAAGGGTGATTTTTTTTATATCCGTTCTGATTAAAAGATTTGATTTTGCGATAGCTGTTTATATTACATTTTAATGTTTTACGAACTAAAATTTTAGCTTCACCTGTTTAAAATATACGATAGGTTGGTATAGGTGATCAAGGTAAAATGACGTTTGAATGCTTTGTCAATAAAAATTGACATTATTTTAATTATTGTCGAAGTCTTCACCTAAAAAATATATATTTGACTCTGATCGAAATGAAATACTCTTTGGACGAGAGACTACAAGAGAAGCAAGAAGAAAATTTATTGCAAATTTTCATAGAAATATATCCATCAATACAATTCTAAGGATAAAAAACCTATTTGAGGAAAATAAAACTTTACATGATAGAAAAAGAAATATACAAAGAAGAAGAAATCGAGATCAGGCCATTATAAATTATTTTCAAGTTAATCCAACCAAATCTATTTCGGATGCAATT
Organism: Kuschelorhynchus macadamiae; assembly: GCA_030620095.1. Lineage (NCBI taxonomy): Eukaryota > Metazoa > Arthropoda > Insecta > Coleoptera > Curculionidae > Kuschelorhynchus > Kuschelorhynchus macadamiae. The sequence goes on from JAUTXW010001077.1 coordinate 2,407,861, forward strand.
TTAGTTTGTAAAACATTAAAATGTAATATAAACAGCTATCGCAAAATCAAATCTTTTAATCAGAACGGACATAAAAAAAATCACTCTTTCCAAAAATCGTATAAAAACGATACATTCCATTTAAAAAACACCTGATGCATAGCGTAACTCTTTTGTTTCTGGTTCAAATATTTTTTCGATGACATTTTTGGATTCTACAAGAAAAAATACATCGATTGGCTATTTTGAATTTTTCCAAAATACAAGGAAGGTCGAAAATAGGTCCCTGTTCAGTCCTCGCTGAAACACCCTGTACCTTGGCAAAATGCAAGATTACAATAAAAAAAACTATAATTCAGACATTGTCAGGACAAATTAATGAACAGAATAACAAATTTATCTTAGAAGAAGGGCGTTTCATCTAGAGTGTAAGAATTTTCTATACAAATGCTCGAATAACACACAGGACGAGTCAAAAAACCAATGTTTAAGTTTTTCCATTAACATTCATGTAGATTGGCAAACTTTCAGCAAAAAAGCTGTAATTCGGTCAATTTTAAAGATAAGTCGGTGAATAAAAAAACAAAATACTCACAAAAAAGGGGTCTATCATATAGGGTGTAAAAAGTTTCTATACGAATCTTCAACTAATACAGCTTTTTCATTTTTATCCAAAAATCTTTGAAAAAATTTTCATTTATTTCATTTCTGCTGGAAGACAAAGATATTATCTGCTTATGAAAAAAAAATTCTTCGAGATCGGTCCTCTGGTTTAGAAGATATAAGACTTTACACTTGAGCCAAAAATCAAGTGCATCGCTTTTTTTGGAACTGAGTGTATTTATAAAATTATACATGTTTAAGAGAATTTCTTCAGCTATATTGTTTACACATTTTTTAATTAAATCTATTGCAGAAGTGTTTTCTCTCCTAATCATGGCTTTTAATTCAGCCAGATATGTTCGATCGGATTAAAAATACAGTAATACGGAGGAAGATTCAGAATTTTATGACCAAAATTTTTTTGGTGTGTTTTCTTATATTTTTGAGGTATTTTCTTATATTCTCTGTTTTTTGTCCTATTTTCTTTATATTTAAAGTATTTTCTTGTATTTCCACTATTTTCTTTTAGTTGCAATTATTTTCCGGGTATTTCTTGGTGTATTTTCATTTTGTTTTGTTTTACCAATTTTTTTTTCTTTGAATTCTCACATTCTTTATCCAATATGACTATTGATTCCAAAATTCTCAAAAAGGTTTAAATGGAAAATCGCTAATCGTCTGCTAAGTTTTGCTTACGTCATGTCATGTTGTATAAATGTGACATTTAGAAAAAGTATTTGTTTTATTGTTACATATGTCGCCTTAAATCTGTGGCTGTCAAGTTAGCCCTGATCTAAATTTAAACCTCTTTACTGAATAGAGGTGTAGATTTTTATTTTGCATGGCAACAAAATCGGGTCAAGTCTTAAACATCTCATTAATCTAGTTGAAAACTTGGAAAATGTATTTCAATCACTTCTACATGCTCTTAGCGTATTGAGCAGAATAAAGCTACTTATGATGTGTTAAATTTACTGAAATATCAGTCATTTTTAACAAGACTAAACAATGTATTAAAACAACAAAATATAGTCACTATTACAATAATTGTTATGTTTTGGATGCAAATGTATAGACTTGAAAATGTCTTAATTCTAAATAACAAATAAATTTTAAACCGGTACCTAGCTTTCGAAAAATAGTCTCTATTACATTTTTTAAAACTTCATTAACAACTATCTTACATTATTTTTTTATATTTTACAAGAATTTCTGTGTATTCATTAATTCTCGTTTTTCAGATATTAAAAATTCTTAACTCAAATAGCGAAACGCCGTATTTGATTTGGAACAACGCAACTAGAACTGAACTTATTGATTTCCTTACGACCCAAATAGATACGAGAGACAACGTTGACTTCAATGCAGCGACCACATTCAAGTTTTCTGCTCATTCGGACGAGTTAATTGTTGGAGGAATTTTTGTTAAGATTTACAACGATCAACCAACTTTCCAGATACAGGTTAGTAATTCAGATTGTGTATACATACATTATTCGCCACCGTTTGATAATATATTGTGCTTAATAATAGTGATTATTAATGTATTAGTTTTTGGTCTATTCGGTTTTTATATTATTCCCTATTTTATTCCTCTATATACAGGGTGTTAATTAATGCCGTGAACATATATCAGGGGTTCATAGTATTCGACAAAATAGGAAAAAAATGGCAATATATATATACATGGTCAGAAACGCACCGTTTTCGTTATACAGGGTGTCAGAGTTTCAATTTTTTTTTCGTTTTTTTTTGCGTCTTTCACCAGTACAGGATGTCCCATTTTGGGTACTTTTGCGAGGTATCTCCGTTATTTTTACTTAGCTTTTCCCGTAAAACTCAATTCCGTCTTCGGAATTAGTATACAGGGTGAGGTCAAAAAGTTATCGGATCCTACTTTATTTTTTTAAATGGAACACCCTGTATATTTTGTAGACTAAAAAATTTGTCTTTTTTTACCTTTTCAAAAATGAATAATAGTATGCATTTTTCTCAGAAACTCGCAAATAAATGACAATTTTCTGAAATTAAATGCATAATTTAATAGTAAGCTGTGGATATTGTTTATGACAACAAACAAAAATAAATATCAAAGAAGAAGAAGAAAGAAAGAAAAATATGATATGCCTGGTATGTTTTATACAGAGTAATGACAATTCTGAAGAAGTCTCAGAAGTATATTTCCAAAGGTAAGTAAGCTATTATAACTATGAAAATCTGTATTATCGAAGATAATACCACTAGTGCTTAAAAATTTCCGATAATTTTTCACGAATGCGTGTTTTCTTATAATTTTATGAAGTTTGTAGAGAAAACACGCATGAGTGGAAAATTATTTGGTTAATTTTTAAGCACGAATGGTATTTAGGAGGAATATTCCACGAATCAAATACAGGGAAACTAAGCTTTATTAACTGAATATTAAATACATACCTATTTCAAGTTCAGAAATTTGAATTTTGTAACAAATTGAACACAAATTGAATAATATTATACTAATAAAATTATTTGTCTAAATATTGAAAAATACTTAATATAAATCTAAATATTCAATTTTAATTATTGATTGTATAATAAAAGGTACAGTTCTGATAATTATTAACAACATTGTTGTTTTGCGACGACGTAGAAGATGCCGTCAGACCACTACTTGTACTTGTGCTGGGTGATGCTGCTACAGGGGCTGGATGCACGTGCTGTTGAGGTGGTTCTTTTCCAGGTTCCCTCATTTTTTTCAATAATTGTTTTGTGGTGATCTGGATTCATTTGCAAATAACTTGATAGGGATTTCGCATTCGAATGATCTGTAATTTTTATCAAGTTTTGCTCCGACACTCCGCTTTTGGCCAGCTTGGACACGGCAGTAGCTCTGAGGGAATGGTTGGTTTGGCGTCAAAAATAGTCGAGTGTTGGAGATACTTTTCCTTTTATCTTGTAATTCTTTATAAATTTTTACTGGGCAAAAGCTGGGACTTCCCTCGTTTCTCACCAACATGTTTTAGAAAAAACAGGGTTGTATTGAATTCTACCTGTTTTTCCTCCGAAGTTGTCAGTTTCTTTTTTGAAAAAAGTTGTTTCGGCACTTGCGCCTTCTCCTCTTCTCCAGGCTAATTCATAGGACAACAGAAAAAAACACTTCTTTTGTAAACCCACTGGAGTTGATTCATCACAAGCTTCGATTAGATTTTTTAATTCATTGTATGGTAAAAAAACGGCCGATTCTCTGCGTTTGCCTTCAATACCTTGCATGTTGGCATTTTTTGCGTCTGGGGCCGATTTGAATTCGATCTGCTCGAAGGGATTTATTTTAATTTTGTATTCATTGAAATCCCTTTCCATCACTAATTTCGCCGTCACATTCCAAATAATTTTTACTGTGCCTTCTTTATATTCCTCCCCGTTCAATTTTTGCATATTGTAGGCCCAGTTTTTCAAGATCATTGCTAGTTGGGATACTGGAGTATCTTGGTCAAACGTATAGTTTTTTTCATCGCGGAATGACAAACTGTCTCCAATTGCTCTTCTTGGATTTAACGGTGTTTCTTGGTTCGCTTCCAATTATATTTTCATCAATTTCCTCTTCTTGAACTAGCCCAAAGCGATTATTCATATTGACAACTTTTCAAAAATATTTGAAAGATACTTAAAAAAATCAGTTCTTAGGGACTCTAGCGTCTCTCAAAAGCAGGTTTCATATTGTCAAGATTTCATTTTTTGGTTAGGTATGTAACCACACCTAACCAGGTAAGTGGAAACACCATGTTTCCTAGACGACGTAGTATTTCCGCTATAATTTTTCGAAAACACCACCAGTCTTACGGGAAAATTTATACATGAGTGGAATATTCATTATAAGTTTTTGCTTGTTAGATATCCAGAAAGAAGGCAAACGTTTTTTGAGATATTTGCTCGTTTAAAAGCAAATTTAGTTGAGCACAGATCATTTGTTCACCCGCGTCCTAAAACATACAACAAAGAGAACAGGGAAAGAAAAGAGATAGATGTTTTGGGATATATTGAAGCAACACCTTCGTCCTCATGTAGAAAAATTGAGAAGGACATTGGTGTACCAAAAACTGACGGTCAGAGGATCTTGAAGAAATATATGTATCATCCATACAAATTTAATATAGTGGCAACATTTGCATCCTGGCGATGCCGAGCGCCGTTACTGTTTGCCAGTGATATTTGCGACAAGGTAATTTCAAGTACGGGAATTTTTAATTGTCACAATACCAAGAACTGGCATAGTGAAAATCAGCATTTAATGTTTGAAAGGACACCACAAGGACGCTTTAAAGTTGGGATGTCATGTTTTAATTTGAGCAGACATAAGTTATTCCAGAACTGCTCGAAAATATTCCAATAGCCCAATATAATGCTGTTTACCTACAGCAAGAAGGTACCCCAAGTCACAACTCTAGGCTCTTAAGGAAATTTCTTAATAATAACTTTCCTCAAAGATGGATGGGTACCAACGGACCTGTTAGATGGCCTCCACTATCTGCAGATCTCTCAAGTTTAGATTTTTTATGGGGCTATATACAAAATGAAGTATATATAACACGATATGACATGGCATAGCAGAACTTCTCGAGGCAATTCATTTAGCCTTTTGAAATCTGCGAATGAGGCCAACGGTTCTTTTTAACGCTATTCAAAGAATTACAAAACTGTGCCAATTTTGCATTAGAGAAAATGGTCGTCAGTACTCAATTTAAACTTCACCGTTAAAAATATGTTTTTTCTTTTTTTTTTAATGTTATTTTTTTGTGTTTGTTATATTGTTACTTTATGCTCTAAAATTGTTGTTACAAACTTACTGTTATTAAAACACTCTGTAGGTATTTTTATATAAGAAGATACCTATATGAAGTGGCGCAACTAGGGGGGGGGGCTAGGGGGAGCTTAGCCCCCAACCTCGAAATTAGCCTCCCCGCCAAACGATTGGTGATCATATTTTGGGGACGCAAAACCGATAATAGTCAAATTGAAAACTGATATAGGTGGGGTAAATGTTGAAAACATTGAAAAATAATGGAAGTCATTGACATAGATACTTAATTTTTGTCGACTACACATATTTAAAATAAAAATAATATTCCAAAAAATGGCGAAAATTCTCAAAGTTATTTAATTGTTTGTATCAAAATAATGTTTGTTCAGTATGTGTATATCTGTGATAGCTGAAAATAAAAAAAAACTTTATGTAAAATATTTTTAATAGTCAGCGAACTTTATTTTATGACGAGCGTTCACTATACAGAGTGGTTCAAAAAAGTTGGGCGTGTCTAACATTGCATTTTTAAATGTAACCCTGTATTTTTTATTTCAGTTTTGAATTCAGCTTGCAATTCGGAATGTTTTTTGTATAACATACTATCATCGTAAATTTAATAGTTTTCGTCAAAATGATATTTGAAAAAAAATTGAAGTTTCCCTCTACGATCGTGAAGCAACTACCAGCTGCAGCCAATACCAGTAACAAGCATTGTTATTAAAATTGCACCAGTTGATATCTATTTGTAAACATTAATATTTCCCATTTTAACTTTTTATTTATTAATAACTAAACAAATAATCAAGGAAGTAACAATTAATTAACGGTAGAAAACGTAAAAACTATTAAAACAATTAAACGTGATAAAACCAGTGGATGAAGTTTGGCATATTACAAAATGTTAAACTCTTAAATGCTCGAACATGCTTCCATTTTGTTCGATACACAGTTGTAAACGTCTTTGATTATTTTTCATCACATCTAAAAGTGTTACAGGAGTAATTTTCGAAAACACATTTCTAATCCGGGATTTCATATCTTCGATGGTAGTTGTTCGAATTACATAAACTTGTTCTTTGATATATCACCAAAGGAAAAAATCACATGGAGTAAGATCAGGTGACCTTGCCGGCCAGTGTATACTCCCTTTTCTTTCTATCCATTTGTTTGGATAAATCTGATCCAAATAACTGCGAAGAATGTGGGAATAATGAGGAGGTGCCCGTCGTGATGGTACCTTATAACTTGTCGAACCTGTAGAGGGATCTCTTGCAAGTATGTAGGCAAATCGTTTCTTAAAAAATTTAAGTAAATTTTGCCCGTTAAAGTGCCATCAAAAAAATGTGGTCCAATAACCTGCGATCCTAAAATTCCGCCCCATACATTTAAAGACCATTTGATTGTCTACAGCTCTCATCCAATACGGATTTAAAGTACTGTAATAGTGCATGTTGTGTCGATTAACAGCTCCATTACTTTTAAAAGAAGATCCGTCGGTGTATAAAATATTTGTCAAAAATGGTTTTATTTTCAATAACTCTCGTTTCCAGAATTCTAAAATTTACCCTGTTTTGGAAATTATCCCCATGGAGTTCTTAGTTCAGACAGAGGTAATAAGGATGATACTTATTCTAATAATTCGGGATACTGTGCTCTGCGAAATATTCTGATCATCTGCTACTGAATACGTACTTGGATTTGGATTGTCCACTATACTCAAAATAACATTGGTTTCATGTTCCTCACTCATTATGAACTGTTTTTTCTTACTTGTTATTACCGGTTGCTCTGAAATGAAATAATACTTTGCGAAATACCTGACAGCTTGGTTGTCTTTTATCAGGAAAATTCATTTGATATCGACGTTTTGCGGATTTAATTTGGCTACGACATCTCCATAATTAAAATCATACCAGTTTGTTCGTTTAAGGAAAACTGTCGGTTATTATTCATCTTTAATTATGAATGTAGAAAATAAACAACTCTTGAAACTAGATAACTTCGATACTTGACAGCGATAGGTAAACACAAACAAAAGAACAACCACCATAGTTACGCACATGTTTAGCCTACTATTATTAATTATCACAGGCTCAAGTTAAGAGGTCTTTTCGTGATAGACAGTGACGAGACGTAAGGAAACATTTCGTTCGATTTCGAAACTATGTCCGGGGACGTTTTAAAAGCGTTTTGTAAAGATGGGGTATTTCGATTCGTTTTATTAACTTTGAGAAGCGTAATATGGGTCTAAATTTGGCTATGAATTCTTTCCTATTTAAAATTTTGACATCTCACTCAAATTATGGATAACAATAAAAGGATAGTCAAATGAATGTAATAGCAGAGGGCGGTTGTCCCCCAAAACCCCCAGTAATATTCGATGCAGCAGGGCAAGAAAGCTATAAAAAATTTTTTCAAGTATTATTTTGGCGAAAACTTTTAAATTTACCATATACAATATCTAGAATGGCAAGCTGAATCCAAAAATGAAATAAAAATTACAGGGTTACGTTTATAAATGCAAAGTTGGACCACGCTCAACTTTTTTGAATAGTGAACGCTCCTCACAAAATAAAGTTCGCTAAAATATTAAAAATATTTTATATGAAGTTTTTTTTCTATTTTCAGCTATCATAGAAATAAGGGGGGTCTCGCTTGCCAGACTTACCCTTATACAGGGTGTCCCGAATTGCGGTGTCCAAACTTTAACAGCGCATTCTGCATTCAAAATAAGCCCTAATTTTCTATATAAACATATATCGGGAAATGCTTCGTTTTCGAAATACAGGGTGTTAAAGTTTTAAGAAAAAAATTGTTTTTTAGTCATAACTTTTTTATTACTTGAGATATTGTTATTAAATTTGGTAAACAGCCTTGGAGTAACAAAAGGCATTTTTTGATTTGAAATCTTTTTTAATTTTTCATCAGTGGCGCCCGTCCGGGATTTTTTATTGAATATTCTTGAAGAAAAAATGGTACTCTACTGCTTTTTCTGAAAACAAAAATCATTCCTAAAATCCCCTCTCAGTTTGGAGCAAATTTGATCACTTGTCTTTTTTTCGTGTGGTGTAAGGATTTCGAGTAAAAAACTAAAAACCATTTTTATGTATGGCATAGTTAAAATTTCCATTATTGTTAATTTCAGTAGCAAAACCTTTAAGATGGGATTGTAACAGCAAGTTTTAAAAATTATTTGGTTCCCATTATTTATTTCATGCATTCCGGGTGAGTTCATAATTTCTGAACAACCTATGTAGGTTTTCTAAAATAAAAGCTTGTCTGACAACTAAGGAGAGATGACGTCATCCACCCGTTGTAATGGAGATTTGCGTTATGTTTGGGTTATCAGGGTGACATCGCAGAAGTTAGCAGGCAACCTATTAAAATTTAATGTCCTTGGTACTTACCATCATTCCTTCATTGTCGACTCTTGGTATGCCATGATTGCATTTTTGTGATAAATGAACAATTGCTAGGTTCGTCTTTAAAGTATGACAGATGAATTTATAATTCTAAAATCGTCGTCATTTTGTAAAACGGTAATTAGAATTAATTCAATTTTGAAGATGATACTTCATTTTACAGAAACTACTCTTTATTAACTAAGTTCGTAATTAATTTTACAAAACTAGAATTCATTTTGTAAAACGGTAATTAGAATTAATTCGATTTTGAAGGTGATACTTCATTTTACAGAAACTACTCTTTTTAACTAAGTTCGTAATTAATTTTACAAAAACTAGAATTCATAACTTTTATTAACTTAGATCGTGAAAAAAATTTATAGAGCACTTTAAATATCATTAAGGATTAATGAGGGCCTTAAAATTCACAATAATTGCTCAAAATGAGCTCCTCTAACTTCGACACATTTTCGGCATCTGCTCTTAACTGTGTCAGTGGCATGGCGTATAAAATTCGTATTGGCTCGCAAAGTTTCACAGGCTTGCTCTATCCTTAGAATCAGTTCTTCTCTTGTATGAACTGGTCTGGAATAAACTAAATTTTTCAAATAACCCCACACAAAGAAGTCGACAGGTGTGAGGTCAGGGGAACGTGGTGGCCAGGCTGTAGCTCCTAATCGTCCAATCCACCGTTCTGGATAATTTTATTTAACCACTCGCGATTTACAAGTGCAAAATGCGCGGGAGCCCCGTCCATTTGAATCCAGAATTCGTTTCTAAGATTTAGAGGAATATTTTCTAGATATTGAAATAACTCATTTTGCAGAAAATCATTAAATAATTGTCCATCTAGGTGTGGTGATAGAATATGGGGCCCGCAAAAAATTTCATTTATTACACCACACCAAACATTAACAGAAAATTTTTGCTGAAATGCTCTAGTTCGTACAACACGTGGATTGTCATGGCTCCAGATTCGTAAATTATGGAAATTTACTGAGCCGCTTCGGGTAAATGTGGCTTCATCAGTCCACGAAATTTTTTTTGAGAAGTTCTTCTCAAGTCTTCCTCTATTTGGCACAAAAACCAATTGCAAAAACTGACACGTTTTTCGGCATCACCAGGTTGTAAGTTTGGAACTGGCTGCATCTGAAATGGCTTCCTGTGATCTTTCCTCAAAACGCGATGAACCTTATTTTTAGAAACAAAAACTGCGTTGCCTTGTAAATTATTTCGTAGGCTTAATGTCCTATCGTTGTCAAACTTATTTAAAATTACGTTTCGATATTGTTCATTTCTCCTACCTTCGTTTCTCGGATTCTTTTTGAGTCCAAAATTCCTAAACATTAAATGCGTTTTAATGAAAACTTGTTTGCAAGGTAATCTTCTATTTGGAAATCTTCGTTGGTATTCCCGTACTGCTGCATTTGCATTTCCATTACAGAAACCATAAACGAAATGAATATCAGCATACTCAAAGTTACTGAATAACACCATTTTGAAATCACTAGTTAGACTGATAATTACCTTTTTGTATAAATTGTAATGTACCTGACATTTATTTACTCTAAAAACTCAAATGTCACACTTTAAAGACGAAACTAACAATTGTTCAATTGTCACAAAAATACAATCATGGCATACCAAGATGTTAAAGGTTTTGCCACTGAAATAATTAACAATAATGGAAATTTTAACTATGCCATACATAAAAATAGTTTTTAGTTTTTAACTCGAAATCCTTGCATCGCACGAAAAAAAGGCAAGGGATCAAATTTGCTCCAAACTGACCGGGGGTTTTAGGAATAATTTTTGTTTTCAGAAAAAGCAGTAGCATACCATTTTTTCTTCAAGAATATTCAATAAAAAATCCTGTACGGACGCCACTGATAAAGAATTAAAAAATATTTCAAATCAAAAAATGCCTTTTGTTACTCAAATGCTGTTTACCAAATTTAATAACAATATCTCAAGTACTAAAAAAGTTATGACTAAATAACAATTTTTTTCTTAAAACTTTAACACCCTGTATTTCGAAAACGAAGCATTTGCCGATATATGTTTATATAGAAAATTAGGGCTTATTTTGAATGCAGAATGCGCTGTTAAAGCTTGGACACTGCAATTCGGGACACCCTGTATTATGTTATACAGAAGTGCTAACTTCTGTATAACATAAGGGTAACGTATTTTATTCAAAGAAAAAAAAAACTATATATATATATATATATATATATATATATATATATATATATATATATATGGCCCTAGATGTTAATTAAATCATATGATGGTCTAAAAACTTGGACAAGAGTTTATAATTAAATCATAGCCGTACAAAAAAATGCGGCCTAATAAAATGTAAAAAAAAATATTACTAAAACTGGATGGACTGGTAAAATTTTGATTCGTTTCAAAATTGTACCATAAATAGACTAGGACTGTATCTTAACAATTTTGATTTAGAATGCCATAGGTGTAGATATTCAGTTTTTTAAGGGTTCAAAAGCATTCATATTTTATATTTTGAGAACGCTAATCAGTTATAGTCAAATCGAAAATAGATATAGTTGGGGTAAATGTAACACTAAAAAATTCCTGAACTCATTGGCATAGACTCTTACTTTTTTTCCGATTATTTATTTATTTTTTTATTTATTTATTTATTTATTTATTTATTTATTTATTTATTTATATTATACATATTTAAAATAAAAAAGATTTAGTATTTAATTTTTTTGTAAACATTGTAGTGTTAAGAATAAGATAAACCTAACATGAAAATTTTCATGGCTTTGTTGACTTGGAAAAAATATCATGCCCAAAAAATCATTGTTGCTTTAAAATTGGTTTTATTGTCAAATGAATATGATCTTATAAGTGTCAGGGCTTGAGCCCCCCAAAAGTCGATGTCTAGTTGCGCCACTGCCTATATGCAAGGTATCCAATTTTTCGTTAGCAATAGGTAACTTTCAATTGTTTATTATTGTTATTCATGGCCTACTATTAAATTATGCATTTAATTTCAGAAAATTGCCATTTATTTGCCTGTTTCTGAGGAAAAGTGCATACTATTATGAATTTTTAAAAAATTCCATTTAAAAAAATAAAGTAGGGTCCGATAATTTTTTGACCTGATCCTGTATACTAATTCCGAAGGCGGAATTGAGTTCTATGGGAAAAATTATGTAAGAAACAGTTTTCACATTTTCGATAAGTTATCTGATAGTTAAGATACGAGGTGGGTAAAAAAATGCAACATTTTCAATTTTGCCCAGTATCTTAAAAACTAAAAGGGCTATGATAATTTTGTTAAAGACATCTTTAGTTTTACGAAAAAGTAGCACACTGTCGCTAAAACCGCAAGTTTCTATCTATAGTGTAATACATGTATTATTTTTAAGAACCTCTACAATAAAATATCAAAGTTGTCCGTCGCAGTATAGCAGAGTATTACTTTTTTTTTTGCATCAGCTACAAGTTTATCTTTCGACACTTTTTTTGAAGCACCCTGTACGAATTCTGATATAAAATTTAAACTCTCTGGTCAATTCTTTATCTCTTCAGTCGTTTGCATTATTCTCGTATCCATCAGAGTTTTTGACTTATTTGCAAAAATTGCCATCGATGCAAATTGAATGTAGGCGAGATAAAGCAAAAAGTGAAAAAACTGTTTTTATTTGCATTATGTTAAGTATTGACATATTTTTATTTTAAATTAAAAGACATGATAATGAGCAATCAGATAAAATTCTTAAAGTTGAATTAAAAGCAAAAGAAAATTATAAAAGAAGTTGAAAATGTCCTCCTATTGCTATAAAGCTAATGCTCAAAAAGCAGCTGTCAACTAACAGACAGAACGTGTCGTATGGTGCGCCTAATGAGATTGTGAGTGAATCCGTTAGAGAACTAAGCGTCAGAAGAATCTAATGATTTTTGGTTTATTTAAAAAAAAAAACTTTGGCTTTTTAATGTTTCATTTGTTAGAGAGTTACTCTACATATGTTTTGGCTTTTTAGGCCTTTCTCAAGAGATGCTTCAGTGAATACTAAACTCCCTACTTTCGAACCATGAGTTGTTGTTTGGTTTGTAAAAACGACGAGAATAATGAAGATCTCCTTATATATTGTGACAGTTGCAGCAGACCATCACACAAAAAGTGCTCTGGATTAAATGCATCCGAAATTCGTGTTATGGAGCTTCGTGGTAAGCGTACCTTAAAATTTCACTGTGAAGACTGCTCAAAGGGTTTACTTATGGTTCCTGAACTCATAAAATCTGTTGAGGAGCTGAAAACCGAGGTAGCTGAGTTAAAAGTGGCCAGAAATTCGGTAAATTCAAATAAAACCTCCCCACAGGAGACTATTACTACCAACGAGTCTGTTATTAGTGAGATCCAGGAAAGGCAAAGAAGAGCAAACAACAAACTGCTCTTCAACATGGATGACCAAGGCTCAGACAGAGAAGATGTTAACACATTGTTTTCGACAGTTTTGGGCAGTCCAGTAACCATAAAAAGCCTAGAAAGAATAGGTAAACCCAACAAAAACAACAGAAAAGCATTAAAAATCATTCTTTCAAATTCTAGGGATGCCATTAGTCTCTTGAAAAACAGACATAAATTGAAAAACACAAGTCTTCTTAAATTCTGACCTGACAAAGCAGCAGCGAGCACTTGAAGCGGCAGCTAAGGAAGATATGCAAGGAAGGCTCGAAAATGGCGAAAGAGACCTTCACATTAATTACTATATGGGCATACCAAGGGTTGTGCCAAAAAACGCCAATCGGCAGCCAAGAGCTCCTCACAATTAAGGCACTTTAATAATTTATCAGTGTTCTATCAAAATGTCCGGGGCCTTAGAACGAAGCTAAGCTATCTTCTGGAAACTATTCCAACATCTGAGCATGACATTATCATCCTGACAGAGACATGGTTGAACAGCAACTTTTATGACTCTGAATTACACTTCGAGGGCTTTAATGTTTATGGAAGAGATCGTTCATCTGCCAGCAGTACTTGCACCCGTGGAGGTGGTGTGTTGATTGCCGTTAAAAAGACTATTATCAGCAAATGTTTGCCATCTTCACCGGACATTGAGCAACTTTTTGTGTTACTAGAAGCTGGCAAAAGTAAGCTACTAGTATGTACAGCATACTGTCCTCCGAAGTCACCTGCTGAAACATATGTACTATTTAGTAGTAGCCTAGATGCAATTACCGAGGATTTGGATGCTGATGTGTATATTGCTGGTGACTTCAACCTCCCTCACTGTAAGTGGGGAAAACTTGATATGGGTTCTACTGCTGAGGCTGGTCTAGGTGCCCCTCCGGCTGAGGTGGATTCAATACTTGTCATGTCAAACTTGTGCTCCTATCATAACTTATACCAGTGTAATACAAATAAGAATTCTTTGGAGTCAATCTTGGACCTTATATTAAGAACCGACCCAAACATTTGAGTGAGGGTGTCTGATGCACCCCTCGTACCTTCCGATGGCTACCATCCACCACTGGTTTTCGATGTCAGATTGCCAAATGTAAACAATGAAAATGAGTTAATTGGTGAAGACTATTACAGGGACTTTGATTCAACTGATTATCCTGGTTTTATTGATTTTTTGAGTCATATCAACTGGGATGGCCTACTTGCCGATAAACCCTTGGATGTTTTGCTTGACATATTTTATGATGTACTTTGTTTGGCAGTTGATGTTTATGTGCCTCTTAAAAGGTTTTCTAAAAGGAACTTTCCCAGATGGTTTGATCATAACCTTAAAAATATTGTGATCCAGAAAAAGAGTGCTCATAGGCAATTTCAGATTACTCGTCTTCATTCGGACTACTTAGAGTTTTCTAGACTCAGAGCAGAGTGCAAGAGACTAACCAGGTTGGCTTATAGGGATTATATATACAATGTTGAATCGGCCTTAAGAACAAATGTTCGCAAATTTTGGAGCTTTGCCAACTCTAGGAGGAAGGTGCCTGGTATACCTGGTGAACTCACTTATAATGATAGAAAGAGCAGCTCTGGAATTGAAATTGCAAACCTCTTTGCTGACTTTTTTTCAAGTACTTACTCCAGCAACTCGGGTGATGTATCTAAAATTGTTTTACCTCCTTATAATTATAATAACAATATCTCTTCCCTTAATATATGCATTTCAGATGTTTATACTAGATTAAATAATCTGGATGTCCGTAAGGGCCCTGGACCTGATGGAATCCCTCCATGTTTACTCAAACACTGTAGTTTTATCTTAGCTAGACCCCTTTGCTTTATCTTTAATCTATCACTTAGTTCTGGCTGCTTTCCTTCTCGTTGGAAGATTAGTTTTCTTACCCCTATTTACAAATCAGGTGACCGGTCAAGTGTTACAAACTATAGACCCATAAGCATTTTGAGCACTATCCTTAAATTGTTTGAGACTTTTGTTTGTGACCACCTTTCTTCCATACTGGGTAAGGACTTGATCAACCAACAGTCTGGGTTCCGCCCGGGGTCTTCGACTGAGCTCAATCTGCTCCATTACAGTAATTATTTGTTGAAGGCCTTGGAGAGTGGGTGTCAGTTCATTCCATTTACACTGACTTCTCCAAGGCTTTCGATCGCGTTAATCATAGAATATTGATTCACAAACTGAGGGCTCTGGGTGTCGGTGGTTCTCTTTTGGAGTGGTTAAATAGCTACTTGACTGGTCGCCTTCAGCGGGTTCGCGTTCAGGGTTACACATCTAAAGATATTGAAGTTCAATCCGGTGTTCCACAGGGATCCCATCTGGGGCCCCTGTTATTTAATGTTTTTATCAATGATATTCAAGAATGTTTTCACTTTGGTAACTTTGTTCTTTTTGCAGATGACCTTAAACTCTTTCTAAAGGTGCTTAATAGGGATCATTGTGAACAGCTTCAGTCAGACCTAAATAGATTTGTCGCGTGGTGCGGTGCCAATTGTATGGACTTAAACGTTTCTAAATGCCACTGGATTGTCTTTGGGCATGGGAAAAACATAACTAACTTTCCTTACACCATCAAGGATGTTCCATTGAGCTCTGTATCACAGATAAAAGACCTTGGAGTTGTTTTTGATAACCAGCTCTCCTTTGTTCACCATGTGATGTTTATCACAATCAAATCACTGCAAATGTTGGGTTTTGTCAGGAGATGCTGCCATGACTTTCACAATCTACAAGCCATCAGAACTTTGTATTGTGCCCTTATCAGACCTCATCTTGAATATGCATCATCTGTATGGTCACCTTGTTATCAAGTACATATAAACGCCATTGAGAGAGTTCAAAGGTCATTTCTTAGATTTTTAGCATTCAAATCTGGCCAGCCCCAAGTTCTGAGTTACAATATTCTGCAGCAGGAATATCATCTTAATTCACTATCATCACGTAGAACATCGCACGACCTTAAGCTGTTTTATAAAATTTTGAACGGCACCGTGATGTGCCCATCCTTACTAAATGAAATAGGTCTTCACGTACCTTCTAGGTTAACCCGTTCCGCGCGGCCATTATGGGTACCTTTTCACCGAACTAACTATGGCCAGAACTCTTATTTAACTAGATGTTCAAATTTGGCCAATGAGCACTCTTCTTCTTTGGACTTTTTTAATTCCCGCACAGTCTTTCTAAAAGAATTGAATCGTCTTAATTTGTAATATAGACTTTGTGATTGTATTTTGTTTCTCTGTTCAAATGTGATAAAGTGACTAACTGTTAATGTGTGTATTAATTTGCATTTTGTAATATGTATATAATCTAAACATTTTTTCTTTGTAATGGGCTATATGCCCGTGGGAATATATAAATAAATAAATAAATAAAATAAATAAAAATGAGCTATATCTAATGGTGTGCATAATGCAATTTAGTTTTATTGCCTATCTATTTAAAATGGGATTTTTTACATTTATATTATAGGTACTTAGAAGGCTGTCTATTATTGGGGTAATTTGGAAATTTTGTTGGTCATTCGTTGTGAGTGAATTCCTTGATAAAGATTTTTTAATTTCAAGTTGTTCTCTTGAGAAAGGCCTAAAAAGCCGAAGTTTTTTTAAATAAACCACTATTTAAAAATGTTTCACAAGGAACCAACCGCAAATTCGATTGATTGTACTAACAATTTTTGGTATGAGTGAACCTGTTCCTTCAGAAGGTTCATCAAAAATTGACTTAGATGTCGCGAAAGCAACTGATATTGTGCTGAAACTCTCTCCTAACGTCAAAGTTGACAACATCAAAGTATTTCGAGTTGGTAAGGAGATTACATCAAGAACCAGACCTATGAAAATTGTACTAAATTCAGCCAACGATGTCAGGGCCATTATTCGACAAGTGAAAGATCTGAGGCATCATGATGAATACAAACACATCACTATGAGCTTCGATAGAACACCTAAATAAATAGAAGAATTCAAGACCTTGAAAGAAGTCATGGATGCTCGCATTCAAAATGGTGAAGCTAACCTCAAAATAAGGTATATTAACGGCATTCCAAAAATCTTTAATTTAAACTAGATACATTGTCTAACAGCTGCTTGTCGTCATCATGTTAGGGGACTGAATACGAAAACTGATTCATTTTATAAATCAATATGTGGAAGTGATTATGACGTTGTTGGCAACACCGAAGGTTGGATTCAAGGCAATAATATCTTCAAGCGAACTATTTGATGACAGATATTCGGTGTTTAGATGTGACAGAAACCTCACTGGAATGGGTATATCAAGAGATGGTGGAGTGGCACTAGCAGTAAAGAAAGAACTCAAACCAACACAGGTTGATCTTCAGGATGTTAATGTTGACTTAGTGGGCTGTAAACTTCATTTAAGGTACGAATCTATTTATATTTATGTTGTGTATATACCCACATCTACTGCCATAAATGATTTTTTATCTTTGCTTGAGTATCTCAAGGCCCTCAGGTTTATACACAAGAACAACCTGTTGATATTAGGTGATTTTAATGTGGCCAATTTTATTAAGCGTATTGTGGGAGATCGAAAAGTCGAGATATTGGCAAATTTCATAAGCCTGCTCTCTTTAGAACAGTATAACAATGTTCTGAATGCTAATAATGTGATCTTAGATTTAGTCCTCTCTAGCGTGAATTGCAATGTAAATAGAGAAATCATCCCTCTGGTTGAAGTGGATAGTCATCATCCGCCTTTGAACATCTCAATAAATGTCAAATCAAACTTTAAAAACTTTCCTGTCAATATAGCCCAGACTAAACTTAATTTTAGAAAAGCCAACTTTCCACTTCTTTACGATATGGTGCTCAATGCCAACTGGGCAGACCTATACTCTTCAAATGATGTTGATGAGGCATGTCATATACTTTACAGGGGTTTGCATAATATATTTGATTTGTGTGTGCCCAGGTCAGTCATTCGTAAGAGAGCATTTCCTGTTTAGTTCTCAGCTGAAATCATTAAATGTATAAAGCGTAAACATAAATTATTTAAAAAGCTCAAAAAATCACAGTCACTATATCACCGTGACCAGTTTAATGAGCTACGAGGAAGAATCAAGAGATTGATAGACGAGGCATACAAAAACTACATATCTAAAGTAGAGGACTCTATCAAAGGCGATCCAACCGCCTTTTGGTCTTATATTAGAGCAAAAAATCACCCACTGCTATACCTGAGATTCTTAAGCTTGAAGATCTTCAATTTTCAGAGCCCGATGAAATAGCAAACGCCTTTGCTGGCTTTTTTGGTAGTGTGTATAGCACACGGACAAATTTTACTCCCTTTAACGATACTCTTTCCTCAAACTTGAATATCACCCTGGATCACCTCTCTGAGCAGGTTGTACTTGCTGCTCTGAAGAAATTAAAGGACAGACTTACCTGTGGGCCTGACAATATTCCCAGTTTCTTGGTAAAGGATTGTGCTCATGCATTGCTGGCACCTCTCTCTTATATTTTCAATTTGTCTCACATTGTAACACATTTCCGGATGTATGGAAGAAAGCTAACTACAGACCAGTCCATTTGCTTCCGGTATTTGCTAAGGTCTTCGAAATGTCAATATATGATTGTATTTTCACACAAGTTAGGGGATTGATATCTCTTAATCAACATACATTTGTTAGTAAACGTAGTACAATAAGCAATTTGGCATGCTTCACGCAGTTTATCGGAAATGCCCTGGAAAACCGGATGCGGATGTGGTTTACAATGACTTTTCGAAAGCCTTTGACAAGGTTGACCCTTCCATACTTTGACATAAACTGGACAAATTGGGGTTTAGCAGAGATCTTGTTTCTTTTTTTGAGTCCTACTTAAGCAACCGTTCGCAATATGTTGAAATCCGTGGACATAAATCATCTAAATTTACAGGCACAAGTGGGGCACCGCAAGGGAGCAACCTGGCCCCACTTATTTTTCTACTTTTTATTAACGACATCAGCGACAACATCGACAGTAATGTTCTGTTATTTGCCGACGATTTGAAGATTTTCGCGTTATAAATGATATAAATGCTTGTGTTTCCTTGTAGCAGGATATAAAATCTATTCAACGCTGGTGTGTAATGAGCAAGTTACCATTAAATGCGGAAAAGTGCTTCGTGATGACATACACTAATAAAGTTCATAGTATCGGCTCAATATAACATAGATACCAACAATATTCGGCGTTTTCAAGGACCTTGGAATTGTATTCGATCCTAAGCTCTCTTTTGCTGACCACATTGATGGAATTTGCAATTCTGCCTTAAAGACACTGGGTTTTATAATTCTCAATTCCACTGGTTTCGAGAACATCTCAGCACTTAAAACCTTATATTCTAGCTATGTGCTCTCGAGACTTGAATATGGTGCAATTAGATGGAATCCAATTTATACTAAATATGTCAGCCAATTAGAGGGTGTCCAGAGGAAGTTTGCTAAGTTTTTAATGTTCAGGCGGGATAAAGTGTATCCTGCTAAAGGCATTGATGAGATTCTGCTGACCAAGCAATTTCAGCTGCCGTTATTAACGTGCCGTAGATGCTATCATATGGTTACATTTCTTATAAAGTTATGTAAGTACTACGTTGACTGCCCGATGCTGTTGCAGCAAGTCCTCTTTCACGTTCCTGCTAGGTCCACTACGACCAAAACGACATTATATCAGGCTATGAATATCTTCAACGGTACTTGTAATGATATTGATTTACACTCTCATACACTCGCTAAGCTTACAACACTCTTTAAGAATAGATTCTTGTGCCTTGAATGAAGACCTTTATAATTTACCTTTAATTTTATTGGTAGAAATCTATTGCTCTTTTTTCTATTTTAGTTCAAATTACGTTATTAATTGTATACATATTAGCTTATCTAAGTGATATTGTTATTATTATTATATTATGTCTCCTATTTCATGCTCAATTGTCTTATAAATGGATGTATCTGTTAGACAATAAAGATTATTATTATTATTATTATCATGTAGGAATCAAGTTTTCGTCTCATGGACTGACAGACTCTGTCAAATATTCCATGAGTATTGCGAATAATGTCACATAAAGCCATTATTCTGTTTTTTAAATCTTCTTCTGTCTGGATGATTGAGATCTAATACACCAATGTTTCCAGGTGCCCCCCAAAAAAAAATCCAGTCTATTCAGATCTGGAGATCTAGGGGGCCATGGATGGACATTCCTCGAAAAATTTGCCTCATCGCGAAATAAAATGGTGTTTCCAAATAATGGATTTTGGGCTAGCATTTGTAGAAACCACTGGCAAAAAAAAATGTAGTGGAAAATCACGATGTGGTAATACGTTAAGTTCCTAAAAATAATACATGTGCTAAATTTGAACTAATTATCTCAAATTTTACTGGAGAAAAACGCAAAATTAATTTGCATCGGAGGCAATTTTTCCAAATAATTCGAAAACTCTGATAGATACGAGAATAATGCAAAAGAATAAAAAGCTAAAGAAATGAACAGAGAGCTTAAATTTTATATCAACATTCTTACAGAGTGT
The DNA here is from genome assembly GCA_030620095.1 of Kuschelorhynchus macadamiae. Taxonomy (NCBI): domain Eukaryota; kingdom Metazoa; phylum Arthropoda; class Insecta; order Coleoptera; family Curculionidae; genus Kuschelorhynchus; species Kuschelorhynchus macadamiae. The sequence goes on from JAUTXW010001077.1 coordinate 2,428,618, forward strand.
TCCAAAAAAAATTTCCGAAAGATAAACTAATAGGTGATGCAAGAATTGTAACACCCTGTATACTACTATTTTGATATTTTATTGTATTGTATTTCTGACTATGTATATATTGGCTTTTTTAAAAATTGCAATGTTTTTTTTAATTTGTATTTTCTACAAAAATAAAGATATAACTAAATAAAACAGAAATGTTAAGAATGTGACTTGAAAATGAAAACTTAATTTAGAACAATTTACTGTTCCGGCACTCCACAGAGTCTCTTAAACTTATGGTAAAAACATATTTTTGTTTAAACCTGTATATTATAAACGTATGTCTATTTTCTAGTAAATTTTAAACATGTGAGCGATTCTGTATTAGTTTATCTAGAATATTTTTTAAACTTAATTTAAGTCCAACATCAAATGAAAGAGCTATTTGCGATTTTGCCTGTGAGTGTATTTATAACATCATTGTGGTTTTTAGTATATAATTATTATTTTTCTCTTGAAATAATTAAAGCTCCATTTACTTCGAATGGAAAAGATGTTTAAAAATCTCTAATACTGTGGGACAATGTAGATTAAGGTTATTAAAATTCTGGGATTTTTTTCTTAGGGTTTAGATTAAAGTCAAAAGCAGTGTTATCGTGCGGGTCATACGATTTATCAACGACAAACTTTTTAAGTTTGTCTTTCTTTTATTACGTGTAATCGTATCCTAATAATCGCATAAAATTCGGAAGATGAATTAAATAGACCTATGATATTTTCATTTGAAAAAAGAGGATAAACATATAAATACCAGCAGTTGCAAAAATCTTTGAGCGATGTCACTTCAAAATCAGATTGACAAGTCAGTGACAAAATGAGTAATAGAAAACAATTTTCGAGTTTTTAGCATTCACAAGCGAAAAAAATGGTATTAAATCTAATAAAATATTACGAAAATGGACATTCACCGGCCAATATCCAGGAGACAGTAGCAAAAGCTGTAGAAATCGGTATAAGGACTGTGCAGAAAATTGTGCCTGAAAAAAAGCACAATTTATACCGAAAAAGATTAAGAAATGTGCACGAAAAGAGCCAAACACAGAAGACTTAAGTGACAATGTAAAAGTGGATGTTCGTAATGCAATTTACGATTTATACACATCAAAAACTAATATAACCCTTCAAGTTTTAAAAGAAGCTTTACAAAATTTAGGCATATTGGAAATTGGACTAAAATCGTTGTCAAAATTAATAAAAATGTTGGGTTTTCAATATAAAAAGGACTGTAATCGAAGATTTTTATGCGAGTTGCCACATATAGTAAGTCAGCGTATCCAGTTTTTAAAGAAATACACGGAAAATGTTAATTCAAAATTTAGAAAAGTGGTATTTTTAGATGAGACTTGGATATTTTCTAATGGAAGTGGTTCGAAATCTTGGCAGGACGAGTCTGTAAAAAGTGTCAAGAGAAAAAAGAGATGTGAGACGAGAAAACGGTTCACCATTTTGCATGCAGGTTCCTCAACAGGATTTCTCCCAGGTGCAAGTTTACTGTTTTCTTCAACATCTAAAAGTACGAAGTACTTCATCCTGGAAGAAAAGTGATATTTATGATTGGCTAATAAAACAAAAACACAATCCTTTACTCAATAAGCTGAAACTAGAACTTCTTTTAATGGCAAAATCTATTAAAAAACCAACAATATATGCCGTAGATGAAATATTACGGGAAAGTGGACTTGAACTTTTACGACTGCCGTCATACCATTGCCAATTTAACGAAAGAATTAATATGGGCTGGGGCAAAATCATATTACGAAAAACACGTGAACGATGGTCTTACATCAGATGAAGTGCAAATTGTTTGGCAAGATTCGTTAAATTATATTACGCCAGAATATTTATAACATCATTGTGGTTTTTAGTATATAATTATTATTTTTCTCTTGAAATAAATTAAAGCTCCATTTACTTCGAATGGAAAATATGTTTTAAAATCTTTAATAATGTGGGACAATGTAGATTAAGGTTATTAAAATTCTGGGACATTCTTCTTAGCGTTGCATATATTGACAAAAAAACAAAATCCTTTACCCAATAAGCTGAAACTAGAACTTCTTTTAATGGCAAAATCTATTAAAAAACCAACAATATATGCCGTAGCTGAAATATTACGGGAAAATGGACTTGAGGTTTTACGATTGCCGCCATACCATTGCCAGTTTAACGCAATAGAATTAATGTGGGCTGTGGCAAAATCATATTACGAAAAACACGTGAACGATGGTCTTACATGAGATGAAATGCAAATTGTTTGGAAAGATTCATTAAATTATATTACGCCGGAATACTGGAAGAAATCTGTGGAACATACTGAGAAATTAATATGGGATTGGTGGAATCGAGAACAAGTTCTAGATGTCGAAACAGCACCAATGATCATTGCGCCATTTGAGGACAACTCATTCAGAACTTTTTAAGTGATGATGATATTTTTTAGTCTATAATATTAAAAAGTTTCTGAAGGATTATATTTGACGTGTATAAATCATAAATTGCATTATGAATATCCATTTTTGCATTGTAACTTAAGTTTTTTGCCTTTGGATTTTTTCGTGTACATTTCTTAATCTTCTTCGGAAGTAAATTATGTTTTTTTTCATATACAAGTTTCTGTACTCTGTAGTATCTCCAAAGACTTGGTTATAATTAAGGCTTGGTCCGATTCCAATATGCTTTGTTTTAACGTCGATAAAACGGTGGCGTTATCTTATAAGGAAACTTTACAACCACTTCAGGTACATAACAGCAATATTGAATACGTAGAGTCGGTTAAATTCCTGGGTTTAAATATAAATAACAACCTAAAATGGTCTAATCATATTGACACCTTAACTAAAACTCTTTATTTGAATCCTACCTCCGCTATAGCCTTCCCTTTTGGGGCTGCTGTACCACCGAGCAATTTCGTAGTATTTTTATGCTTCAAAAGAGAGCCATTCGTTATTTGTTTGGTTTAAATAATAGAGCTCACTGCCAATACTATTTCAAAAAACATGAAATATTAACACTTCCTGCATTATTTATTTTGGAAACGGTATGTTTGCTGAGAAAACATATAAACACCCTCCCAGAAAGGCCACAACATATATACCCTACCAGAAACTCTAGGCATGATATATATCTTCCCATTCCTTCCTCAGAATTAATAAAAAAATCAATTATTTACAACGCCATAAAACTTTACAACAATGTGCCAGTACATTTAAAATCTATCCCTATGTTTGCACAATTTTGAAAAAACACCAAAGCATACCTCATTGAGAGACCATTTTACAGCGTTGATGATTTTTACAGCGAGTAAGTCTCTTTAAATTGTCACTAAATTCGCTTGTTTACTTAAATCTTTTGTGAGTCATGTCCTAACTCGTAGCATAGAATTTTGAAAATCATCATATAGTGAAAAGAACTGTCGAACATTCACTTAAAACTTAATTATTTTTGTTAGGTATTGGATTAAAAACAAAATTTAATTCTTTTTTGTATACTACATTCTACACTAGTTCATTATATCTTCTGTCTAACATCACAATTATTTGTATAACTATAATAACATAGAGTTTAAGGTCGCATAGTTGCAATTTTGATTTCAATGTCATCGAAATTATTCATCTCGTACATGTGTGTTTGTTTACTTTTATAAGGTTATTAGGATTCATTATCTGTTTTGCGGCAATGGTATGTTATATTCTAACGTGTGTTTTACGATTTGGTAAATTGATAATTTACATTTTTAAAAAGCATTGACCTATCGAAATTCTTTTCGATTAATGTTTTGATATGTCTTATTTTAGGTATATTTTGCTTTGTCCATAAAATTGTAAAATTTTTCAGCAGTCATAAAGCATGCTTTTGTTTGTTCGGCTACTAAAAATCTCTAAGGTTAATCTACCCTAAGTTTTTTCCTCAGAAAAAGGTTAATATTAAGGTTTGTAAGTAAAAACTTAATTTTCTAATATTTTTAGTCTGAAATTTAAAATGTTTTTAAGAAACAGAGAGTAAAAAATAACGGAAAAATTGATCTTTTTATTGAAAAAAAATGAAATTTTTTTTATCTGAAGCTTCTGATATGTACGCTTTACCGACCGTTCCTGTGTAATGTCCTTATTACCGACCATTTTGGCTCCTATTACCGACTGCCATTTTTTCACGCAGAATATCACTGATCTTTACCTTGATTTTTTAGTTGTTTTTATTTAGTTTTTGAATTTTGTGTTAGTATAATGCAAGAAATTATAATAAATCAATTTTTAAAGAAAAAAAACATAACATAAAAAGTTAACATTTCTAAGTTTAATCTAAGTAAACATAAACGCTTATAACTATATTCCTTTGGGAACAAACTGCTTTCTTAACTCCTCCTAAGTTCTTCAATTTCACGTGCACAATAAATGCTTCAGCGGTTAATTAACTTTGGTGGATTTGTTTTGCTTGCAATTTCATTTGAACTGTATGTAAGTATATTATCCTTCTCGGTCCACTTCCAATGCACCCCACTCCTTGCGATTGTTTATTCAACAATACCATGTGAACTAAAATCAAAGATCAATATATTCTTCCGATGTAGCAACTGTAGGTGTTATTTTTTCAAAATCAATGAAGTTTTCAAATGAGCTTATAGGTAAGTTCTGAATTGTCTTGGAAGGTACAAGAGCTTTTATAGTTTTTGAATTGGTTTCTTCTTTAGTGTTTGATATAGATATTTTTCTTATTCTTTCTTTTTTTTTCTCTGCATCTATCTTTTTCTGGTGTTCTATAGGTTCTTCCAATGTAGCAACTGTAGGTGTTTTTTTTTCGAAATCAATAAAGTTCTCAAATGGGCTTAGAGGTAAGTCCTGAATTGTGTTGGAGGTATAAAAGCTTCTGGGGTTTTTAAATTGGGTTCTTCCTTAGTGTTTGATATAGATATTTCTTCAAGCGCATTAGTTGTCTCTCTAATACCTTTGCCTTCATGGTTGACATACAGGCATCAATAATTTTATTGTCAATGAACTTTGCATCTAAAAATAAAATATAAGAAAAAAATGAAAACAATTGATTCCATATATTTTGGGACATGCGTGACACATAACACTTACTAATTATAAGTACTTACCATTAAGAGTACATTGGTAATCGCTAACAGTATTGTCTTTAACAGATAATTCTTTTGGATTCAGAGACAATTCTTTGTTAGCAAGGTTTGGAGAAACGGTAACTGGAGAATTAAAGGCCGCATGGACGTAATTGCCACTTTTTTTACGGGGTCTTGCGGCTAAAAAGTAAATGTAATATAAGTAAACTAAAAATATTACGTTTCTATAAAATATTACTTGATTCAGTGGGATTATGAACCCATATTTTAGCATCCGGTTGTCCAACGGGTTCGATACACAGAATTTCAAATTTGCCATGATTTTGTGGCGTAGATGTCGCTAGATCAGGTTCATCGATATACTCTTCATTTTCCATGTCTAACCACAAATTTTCGAAATAATTCCAGCCTAGATCTAAGGAATCGAAATTCAGAAGTGGTAAATTATTGGTTAGCGTATTGTCGTGCGCCGTAATAACATCATCATTTGAAACAGTAGCTGATGTGCCTTTTTCCTTTACTATTTTCCAAAAATAGAATAAACTTTTATCCTCTATTGGACCACTCCAAATCCTTTGATCCAACTGGCGCTCGATTTGTGATAAAGTAATGGAAGAATCTGATGCACAATCAGTTGAATTCTGTTTTGGCATATTGTTTGTTGCTACTGAAAGAAATAATTTAAAATTAACAATATTATTTGGTTCAGACGGGAACCGCAAGTCCGAAGCCCGATTAATTTTTAAGAGAGCTATACATTGCCCAAAGTTTGGTGCCAAATTTCAACCGACAGGTCGATAATAAAGACAGCTAAAATCTTGGGCGTACGTTTTATCGACCATTGGTCGGTCATAGGAAACCGATAAGAATTTAGGTCCTATTTACCGACCTTTTTCTTATCGATTTAAATAAAATGGTCTGCCGAGATGGTGAGGAGAACCGAAAGCTTAAAGATATTATTCAGCAGAAGATGTCAGATTCTTATGATGTCGTAGAAGTCCGAGGAATTAACCCCAGAATTCGCATTGTTGGAATCCCCGGGAGTATGATAATCAAAAGCTATTAGAATCAATTAAAAAATGTAATCGCGGTGTATTTAATGACATTTCGTCTTGTTCACTACTCAAGTTTTGGCCAACTAAAAAAGATCCTAAAACTTTTCAAGCTATTTTGCAGGTGGACAAATGTACTTTTGAGAATGCCGTATCTTTTGGTTATTTATTTGTTGACTTTGACTGCTGTAAGGTATTTGATGCTATTGAAGTTTCCAGATGTTTTAACTGTAATGAATTTCATCACTCCTCTAATAGCTGTAAGAACTCCGTTTCCTGTCCACGCTGTAGTCAGAACCATAAAGTCGAGGACTGCCGATCGCCTTCCCTCATTTGTTGTAATTGCGTTAAACTTAACGAAAAACTTAACGGTACGGTAAATGCGAGTCATGCCGCTTGGGATTTAAATAAGTACACGGCCTATAAGCAGGCATGTGATCGTTTCCGATCGGACGTGCTCGCAGCGCAATAGCAATCATCGACGACGGAGACGGAGAGCCATTCCACACCTAAAAGATGTTTGAGTGATAACTATTTTACTTTTTATTATTAAAATACTCGTAGCATCAAAAATCATATTTCGGATATTTACTGTAACTTAACGCATTCTCATTATGATGTTGTCGCCTTGACCGAGACTTGGCTGGACTTTTCCAGCCACTGGTCATAGCCGGGGCGGTGGCCTACTGTTGGCGGTCAATTTTAGTTTTTCGTGTAAGCAACTGTGTTTTGACCTGAGTAGTACTAATGTGTTTTCGCTTATCGATTTGGTAGGAGTTAAGATTACAACCCAGAGAAGTTCCCTGTTTATTTTATTAGTGTATATACCTTCGCGCCTTAACGCAGATCATTATGCAGTATTTTTTGATTTCTTATCTTCTTTATATTTTTTACAAGAAGGCGACACACTTTTACTGGGTGACTTTAATATACCTAATTATTCAGGGTTTTTCTTAAGAAATGGGAGACAAGATAATTATGTTACCAATTTCATACACTTTTTAAACTTGCAAGGATTAAATCAATATAACTTTGTTGAAAACAATGAAAATCGGTTATTGGACTTGGTAATTTTTAATCGACACTGTACCGTGAGTTGTGCCGATGTCGCCCTAACTCGAATTGATAATTATCATCCTCCTTTATTAATATCTTTTCATTATAACGATAGTATTAACCGAAACAGACAGATCCCAAAAAACAATTCCGACGCTTATAATTTTAGAAAGACTGATTTTTTTCTTATGTATGAAATGTTATTTAACATCGACTGGTCTTTTCTTGAGCAAGTAAACGACACTGAAGAGTGCTGTAAACAATTCTACGCTAAAATGTACTCTGTGTTTGAGCTGTGTGTACCTAAGAGTAGGGCTGCAAATCGACGTATTTACCCACCTTGGTTTGATGCTGATATTAGGCACAGAATTAGACTTAAGGCTATTCACTGGAGGAAGTATAAGCGAACTGGAAGTAAACTAGAATATGACTCCTTCTCCAGGTTAAGGCATGAGCTGAAAATAGATATTGATACTGCCTATAAAAATTATATTCAACAGGTTGAAGACGATGTTCGCCTAGATCCTAACAAATTCTGGTCATTTGTTGCCTCTAGAAGGGGATCACCAGGTATAACAAGGGGAATGCGTTTTAATAACTCAATCCTTTCCACAGCTGATGAAATTGTGTTTGCTTTCGCAGATTTTTTTGGTAGCTCTTATCTTGTTCCCTCTAATTTACCCATAACTTTGTCACCTATTTTTTCAAATTTAAATATAAATATTTCTAATTTTAATGTGTCTGATATCTTTAGTGCAGTAATGCGAATAAAGCCCAAGCTGACTACTGGTCCAGACGATGTTCCAGCTTTCATTTTCCGAGATTGTGCAGGTATTTTTTCTTATCCTCTCTCAATAATTTTTAATAAGTGTCTAGCAAATTGTTCAATGCCAGATATTTGGAAGTGTTCAAAGGTCTGTCCGGTCTATAAAAAAGGTGACAAACTGGACATTACCAATTTTATACCCATCTGTATCATCGCTAATTTTTCCAGGCTTTGAAACACTCCTTCTGGTGCAAACTTAAAAATCTAATTTCACCTGCGCAGCATGGCTTTGTCAAGGGACGCTCGACAACTACTAACTTGGTTTGTATTACTCAGTTTCTGGCTGAGGGAATAGATCAACGTGGACGAACGGATGTCATATACACTGATTTTTCCAAAGCATTTGATCGACTTGACCACACGATTCTGCTGCAAAAACTACAACATTTTGGATTCTCCGACAATTTGATATTATTTTTTACCTCATATCTACAAAATAGAAAACAGTTCGTAGCTTATAGTGGGGCCAAGTCGAGCGAATCTTTGGCAACATCAGGAGTTCCCAAGGATCTATAGTTGGTCCGCTCTTGTTCACCCTGTTTATCAACGATATTGTTGACACTCTTTCGGCCCACTGCCTGCTTTATGTAGACGATCTAAAAATTTTCTCGAATATATCCTCTGTAAATGATTGCCTTGAGTTACAGCGAAACCTTGACATTTTGCATGATTGGTGTATTGTGAATCTGGATTTAAAAGTGTCTAAATGCAATGTTATGACATTTACGACAAAAAATACCGCTGATAAAACACTTGGATTTATTCTACGAACGACTCGCGACTTTCAAACTATTTTGCCTGTAAAAACGTTGTATTTCTCTTTAGAAAGGTCTAAACTGGAATATGAGTCAATAATTTGGTGTCCTTTTTATAAAGTCCATATAGACTGTATCGAGTTAGTACAGAGGAGATTTGCCAAAGCATTGTGGTTTAGAGCTGATAGAGCTTACCCAATTAGAGGTTTTCCCCACGATCAGTTGCTGCATCGGTTTTCGCTTATCAGCCTTGACGAGAGACGTGTAAGTTCTTCCCAGCTATTTCTCCATAAACTTATTAACAACAGAATTATTTCCGAAGAACTATTGTCAAAATTAAATTTTCGCGTTCCTAGGTACGCTAAACTTTCGTAGCTCTGATACTTTTTATTTACCCCTTGTAGGACAAACATTTACAAGTTTTCACCAATTAACCGAATGTGTAGTAACTATAATAATCACAAAAATTCATATGATATTTTTAATTGTAACCTGGGCACGATCAAAAGACATTTTTACCACTAACTTTTTGTTCTTATTTTTATATTTCCTGTTTTTTATGCATTTGTATACTGTTGATGTTTATTGTTTAAATTTTATTTTGTTTCTTCCTATTATTTAAGTATTTAATTTTGCTAAAACTATTTTTATATACGTAATTGCTGTTTTGTACCAGTTTTGTAACTGGGTCGTAATCCTGTAAGACAGTGTATGTATAAATAAAAAAATTAAAAAAAAAATAAAATAAAAATTATTTATATGAAAAACATAGTCCTTGTCCCTTTAATATTCTGTTAGTAAATATAATATTAAAGAAAAACAAAATAGTGCACTCTCCCGATTCCGACCGATTGGTCGGTAAAAAAGACATTTGTATATAATGACTGCTCCTATCACCGACCGATAATTTTTTATTAATTATAACATTATTTGAAAAAAAAATAAGATTTTAGTATAAAAACTAAATTAAAACATTAAATTTAACCTACTAGTTAATAAATATAGTTTAATACTTACATTTATAGATTCACCTTAAATAAACTTACATATATATATATACTTATACAAATTAGGAGCAATTGTTAAGAAATCGTGGGTGGCTAAAGACTGATGTAATTAACGAATTTTTGGGTGGGTTGCCACAAACTCGTACAATTTTCGCGGCCGATAGTTCAAATATTCGAATTTTGAATTTGAATGTTTAAACCTGACCGTTTTAAAGTGAAAAATATGTGATGGTCGGTGATTTAAGTATTAGGTCGGTGATAGGTACATTTACTTTAGTATTGCGGGACAATATGAAATAAAAGTTATGTTGTGTATTCTCAAAGATATTTATCTCTGTCAGAGTGTTACAAATATTGAATATAAAATTAAGATATATTTTATATGATATATGAAATACGTATTTTTTTTCAGAATCCAAAGAGTGTTGTCGTCGACCTCCTGGCGTTTCTCCACGATCAAGCGGACTTTCTAGTAAATCTTGCGAACGTTGCTTACTCAGTGACGAAAAACAATAGACTCAATCATACGTCCATGGCGCTGAAAGCCTTAACAAATGTGATCCGGAATAACCCGGGTGTCGAACTCCAGTGCATCGGTCACTTTAAATTGTTATTTAGTTTATTAATTGTAAACCATGTTCCTATACAAATAGAAACCTTGAACGTTATATCTGTGGTAACAAGAAACAATGAATGCATAAGTGATATCGCCTCTTGCGAAGTATTAAGTTATCTTTTGTTAAGTATTTACTCTCTGCGGGATAAACATCAACAAATACTCGATATTTTGTCAGCCTTAGTAACAAATACGAAAATAGTGAAGGAAGCCTTAAGTAAGGGCGCGGTTTTATACTTGCTGAATTTGTTTTGTAACTCGACTAATCCGCAAGTTAGGCAAAGTGCAGCGGAACTGCTGGCCAGGATGACGCTTGACAAGTTGGTCGGGCCAAAAATTAAAATTGCGACTGAAGTATTTCTACCTCCTATATTCCTTGACGCTATGCGAGACAGTCCTGAAACGTCAATGAATATGTTAGAATCGTCTCATGAGCATCCGGAGCTTATTTGGAACGAAGATGCTAGAAATAGAGTATGTGCAATAATATCTAGATTAACAGATGAGTAAGTAATATTTTGTTTTTTTTTTTTCATATCTACATTTCAAAATGTATTAAATCGATTCATTTGAACACATTTAAGTCCGAAACTGCGAATTGATATTGTTGATTTTATGTTTATTTTAAGACAGCATTTTGTCAATTTTGTCTACCAATTTCTTGAGAAATAACCAACTTTTTCTCCAGTAATGTATTACGCGTTTATGGAAGCATAACAAAGTTACATTATACACTACGCATCAAAATTAACGCACCACTATAAATTGCACAGTATTTCAATGTCGTTTTTCTTGCGAACCGCTGAACGGATTTTGATGAATTTTTTTTTAATGTAGATTTGTTTATCGCTAAAAACGCCGCGATGTGAGTTTTTATTAAAATTTTAGTTTTGAGCATATACAGGGGCCAACAATGAGAGTAATTTTTCTCCAGCATATTTGAATCACCCTGTGGATCGTTTTAACCGTAACAGCGGGTATACGCTTGATGCAAATTATAGCCCTATGTTTTCTTAACAATTTGGTTTTGTTTCATGTCAATATCTTTATTTTTAAATGAAATACAGAGCAAAAGATTAAAGCGCACTAGTTATTTTAACAATTCAACATCTTAAAATAGGGTAGACCATGAAATGAACAAGTTTGAAAAACTGTCATGTTTGTTTAATATGTGTCAATTTTATCTTTAAAAAGTGTTAACATTTTGGCTATGGAGCGTCAAACAAGGAATTTGCTACCGTGCTATAACTAGGAGACTGGCAATTTCTCATTCATCAATATCGCGCGTTGTCCACTGTTTTGAGCAAACTAACGATCATAACCATGGGCAAGGAAGACACCAAGGAACAACAGTGAACCAGGATCGTTTCATTCGGTTACGTGCTTTGAGAGAACGTTTTGTAACAGCAAGAAATCTTCAGGTACAACTTAACGATACACATAATGTCCAAATAAGTGTATCCACTGTAAGAAGACGACTTGCAGAAGAGAATGTAGGATTCCGAATTCCAGCAAGAGGGCCGAGGTTAAACGCAATCTTGAGAATTGGGAGCAAGTCTTGTTCACGGACGAGTCGAGGTTTTGTTTGTACAGGGTGTTCCAGCGAGGACTGAACAGGGACCTATTTTCGACCTTCCTTGTATTTTGGAAAAATTCAAAATAGCCAATCGATGTATTTTTTCTTGTAGAATCCAAAAATGTCATCGAAAAAATATTTGAACCAGAAACTAAAGAGTTACGCTATACATCAGGTGTTTTATGTCCGTTCTGATTAAAAGATTTGATTTTGCGATAGCTGTTTATATTACATTTTAATGTTTTACAAACTAAAATTTTAGCTTCACCTGTTTAAAATATACGATAGGTTGGTATAGGTGATCAAGGTAAAATGACGTTTGAATGCTTTGTCAATAAAAATTGACAGTATTTTAATTATTGTCGAAGTCTTCACCTAAAAAATATATATTTGACTCTGATCGAAATGAAATACTCTTTGGACGAGAGACTACAGATTGTTATGCTATTTTACAAGTGCCAAGAAAATGCAAGAGAAGCAAGAAGAAGATTTATTGCAAATTTTCATAGAAATATATCCATCAATACAATTCTAAGGATAAAAAACCTATTTGAGGAAAATAAAACTTTACATGATAGAAAAAGAAATTCAATAAAAAATAATTATTAAATAATAAAATAAAACTACTAATAACATAAGTTTTCAATGTGACCGCCGTTTTTCTCGAAACAACATCGATAACCCCTTTGTAGCCTTTCTAAACTTGCTGTTACAATATGATTTTCCTGGTTAAGGCGGTTTATTTCATCGACAATTTTTCCCATGATCTCTTGAATATTTTCGTTTCGTTGTCTGTATACGACGTTCTTCAAATGGCCCCAAAGAAATGTATCCAAAACTGAGAGGTCGGGGCTATTGGGCGGCCAAGCAAATGTTCCATTTCGCTCTATCCATTCGTTATGGCGCCGATTTAAAAATTGAACCACATCATGCACGGCATGAGGAGGCGCCCCATCATAAGTCTTCAGATAAGTCTTCCAAAAAATTTTCAATTTCGTTTTCTAAAAACTCATAATATCTGTGCCCATTTAAAGTCCCGTTAAAAAATATTGGTCCCAAAATTTTATTGTTTTTTATCCCACACCAAACATGAATAGAATTCCTCCCTTGAAATTTAATAGTCTGGAACTTTTTTGGATTTTCAACGGTCCAGTGGTGACTATTATGCTGAAGTGGAAGGATACGAAAAAGCCTTAATTTATGAATTTTCAGAGTCCTGTGAACAGTCCCTCGGGTAACTCTTCTGCGCCTTACACCGCCACCGTACTGAACTTCCCGAACTGCATCCGAAATAGATTTGGTTGGATTAACTTGAAAATAATTTATAATGGCCTGGTCTCGATTTCTTCTTCTTTGTATATTTCTTTTTCTATCATGTAAAGTTTTATTTTCCTCAAATAGGTTTTTTATCCTTAGAATTGTATTGATGGATATATTTCTATGAAAATTAGCAATAAATCTTCTTGCTTCTCTTGCATTTTCTTGGCACTTGTAAAATAGCATAACAATCTGTAGTCTCTCGTCCAAAGAGTATTTCATTTCGATCAGAGTCAAATATATATTTTTTAGGTGAAGACTTCGACAATAATTAAAATAATGTCAATTTTTATTGACAAAGCATTCAAACGTCATTTTACCTTGATCACCTATACCAACCTATCGTATATTTTAAACAGGTGAAGCTAAAATTTTAGTTCGTAAAACATTAAAATGTAATATAAACAGCTATCTCAAAATCAAATCTTTTAATCAGAACGGACATAAAAAAAAATCACTCTTTCCAAAAATCGTATAAAAAACGATACATTCCATTTAAAAAACACCTGATGCATAGCGTAACTCTTTTGTTTCTGGTTCAAATATTTTTTCGATGATATTTTTGGATTCTACAAGAAAAAATACATCGATTGGCTATTTTGAATTTTTCCAAAATACAAGGAAGGTCGAAAATAGGTCCCTGTTCAGTCCTCGCTGGAACACCCTGTACAGCTCCGACCGACGCGTACGAGCACTACGCAGGCCAAATGTACACATTCACAGTGTAACATTCGTCAAACCACGCTATTTAATGGAGGTTCTGTAATGGGGAGGAATTTCTTTGACTGCACGAACAGAACTTATTTCCTTAGGTGTTGGTCCATTGAACAGTGAACGATACATTACTGACATCTTATCCGAACATATTGTTCCTTTTGCTCCTTACATATGCTAACATTTCTTGTTAATGCACGACAATGCAAGACCCCACGTCGCTCGTATAGTGCAGGAGTATTGACATGAGGTGGGTATTGATACTCTGGTCTGGCCTGCAAATAGTCCAGACCTCAACCCTATTGAACATTTGTGGGACATCATAGACAGACAACTTAGAAACCATCAGCCCTTATCAGCCTCTCTTGACGACATTCAAAATTTTGTCACAAATTGATCAAGAGTAGATTAGACGCCTTGTGTCTAGTATGAATCGTCGATGTGAAGCCGTTATTTCAGAGTAGAGGCGGAAACACGCGATATTGATATTCTCAATTTTTTTTCTAATTTTAAGTTGTTAAATTGTTAAAATAAACTAGTGCGCTTTAATCTTTTACTCTGTATTTCATTTAAAAATAGAGATATTGACATGAAACAAAAACCAAATTGTTAAAAAAACATGGGGCTATAATTTGTATCAAGCGTATACCCGCTGTTACCGTCTGAAACGATCCACAGGGTATTTCAAATCTTCTGGGGAAGAATTACTCTCATTGTTGGCCCCTGTATATGCTCAAAACTAAAATTTTAATAAAAACTCACATCGCGGCGTTTTTAGCGATAAACAAATGTACATTTAAAAAAAAAATTCGTCAAAATCCGTTCAGGGGTTCGCAAGAAAATCCATATTGAAATGCTGTGCAATTTATAGTGGTGCGTTAATTTTGACGCGTAGTATATTATATTGAATACCCTGTAAATTACTGGATTTTCGGAAGGTATTTAAAATTCTAAATGTATGTTGTACCAAAAATATAAATAGGTGACAGCCGACAAAGCACCAAACGATTTTTGCTTTGGCTCTCGTTGACCTAAAACATTTATATTGGAGTTATGTGCTATTGTAGATTGTTATGCCATTTCAGCAGAGACTATGTTAATACTCCTAATTTATTGATCAAAATACAAGAGTTCTAACCACTACACCACAACTTGTTACGTTCTGGATGCGTCTTTCGCTAACGAAGTTAGCATCATCAGCAGATGATATAAACTAAAGTAACTTATCCTAACCGAGACTATTTATAGGTAAATGTAGTCACACTAGGTTGCATCCGACAGCACCGTTGTGAAGTAAACAATAGAGGGGATTACAGGAAATAGGCCTTCTGTCTTTATTTAGTGCTTTCTTACCACATTTAACTATTTCTACTAGATACATTTTTAATGAACTTAAGATTATTTATTCCTATTTAGTGATTGTTTTCCGAAGGATGTTAGGAAACGATTGACTTTTCTGTTCTTCCATATCTTAAATATGCCATGTGTTCTTTAAAACGAATGTTTATGGAGCGTTTAGTTTGCCCAACATATTTTAGATCACAGTCATTACAGCTAATTTCATAGATGCCTCTCCTCTCCTTTAAGTCGACTTTGTCATTAGGGTTTCCAAGGAGATTTTTTAAACTGTTCTCCGTGTTTAAATACTTTTTCTAGACCTCCCGTATATCTGGCATTATATGGGATTACTATGAACTTATTGCCTCAGGTGCTTGAAGAGTAGTGGCATCTTTTAACATTTTATTTACTAATTTATGTACTAAATTGTCATCATATCCATTACTTTCCGCTATATTTTTAACCCGATTCATTTCATTGTTAAAACCTTCTTTACTTAATGAAAAATTGACTAACCTGTGACTTAAGAAATGAAATGCTGCCATTTTGTATTGACGGCAATGAAATGAGTACATCCCTATCAGTATTAGTAAATTTCCTGTAAATATCAAATTCTAATTTATCTTTATTTCTAATAACTGACGTGTCGAGAAAAGGTAATTGCCCATTGTTCTCCTTTTCGTACGTAAAATTAATGGAAGTTCCCTCAAGTTGTTTATAATATTTGTTGTTGAACTGAAAAAAATTTTGATTCATACATAATTTTGTGAGTAGCAAATTTTCATCAATGATTTCTTTCTTCAAATTATTGAATTTGAGTAGTTCCTTTTGGTACTCTAAAGCTAGTGGTATGGGTACACTAGGAAACAATGAGCTTACATCAAAAGATATTGAAATTTAACTTTCTTTTAAGTGAACATTCTTAATTTTATCTAAGAATTCTATCGAGTTAGTAACCTCAGAGTTATTGTATGAGATATTTAATTTGCTGAATTCTTCTACTAACCATTTTGAAATATTGTATGTTGATATAATACGTATCAGAGGCAATAATTGAAATTCTTAGCCACCAAGTGTACATCTATTATTACCGCATTAAACAACCTTATTAAGTTTAAAAAATAATTTATTCGTTACAAAATTCGAAGACCACTACATTTTTAAGCGTCAAACTAATTGGAAAAGTATTTCTGAATCAACATTTTCTAACAACTGATACGTTTTTGTCTCAATCGAGTAGCTACTATTCAGTTAGATATCCATTGGCTTCAATTACTTTTAAACACCTCCTAGGCATGGACTGTATTAGACATCTACAAGTCTCTAGTGGAATATATATATATATATATATATATATATATATATATATATATATATATACAGTGTGTCCGAAATTGGTTATGACAGTATTGGGATCTCGGAAACCGTGATAGTTACAAAAACGTTTAAATGGAGAAAGTTTTAGACAATTATGTCTGAGATATTTTGAAAAAATCAAAAAACTGCATTTTCGAAAAAGTCCTTTATTTATTTATGAAAATTTTCAAAATCTCTAAGAACATTATTGAGGCAACTTTTTACGTAGAGTGCACCTATTAAGTCAGATTTTACATACGACGTTTCGATTTTCTAGAACCATCATCAATTTTCTTTTTTCTTATGGCCGCTGTGTTCGATTTTAACAGTTTTGAAAAGAGTATTTCTTTAGTTTTTCAACGGTGTATCACATTTTGTAATTAGTTTATTACTAAAGGTGCAAAAAGTGCGTAGAGGAAATATTTAAACGTTTTTTGGAATTATCAAAGTAAAAAATTAAAAATTAATAGTGTTAAAAGGCAATATGTAATTCAACATCCAGTTCTACAAAAAATTAGTAAAAACTACTCAATAACATTGCACAATGTTTACAAATGTTCAAATGACCAGCCGCAGATAACACTAACATCTTTGCTCAAGTAGGCTTTGGTTTTGAAATAATAGAATGCTTTTAATCTGTCAAAAATGCAACGTTTGAGTTTTATTTAACATTCATCGCTGTTTTAATAAGGATTACAATGGCGTTAAACTTTTCTAATGGAGAAATGTTTGATATGTTAGTGTGTTATATTAAAAATGAAAGAAATGCAAACAGGGCCATGGATGTGTATTTTGACACGTACCCCGAAAGACGGCAGCCTGGCAGAACTTATTTTCAAACGCTGGTTAGAAACTTGCTTGAGTTTGGCAGTTTTAATAAGATTCGCACAAAGAAGTATGCAAAAGACAACGAGCAACGCAATAGGCAAATCCTAGAATATTTTAATGAAAATCCGACTTCATCTACAAGAAGAAGCGAAACAGAACTTCAAATTCCAAAATCTACCGTTCATGGCGTCTTAAAAGTAACTAAATATCGTCCTTACAAGCCAACAATTGTGCAAGGACTTCAAGCAGGTGATTTCGAAAGAAGAATTGTTTTTTGAAATTGGTATATCAATAGATGTCGAGAAAATCCCGCTTTTTGCAATAAAGTCATTTGGTCAGATGAGACTCATTTTACAAACTGTGGCATTTTTAATAAAAAAAATCACCATTATAGGGCTATTGAAAATCCGCAACTACGCGATCCACGCAGGCTGCAAGAGCGATTTGGTTTTAATGTGTGGTGCGGGATGCTTGGTAAGATAAACATAGTCTAATTGAATTGCTTATAATTCAATATTTTCCATTACTTTTTAGGAAATCGTCTCATTGGTCCCTTTATTTTCGATCAGACACTGACAGGCCCAAGATACCTTGCCATGTTACAGAATCAAATAGTTCCTGCCATTCGAGAAGCTGTGCCAGATGATCAGTTTAATAGCTTGTGGTTTCAGCAAGACGGTTGTCCTGCACATAACAGCAGGGATGTACAAACCTTTTTAACAAAAACTTTTGGTGAAAACGTAATATCCAACAGTGGTCCTGTCCGCTGGCCAGCTAGATCCCCGGATATCACGCCGTTGGATTTTTATTTATGGGGATGTGCGAAAAATGAAATATACGAATTTGACCCCCCAGAAAATAGGCAAGTTCTTGAGCAGCGAACCCGAAATATTCTAGAAAATATAAATAGAAATACCATTCAACGGGTAATCGGAACAGTTGAAAGGAAATGCGGACACTGCATAGAAAAAAACGGTCATCATTTTTAATCGTAGTATTATGTAGCATTTTTTTATTAATTTTATTGAGTAGGTAGTTCATACTGATTTTCTGTTAATTCTTGTAAGGTTAGTACTTTCAAATCGCCATGAACGGTTGACTTCAGAATGTGAAGTTCTGTTTCAATTCTTCTTATGGAAAAAACCAGATTTTCATTAAAATATTCTAATATTTGCCTATTCCATTCCTTGTCATACTTGCATACTTAAATCGTTGCGATTCTTAAAATTGGCTAACCCTAGCAAGCTTCTAATCAGTGCAGCGCTTGAAAAGAAGTTCTGTCGACAGTCGTTCTTCGGGGTACATTATGTGCAGTGCACATAGTATTAATGTTACTGAGTAGAACTTACTGATTTTATGCAGAATTTAATGTCCAATTTAAAAATATTGCTATTTGAAACTATTAAATTTTAATTTATATCGATAATTCGAAAAAATGTTTAAACAGTCTTATTTCAAACGCAAAGCCTACTTGGGCAAAGATGTTAGTGTTATATGCGGGTGGTAGTTTGAACATGTGTGAACATTGTGCACGAATCAATTATGTTATTAAGTAGTTTTTACTCATTTTTTGTAGAACTGGATGTTAAATTACAATATATTGGTATTTAACACTATTAATTTTTAACTTTTTACTTTGATAATTCCAAAAAACGTTTAAATATTTCCTCTACGCACTTTTTGCACCTTTAGTAATAACCTAATTACAAAATGTGATACACCGTTGAAAAGCTAAAGAAATACTCTTTTCAAAACTGTTAAAATCGAACACAGCGACCATAAGAAAAAACAAAATTGATGCAGGTTCTAGAAAATCGAAACGTTGTATGTAAAATCTGACTTAATAGGTGCACTCTACGTAAAAAGTTGCCTTAATAATGTTCTTACAGATTTTGAAAATTTTCATAAATAAATAAATTATAGGACTTTTTCGAAAATGCAGTTTTTTTGGTTTTTTCAAAATATCTCAAAAACTAAAAAAGATAGAATCGCGAGCAAAACGGCGTTAAATTACAAACATAATTGTCTAAAACTTTCTCCATTTAAACGTTTTTGTAACTATCACGGTTTCCGAGATCCCAATACTGTCATAACCAATTTCGGACACACTGTATATATATATATATATATATATATATATATATATATATATATATATATATATATATATATATATATATATATACAGTGACCGTCTACAGTCCGTTCCCCCCCTACTAATTTTTGAGCCAACTCGTATATCGCAACGAAATTTGGAGGGCTTAAATAGGAGATGAAAAGCTATTTTTTTATGAAAAAATGATAGCTAAAAGTTATAAAATGGCGGCTACGCGCCATCTTGAATTAATATTTTAAATACAACACCCCGCATATTATTCCATTTTCAAAATCTGCTCATTATTCTTAACATTTTTCTCCAATACAATTTATTCCTAAATGTAATTGCTTTGGAAATAATGACGTTTGAAAATTGACATTTTGGTCATTTCAAATTCAATCAAAAATACGATCAAGTTTGCGTTGGAAACAAAATCGTTGTCGCGGTAACATCTTGATAACTAACTGTCAAATAGTTCGTTGAGCATCTTAATTATTTTATGAAAAGTGTGACCATGGCTCGCAGTTTACACGATACATACATACAGAAATTTTCATCTAGCAGTCCGTATGTTTAACGATAGATTTCCCGAAATCCCTGTTTCGCGGTCATATTTGCGCAAACTTTTAAATAAGCTCCAAGCAACTGGTACGATGAAAGATGCTCCAAGATCAGGAAGACCACCTCTTTCAGAAAAAAAAAATTGAAATTGTTGCTGAAATGGTAATTAATCCTACTCAGTCGACGTCTGCAGTTGCTGAATCTTGCGAAGTAAGTTCGAAAAGTGTCCAAAGAGTCCTAAAAAATGAAAAATTTCATCCCTATAAAATGAAAATCCTGCATGTTCTCACGGAGGATGATCCAGACCGGAGGGTTGAATTTTGTGAGTGGTTAACAAGAAAAATTGAAGGAGAACGATCCTTCCTAAAACGTGTATGTTTCTCAGATGAATGCACGTTTTTCCTTAATGGAAAAGTCAACAAACAGAACGTACGATACTGGAGTGATACTAATCCGCATATTTTTAGAGAAGGGCATACCCAGTTTCCTGAAAAAGTTAATGTTTGTGCGGGGATTTTGGGCAACCACGCTATTGGACCGATTTTCATCAGAGGCAATCTTACAGGAGATCTTTACAGAAATCTTTTAGAAACTGAAATTGAACCTCGAATAAGACAAATTGTATTAAACAATCAGGAAGAGTTTGAAAATCGTGAAATCATATTTCAGCAGGACGGAGCACCTCCCCATTTCTATCGCATGGCTAGAGAGTTTCTCGATACAAACTTTCCTGGGCGATGGATAGGTCGCAGAGGAAGTACAGAATGGCCACCAAGATCTCCGGATCTTACCCCTCTAAATTGTTTCCTTTGGGGATATCTGAAGTTAAAAATCTACGCCACTGAATGTCAAACAATAGAAGAGTTAGAACGCAGAATAAGAGAAGCATGTGAAGAAATAGATGAACAGACTTTCATCAACGTGAGAGAAGCTATTCATAATAGGGCACTTTATTGTCAAGATTTAGGAGGGGGCCACATCGAACACTTGATAAAATAATTATTGTTGGGGTTAAATAAGTGTTATTCAAAAATAAATAAAATATTTTTTTACCAACTAATTTGTTTTCCTTGTGAATTTACAGAACAAATTCGTAACCTTCAAGATTTTCTGGTAAGTGGTACTGTTTATCCTTAAAATACTGTCTTTACGCCTCTTATTAGTCGAATTCATTAAAAGATTTAACTACAAATTAATTAAAAAATTTAGTTAGCAGAATTTTTTATCGAAAGTGACTAAAACCATTACTTCATTTTAAACCGGATTTTCAATTTTCAAACGTCATTATTTCGAAAACAATTACATTTAGGAATAACGTGTATTAGACAAAAATGTTAAGAATAATGAGCAGATTTTGAAAATGGAATAATATGCGGGGTGTTGTATTTAAAATATTAATTCAAGAGGGCGCGTAGCCGCCATTTTATAACTTTTAGCTATCATTTTTTCATAAAAAAATAGCTTTTCATCTCCTATTTAAGCCCTCCAAATTTCGTTGCGATATACGAGTTGGCTCAAAAATTAGTAGGGGGGAAACGGACTTTAGACGGTCACTGTATATACGAAATAATTCACGGTAATGACAACTCCTTCACCATTTTGTCGAGAATCGACCAAATCATGAAGCTATGTTTGTTTCCAGGGCCAGGGGCCATCTGCTACCGTGGTATCTGCCCCGGCAAGGCTCATCAGGTAGTTTCCTTGGGGACCGAGTCTCTATTCGGACGCGAGAAAGAAAGCTTCGAAAATGCCAAATGTGATTTTGGCGAAACGTCAGCAAAACTGTTCTTTTCAGAACGACAGTAGTGAACGGATGTACACCCGGAATGAAAACACATTGTATTTTTCCATCCGTGAAGGAGTAAAAATCAACACATATATATATATATATATATATATATATGTATGTATGTATGTATGTATGTATGTATGTATGTTTTGCAAAGCATGTTGGGCAACGCTTGAGTTTTCTGTTCTTCCATATCTTAAATGTGCCATGTGTTCTTTAAAGCAAATGTTTTTGGAGCGTTTTGTTTGCCCAACATATTTTAGGTCACAGTCATTACAGCTAATTTCGTAGATGCCACTCCTCTCCTTCAAGTCCACTTTGTCTTTAGGGTTTCCAAGGCGATGTTTCAAAATGTTCTCCGTTTTGTAGGCTACTCAATCAACATTTTCTTATAACTGACAAGTTTTTGTCTCAATCGAGTAACTACTATTTAGTTAGATATCCATTGGCTTCAATTACTTTTAAACACCTCCTAGGCATGGACTGTATTAGACGTCTACAAATCTTTAGTGGATATATATATATATATATATATATATATATATATATATATATATATATATATATACATATATATATATATATATACGAAATAATTCACGGTAATGATTACCCCTTCACCATTTTGTCGAGAATCGACCAAATCATGAAGCTATGTTTGTTTCCAGGGCCAAGGGCCATCTGCCCCGGCAAGGCTTATCAGTCAGTTTCCTTGGTTCGTGTCGGGGCAGATACCACGGTAGCAGATGGCCCTTGGCCCTGGAAACAAATATAGCTTCATGATTTGGTCGATTCTCGACAAAATGGTGATGGACTAATCCTTACCGTGAATTATTTCGTTTGTAAAACTTTACGACCAAGAACCGCACAGAAATTGAAATTTCTGTTTCTCTTCTATATATATATATATATATATATATATATATATATATATATATATATATATGACAATTTAAAATCTTGAAATGGCCATATCTTAGGAAGGAAAAACTTAATCAAAAAACGCTCAAAACACTTTCTATAAAATGAACAGGGAACAAATAAAAGCGTATTATTCGACCCTTATCTGTAACCCCTTGGGCAGGGTGAGATACACCCCTAAAATATTAAATAGAAAGGGGGGGTCAAGTGATACGTCATCTTAAAGCTCTTGAAAAATGGCATTACAAAATGGCAGCATTTCATTTCTTAAGTCACAGATTTGACAATTTCCATATAAAGCGACTTTTCGAGAAATTCAGTATTTATTAAAGGAAACAATAAATAAAAACACAGTTTTGAACATTTTTATTTTTATTTAAGTAAATGTTCAAAATGATTGGTACCGATATCCTGGCATGTCTCTTAAGAATTCTAAACATTTTAAGCCTGGTATTTTATTTGTTTATGAATATTCGCATTTTATTATCACAATATTTACTTTAAAAATAACTTGTACTATTAGTATTGATATTTTAACAGTTGACTTTTGGTTCAGTTTAAACGAAAAGCAGGACTTATCTTAAATAATGGTGTACAACACAGCTGAACGTGTACAAATGATTTTCATTTATGGTTCTCAGGATCAATGTTTCTTAAGGACAGCCCAAAGATTTAATGAAAGGCATCCAGGTCAAAATGTAAGTCCGGAGTATGTTCGTCAACTAGTAGCCAAATTTGAAGAAACTGGCTCTGTCGCGATTAAAAAGAGAAATTAACCGAGACTAGTTGACGAAGCAGCGCAAATTGAAGTTCTGGAACAGTTTGCAATTAATTCAACTTTATCAACTCGTCAAGCAGCTGCAGCAACTGGCTTATCTCGTGATACACTAAGAAAGGTACTTAAATTTCATTAGTTTCATCCCTATAAACTGCGCATACTGCAAGAACTTGGTGACGACGACCCGGAGAGAAGAATCCAGTTTTGTGAAATAATGACAGATAGAATTACGGCAGAACCTCGACTAGTTAACAATATTTGTTTCAGTGATGAATGTACCTTTTATTTGAATGGACATGTTAATAAGCAAAACTGTCGTTACTGGAACGACGAGAACCCACACGTATTTAGAGAAGGGCATACCCAGTACCCCCAGAAAATTGATTATTGGGCTGGTATATCGGAAGACGTAATTATCGGCTCAATATTTATAGAAGGGAATTTAAATGGCGACATGTATGCTGAAACGCTACAGAGGTCTATTGAACCACTAATAGTGCGGGAATTAGAAAATCAGAGGGACATCCAAGGAAATTTAGCATTAGAAGAACGTTTACTACATTTTCAACAGGTTGGGACAACTCCTCATTATATAGTTCCCGTCAGGCAATGGTTGGATGATAATTATCCCAACCAGTGGATTGGAAGAAGAGGTCCTGTTGAATGGCCACCTAGATCCCCGGACCTAACACCTCTTGACTTCTTTTTGTGGGGTCACCTTAAATCTGTGGTGTTTAAAACGTAACCTGAGTCAATAGAACAACTCAAGGACAGGATAGTTCAGGAATGCCGTGCTATATCCAGAGAAACATTTGCAAATGTACGCGAAGAATTTGAACAAAGGCCTTATTATTGTTTTCAAAACAACGGGAATCATTTTGAACATTTAATTAAATAATTATAAAAAAATTCACAATTGTGTTTTAATTTATTGTTTCCTTTAATAAACACAGAAGAATTTCACGAAAAACAGCTTTCTATGGTACCATTGGAAAGCATTTTTCAAGAGCTTTAAGATGATGTAACACTCGACCCCCCCTTTCTATTTAAGATTTTAGGGGTGTATCTCACCCTGCCCAAGGGGTTACAGATAAGGGTCGAATAATACGCTTTTGTTTGTTCCCTCTTCATTTTATAGAAAGTGTTTTGAGCGTTTTTTGATTAAGTTTTTCCTCCCTAAGATATGGCCATTTCAAGTTTTTAAATTGTCACCCTGTATATATATATATATATATATATATATATATATATATATATATATATATATATATATATATATATATATATATATATATATATATATATATATAATGAAAGCTTTTTCTTATACCGCATTTAAGTTTAAAATTGCAATATTTTATTAGAATGAACTACCGGTATTGAAATATTTGATACAACTGGTCTAATTGGCAAATCATTGATATTTGATATTTCTCTTGTTCAGTAAATATGCTAAGATCTTTAACTACATTTTTTACTAGTTTTTGGAAAAGTTCGGTTTACTATAGGAAAATCAATAATTAATGAAAGTAACATGTTTAATATCATTTTTACAAGAGCAGATAAAGGAATTTCTTCTCAGTTTTCAAAAACATGTACTTACATTTTGCTACCTTAGTAATACTTTACGAGGTTTTCCTTATGTTCTATAAATATCAACACAATTAAGTTTTCATTTTCTATCTATTAGTCATATTGATAACAATTAGTAATTAAATATATTTTTTATATTTCTTAGTATTTAAATATATTTGTTATATTTCTTATGATGTTGTTCTGTGGATACCACTTTATATTTCCATTTATTTATAGTATTTTCAAATTTTAGACATTACAACGAACAATGTGCAAATCCAAACGTACAGTGGAAAAAACCAGATGGCAATGGATTAGCCAACTTAACACTCCCGAGCGAAGTGGTAATCGGCGGTGTTTATCTCCGTCTCTTTATTGAAAATCCTTCCTGGACGTTACGCAAGCCCAAAGAGTTTTTATCCGAACTTCTTGAGACGTGTTTAGATAATATGTCAAAAGAAAATCCAAATGTATGTATGAAAATAAAATTCTTTATATGTAATATACAGGAACGAACATTTTCTTATATTTATATATATATATATATATATATATATATATATATATATATATATATATATATATATATATATATATATATATATATATATATATATATATATATATATATATATATATATATATATATATATATATATATATATATATATATATATATATATATATATATATATATATGTATATATATATATATATATATATATATATATATATTTATATATATAAATTATAAAAATTGTCTAGCTTATAATAGGCCTTATTAACTAGTAACTTGCTTCTTTCTTGGCCATTTTCAAGTTAGTTGATTCCTTAATATAGCTAGGACACCTCCCTTATATAATTTTATATGCCCTCATAAATTATTGATTTTTTTCACCAAATCTGTAGGGGGCACTGGGAGATGCAAATTTAGATACTGACGTGTAACATATCTAGAATTCTCGACCATAAATCTATCTATTAATAAATAGTAGGCAGACGGTTTCTAAAACATACAAACAAGTAAGAGTTAAAATTTTTTTTATGCAACAAACAACGCAGAAAAAAGGTATTTACTTGCTGCGTTTCAAAACGATATTCCATAGAGAGCATAATAGACAGTCTTTCCAAACACGGTACCCAACTCCTGAGCAGTTACTTTGATAGTATAACAGGCTGAAGACAATTTACCACAAAGAGTTACTACATGGTCTTAAGCTCGCTGTCTATCACTAAACCCAGAAATTTAGACATTCGCTGTCTTACAAAAGGAGCATCGCCGATAGACAAGCCTTCTAATTCACATTTGAAGCAGACTGCCCCCCGGCATACGAGAATATTATAATAAGCGGACAAACAACATCACTTGTGCAGATTCAAATTAATACTGTATTAATTCAAATGTTGCAATAAATTGTCTAAAAAAGCTGTAAAACTTCTTTCAATTGAATTCAAATTCAAATTCAAATTCAAAATTTTTATTTCGTTTTGAGCACTGTAAATAAAGAAAGAAACAAGTCAAATAGAAATGTAAATAGACATATGACAAGTATCTAATATAAACTAACAACAGATATATCTAAATATAGAACACAAAACATAGTATATAATTTTTTCCTCAAGTTAAAATCCGTTCTTCAGTGCGGTTTCCAACAAAACAAGGAAAAAAAAAGGTTTTCAGTTTGCATATTATGATGGGTTATTCCTCAAAAAAGTGAAAAATTCATCTGTGGTGTAAAAAGTCGGTGATAAAAGTAAGCTTTTAATTTTATTTTTAAATTTATTTTGACAACTTATTGCTTTAATGTTATAAGGTAACATATTATAAATTTTACTCCCAGCGTGGATTGGTGATTTTTTATAAATATTTAAGTTATGCTTGTCTAAGCAGAAGTTATTTTAATTTCTTGTATCATACGCACGAAAATTACTGTTAATTTGAATTAGATTTTTACTTCGATGGATATATGATAATAATTTTAAGAGATAAATTGAAGCAACTGTCAAAAGTTTATATGACCTGAATGTCTTTCTGCAAGATGTTTTAAAAGGTATACTAAAAATGACTCTAACAATTCTTTTTTGTATTATAAATACTATCTCTATGTCTGAGGCCTGACCCCACACTACTATGTTATAAGCTATTGCAGCGTATATGAAAGCATAATATACATTAATAATTATTGTACGGTCGACATAATTACGGAGACCAGAAATTACATAACCTCCCCTATTAAGCTTCATTGTCGATCTGAATGTTCCAATTAAGGTGGCAATCCATAGACTAACCCAAGAAACTAACACATGAGGAAAGCTCAAGATCATGACCATCGAAGGAAATGCTGATATCACAAGGTGCTCTACGAATAGTTCTTAAGTTCATAGCTACAGTTTTCGTATGGTTAATCATTAGCTTATTAGCATATATACTCATTTAGTACAGTGTTGATTTTATTTTTTAAGTGACTTTCTGACATATCAGATACTACGATAGTAGTATCATCTGCATATAGAAAAACCTGGCCCTGACTTATATAGTCAGGAAGATCATTAATGAAAAGTAGGAAAATCAGGGGACCTAAGATACTTCCCTGAGGTGTGCCAATATTTTGATTAAAATCAGACGACATTACATTTTTAATTTTTACAGAAAATTTTCTGTCAGTCAAAAATGAAATTATAAATGCGTTTATATTACCACGTAGTCCTAGGGCGTCTAGTTTAGCAGAGACAAACTGTTTATCAACAGTGTCGAATGCACGTGTCAAGTCAAAAGATAACGTTATTACAAATTCACCTTTGTCCGTCTGATTAGAAATATACTGTACAAGATCAATGCACCCAGTTTCCGTAGACATGCCTCTCCGAAAACCATGTTGCCTGTCGTTTAAGATATTATATTTGCAAATAAAGTCATAAATACGATTGTAAACAATTTTTTCAAAAATCTTAGAAAAGGAACTCAATAAGGAAATAGGCCTGTAGTTTTCCATGCTAAGAGAATCCCCCCTCTTAAATATAGGTACAACTATGGATTTCTTTAGCCTGTCTGGAAATACACCAGCACACACCGAAACATTAATCAGGTCACACAATGTGGTTGAAATATTAAATATAACATGTTTAATAAACTTAATGGATATAGAGTCGAAACCACAAGAGCCTTTGTTGGGGAAACTCATGACAACTCTCTCCACCTCGGTACTTGTAACAAACCGGTAATAAAATGAATTCAAGACAAGTGTTAGACCAATAGTGCACATGTCGGAGAATCGCCCACCGAAATAAGTACCCAGCTTGGTAGGGATAACTAATTCCAAGTATTCCCCAAAGACTGACGCAACCTCAAGTGGCTCAGAAATTATTTTATTATCCCGAGATAGAACTAACCTGCTGGACACTCGAACTGCATAACGTAATTTTTTGGGGTATTTTTAACGTTCGATATTTCAAAAACGGTAAGGGTAAATTGAAATGCGGTTTTCGACGTCAGCTTACTCAAGGTGTTTAGATTACAAACTCGACTGGTGGATCGCCAGATATGATGGGAAAAGGTTTGTACAGGGTGTAAACTAAAACTGTGCATTTTTTTCCAAATTTTATTTAACGATATTTTTTACAAAACAATATTTTATTTATTGTCATATACACCAAAATAATCTATGATTAGATACAAAAAAACAATTTCTCCCGTTTTTTGAAATTGCCATTTTTTCGGAATATACAGGGGATTTTCAAAAATTTGTAGATGGTTTTACAAAAAAAATCCTAACTCACCAGTGATAGCTCACATCAAACTGATTGTTGTATTATTCTCATTATTTAAAATACTGCCATCAGGAAAAAATACAATTATAATATACAGGAGTCTAAAAAAGCTTACAGTTGATTTCATTCCTAAAATATCATGTTTTTGCATATTTTTATGCTTTGAACATTGAAAACTACAGAAAGTATAATAAAACGTAAAAATTTTCAATCTCGTTACTTGATTTACATAAATTAGAGTCTTTTACCGAAACGGTTTTTTATATTCCATCCTAACCTCACTTTGGGAGAAAGTAGCGGCACAAATGGACAGTGTTGCTTTTTGACAATATTGTAGAGTGTTTTTTAAATCCATTTGACTTTTTAGAACTGAATAATTATTATAACGAAATTCTAGCATTATTATACCTATAAAACAGGTACCAGTAGCGTTTTATAGGAATTTCGTAGTTTTACAGAGTGTCTCATGGTGATGGTTTCTGGCGAACTAAACAGCAGACCTTAGTCTTAGTAAGAATTTGGTTACTCACATAAGGAGACATGTTCTATCAGGTCCGCTTCAATTAAAAATTAGCGGTAAATTCTAGATTTTTTATGAAGCACCCTGTATATTAAATAATATTTTTATTCCTTCAACGATCGAAGAGAATTTATGAAAGGTGCTTACTTGAGGTATGTAGGACCGAGTTATAAATGAAAGCTGTTAGATACCTGTCTACGTTTCGCTTTATTTTAAGGGATCTTCAGGACATTCAAAGACGTTAATAATAATTAGTGTAGTAACCAAGGTAGTAATCGCACCTGGATTACTTTTAAATTAATTATATAAGGTTTTTAAAATGTTACAACAATTTTGAAGATCTTATAGTGTCTTGAAAATAAAACGAAACATCGACAGGACTATAGCTTGCATTTATAACTTGATCCATAACCCAACTAAGCATCTTTCAATACCCTGTATATTGTAACATATTGGATTCCACTCAATATTATAATACCCACAGGTATAGTATAGTATACCTGTATTCAACTCTAAAATTCTAAAATATAATAAACAATTATTTGTTAACCGAATTCAACTACAGCGAAGAAAAAGTTTAGAATAGGAAACAAAATCTGATGGTCATGAAAGTCGGTACCAATGGAGGTATTTGATACTCGTGATAACATTCTTGGTACCTCCTTGTACAGTACTATCAGATGTGAAAAACCCTGGATAGTTTGAGTGTACCTAACTACGATGGCACATTTTTAGACACCTTAAAAAAACAAAAAATAACCCTTGTAGGATTGGGATAAGAGAAAGGAGAAGAAAAGAAACGTAACCATGTTGGCCCTCCTCGCAGACGAATAACTTCACGGCATCTCCGAGGCATGCTGTGCACTAAATTATTAATGAAATCTAGGGGGACGTTGTTCCATTCCTCTTGTATGGCTTCGGACAGCTCGATCAAGGTTTCTGGGGCAACATCTCTTGATCTCACTAATAATTTTAAATGCGACCACACATTCTCTATAATATTCAAATCCGGAGACTTTGCAGGCCAATTCATACGATTTATATTATTGACCTGCAAAGCCTCCGTTACAATTTGCGCTCGATGAGGCCGTGCGTTATCGTCGACCAAAAGAAAATCGTGTCCATAATTTGCGGCAAATGGCACGACAATGGGAAGTATGATATCGTCCCTATACACTACAGCATTAACTGTTTGTCTGGTAGTGAAAATATCAGACTTCCCATTGTATATTACCCCCGCCCAAACTGTAATGCCTCCGCCTCCAAAGGCTTCTTGAGGTGCCATGTTTTCCTCGTCATACCTTTCATTCGGCTCTCTCCAAACAAGAATTCTACCATCCGAATGAATGAGGTTGAACCTTGTTTCGTCGCAAAAAAAACAGTTTCTCCACTCATTGATGGTCCAATCTCGATGTTCTTGGGCCCATGCTAACCGTGCTGCACGATGAGGTGGTAGCAAACGAGGACACTTCGCTCTACGTCGTGCTCTAAAAAATTTGTTTGATTTTATTTTTTAGTTCGTACTTGTTGACCTCTACTTGTAATAATAAATTGCTTTCGATGTTACAGATATTTCCATATTACTCATGGTTTGGGAATTTCTTGAATAAGATTTTTTTAAATGTAGATAAAAATTGGACCTTGCAAATTTAATGCTTGCTATGATAAAGTTTTACCTCAAATTGTTTCTGTTTAATGTCCTCCTTACAGTACGATCAGAAACATGCACTTCAGCTGTACGACGCAGCTCATCGTTCAATTTCCTGGAACACTTCGTTCTTTGTTGGCGCGTATTACGTACTAAATTTATTTCTGCCCTTCCTCTAATTTTCCTCACCCAACCACCACCGTGCCGATATGCGTCGTTTCCCGTATTTTCAAATCTTGTTTTTAGCCGCGAAATTTGACTTTGGTTCACATTATTTAAATTTGCGACTTCTTGCTGAGACATGCCTTGGTCCAAGAGCCTAAGGGCATTTTGCCTTTCGGCAGCAGTTAGTCTCCGCATCGAGAAGATATGAATTAAATACACAAAAAACAAACAAAATAAAAATCAATAAAAGGTAAAATCACGAAGTAAAATGTAAAAATATGAGTTTAAGAAACAGTACGTCAAAATGACAAACCAAAAAATCCAGCGAAAATCGGCATTTCTATGTATTTTTCATTTGCTGTTACGCCCCCTAGCGGTCATCTTAGAAACTCAAAAATTTTTTCCAGCATTTATTTGGCCACTATAGTTAAAAAAAATTTTACAGCAAGTTTCTAAAATCAGTAGTTTCCGAGATACAGTACATTGCACGCTTATTTGGCCACCCGGTATAATTATGAAATTATTATAAAACGCTACTGGTACTTGCTTTCCAGGTATAATAATGCTACAATTTCGTTATAATAATCATTCAGTTCTAAAAAATCGAATATATTCAAAAAACACTTTACAATATTGTTGAAAAGTAGCGCTATACATTTGCACCGCTAATTTCTTTGGAAGTGAGGTTAGGATGGAATTTAAAAAACCGTTTCGGTAAAATACTCTAATTTATGTAAATCAACTAACGGGATTGAAAATTTTTACGTTTTATTATACTTTCTTTAGTTTTCAATGTTCAATGCATAAAAATGTGCAAAATCATGAAATTTTAATAATTAAATCAACTGTAAGCTTTTTTAGACCCCTGTATAATATTATTGTATTTTTTCCTAATAGCAGTGTCATAAATAATGAAAACAATACCACAGTGAGCTTGATTTGAGTTATCACTAGTGAGTTGGGATTTTGTTTGTGAACCCATGTACAAATTTTTGAAAATCCCCTGTATATTCCGAAAAAATGGCAATTTCAAAAAACGGGAGAAATTGTTTTTTTGTATCTAATCATAGATTATTTTGGTGTATATGACAATAAATAAAATATTGTTTTGTAAAAAATATCGTTAAATGAAATTTTGTAAAAAATGCAGAGTTTTAGTTTACACCCTGTACAAACCTTTTCCCATCATATCTGGCGATCCACCAGTCGAGTTTGTAATCTACACACCTTGAGTAAGCTGACGTCGAAAACCGCATTTCAATTTAGCTTACCGTTTTTGAAATATCGAACGTTAAAAATACCCCAAAAAATTACGTTATGCAGTTCGAGTGTCCAGCAGGTTATATTTTTTGTGGTACTAATGTTTTTGCCCTGTATTTTGTTAACTATTGACCAGCTTGTTTTAACTTTATTTGTTGAACGAGAAATTAAAGTGTTAAAGTGTTGTAGTAAGCGAGTTTTTCATCTTTAATTTACATAGTCTAAAATGGCATTCAGTCGGGTTAGATTTTTTAAAAGAGAGACCATACTGGAGTTCTCTAATAAATCCGGGAGTATTCTATGTGATTTATCATTACATCCAGCATTTACATTCAAATCACCACACACACAATGACCAACTCAAAACTGGATGCTGCTGTGAATAAAATTTGATTTAGTACATCAATAAAAAGCTGCAAGTCTCCCGATGATGGTCGGTAGATATCAATCAAGCAAAGATGTTTTAGTTTCAGACAATAACTGACTCAACTGAGAGAGTCATGAATAAATATGGCAGTTCCGCCATGGTTACTTTTAGTTCTGCAAAAACTATTTAAGAGAGTAAAATTATTGATATAAATATTGTTAATTTGTTCACTGGTTAGCCAGTGTTCGTCAAAACAAAGAATTTTAGGACACTATTTCCGACAAACTACCTCAATTAAGTCTGTCTTGTTGGACAGGCACTGAACATTGATGTGCAACACAGTGACATCCAATGATTGATTAACTCCTAAGCATTCTGATTCATTACATTGTGGACGTGAACTAAGAAAATTCTAGAAATCCGTGACCACTGAATAGTAAATTTTTAATTTCGGTTTTTGGGGATATATTTAAAAATTAATTTTTTTGTTAATAAATACTTTGATCTGATTAAAACATCTTAAGACTACTTAGACCATCAGGTTGTGGAGGCTACTGGCGCAAATTACGCGGAGGTACTATGCTTGCCGAAACTTTTTTTTCTTTACTTTAAAATTTCAGTGATGTTCGCAAATCCTTTGTTTGTCGATACCTGTTACCCTACTTAAGAGACATTTTTTTCTGTTCAAAATATAAAACTATTTTAGGAGGAACTACTGGAAATGGCAACAAATGCTTTATGTGCTCTCCTACAAACACAACCTGCTCTCTTAGATTTAATACCGTCTTTCGGTCACATTCCTCGTATTTGCAGACAGATGGGATCCAACACTCGACAGATAGTCATACCAAAGTCGGCCATTCTTATTTTAAAATCCTTGTCGATGAGCAATGTAAGTATTTTATCATTTTATTTAAGTAAATGTAATGCGCTCTATAGCTAATAGATGGCGCACTCCATTAGTATTCTTCTCAATAGTTAAAAAAAAAGGCTGATGAAGATGATATAAGATTAGGTTCATTTTATTACAGAATGGCTAGCAAGTTAGTCATATTGTTTCAAGTATAAAATAAGTTTATTTCTGTTATAGAAGCGTGTTATACAGGGTGTCCAGAAATTCCGTTCATTAAAAGAGGCTAATCTTGTTAATATTAAATCGAGTTTCTAAGAATATGATCCCCGAAACGCTTCGTTTTCAAAATATAGAGTGTTAAAATTATATTTTTTTTATCTGTCTTGTATACTTCCAGAAATATTGAGTACGGATTTGACTGACAACGTAAATATGTTCCACATATTTAAGCTGTTAAAGTGAACTGTGGGTGTCCTATTTTCGTAGGTTTTACGGGGTTTCCAGCTTATGAGTAGAGATAGAGAGATGCGGTTTTCGCGACACCGTGCTACTTTTCGATGAAACTAAAGAGGCCGCAAACAGATTTGCCCTAACCATTTTAGTTTCCGTGCAACAGGGTGATTTTGAAAATTTGTCATTTTCGGGCACCCCCTGTAACTCAGCTATCGTAAAATATATTTAAAATGTTTCAACTGGTATTTATAGATTTTTTCACGTAGAATTCAGTGGCGTATTCAGATTTTTGCTGAGAGTCATAATTTTTGACATATTGGCATAACCTACTATTTTTTAAATGGGACACCCTATATATTATTTTTTCATCTTATTCTTCGTGTCGAGAGCTTTTCAAAAACATACCATAAGTCATATTTATTTTCATAAATAACATGAAAAAATGCGTTTTTCTTTAAACGGATTTATGGCATAGCAGATCAATCGAAATAAGAGAAGGTGGCTGTGGAGCCATGGAAAAAGTTAACAAATATTTATTAACGAAATAACAAAGTAACAGCATCAGAAAAAATTAGGAAGTAGGTAAAAGGTAATAATTATAATTTCATTAAAACTACAAATATTGTTCAAATTGTAGACCATTATGTGTCCTACAAGTGTGACAAACTTTAAAAATTCTTTTTAATGCATTTTCTATTGTAAATGACTGTCTTTGTAACTCTGCAAAAGCGTTTTCGGTGGCCATTCTTAGTTGTTCTAAGTTTTCGTATCGCCTTACATAAACCTTGTTTTCTAAATAACCCCACAAAAAGAAATCTAAAACTGAGAGGTCAGGGGATCGTGGTGGCCATCGAACAGGTCCGTGTGTTCCTATCCATCTTCCAGGAAAATGGTCGTTAAGCCAGTTTTGACTTATTCTGGCATTGTGGGCTGGAGCTCCGTCTTGCTGGAAATAAATCCTATTTAGTTGAGCCAAGGGAACATCATTCAAAATTCCTAATGCGTCTTCTAGGATTCGCACGTAACCAATCGAATTCAGATTTCCTTCATATATTTGGTAAACTATTTTTCGGTTGAAAATAAAACAGGAGACATTGAATCCAAATCTGCCCTGACGCTTCCTAGGAAAAATAACATGGTTGTTTTCTTGACTCCAAAATCGCGTGTTGTGTCTATTTAAAATCCCTGAACTAGTAAAATGTGCCTCGTCTGACCAAATAATCTTTTTTTCAAAATCGATATCTTCTGCCTTCATATTTATAAACCAATTGCAGAACTCCAATCTGCGCTCTGCATCACCAGGATGCAGATGATGCACAAGTTTGTATTTATAGGGTTTGAATTTGTGCTTTTTCAAAATTTTCTGCACTTTGGTTTTCGGTACACCCGCCTCTTCGTCTATTTTCCTGCAAGATGTTTCAGGAGCTGTCTGAACGAGGGCTAAAACGTTGACCTCAGATTCTTCGTTGTCTTTATTGTAAGTTCGCGATCGAGGCTTGTTAAAAGATCCATATTGGCAAAAATTATTTTTAATTTTTTGAAAAATTCTTTTTTCTGGTTGTCTTCTCTCTGATATCTAAGATAAAATAAAGCGAACCAATAAAGTCAAAATGCAGGAAGATAAAAAAGAACTAACCTGTTCAGATAAAGCTCTGCCGCCTGATCTGCATCTTCATTAGACAATATAAAACACGCGTTCATATCATATTTCTCAAAATATTCAAATTTTTGATTCTGAGCCATATTAAAAACAATAATTATAATAGACGTCAAGAAAAATTTAAACGCAATAGTGCCAAAAATGACAGCAGTAATGGCTGCCTGATCATATTTTTGTTGGCGTTGCCATGGCTACCACAGCCACCTTCTCTTATTTCGATTGATCTGCTATGCCATAAATCCGTTTAAAGAAAAATGCATTTTTTCATGTTATTTATGAAAATAAATATGACTTATGGTATGTTTTTGAAAAGCTCTCGACACGAAGAATAAGATGAAAAAATAATATATAGGGTCTTCCATTTAAAAAATAGTAGGTTATGCCAATATGTCAAAAACTATGACTCTCAGCAAAAATCTGACTATGCCACTGAATTCTACGTGAAAAAATCTATAAATACCAGTTGAAACATTTTAAATATATTTTACGATAGCTGAGTTACAGGGGGTGTCCGAAAATGACAAATTTTCAAAATCACCCTGTAGCACGGAAACTAAAATGGTTAGGGCAAATCTGTTTGCGGCCTCTTTAGTTTCATCGAAAAGTAGCATGGTGTCGCGAAAACCGCATCTCTCTATCTCTACTCATAAGCTGGAAACCCCGTTAAACCTACGAAAATGGGACACCCTGTACTGTTCTAACTTGCCGAAGCAAAATTTACTTTTTCCCTAAGTTAGGGAAATTGTAAGGTAATCTGGCAACGCCGCATGGGGGCTGCCTGGGAATGGTGCCCATCTACACATTCTCAGCCCCCAGTGTTGTAGATACCCATGAAATTCCATATTTCACCATACCTCGTAGTCGTCGAAGGGTGAGCTACTTATCGAAGGTCCCTGTATACTCTAAATGGCTATAAAAGTTGAAGAGCTACATTTACCGGCGTTTCAAATCAGTAATCATATACAGGGTGTCCCGTTTAAAAAATTTCAGTTTAGACCACTTTTATAAGTTACTAACAAACTTATACTTCTGGACCACCCTGTATGCTCTGGTATTAATATGGCCAAAGATGTAAATAGTTGCGGGCATTGCCTAATCGCAACCAGAATTTCAGCTTCAGATTGTTTTAGAGCGTGGAAATATTAAGGCTTTTTGAAAGCCCTGTTTCTGCTAAAAAAAATTAAATTAATTAATATCTCAAGAACGGCTATAGATAGGTATTGGAAGATATTTACGAAAGTTAATCAGAAATCTACGTAGATTCTGAAAATTGAAAAATATACAGGGTGTTCCATTTAAAATACTACTACAAAAGACTATATATTGATTTTTCATTAGTATTTTTGCAATAAAACTTGTTATCCTTAGAATATCTTCAATTTTTTCTTGGTTTGAACTTATATATAAAAATATATAACAATTTTGGAATAAAGTAAAAATAACTGATGCATTCTATAACTCAAAATCTATACGTGGTGGACAATTTTGGTTATTGAATAAGTAATCAGATTACTTTAAACTCCCACTTACAGCCGTTATAACCTCAGCCGCATTTTTTTCTCGTATTTGTTGACTAGTGTAATTGATAATCTTTTAATTTCTTTCAGCTATGTGTAGCGGCCATTTCAGAAACTCAATGCATGCAGCCCTTAAAGAAAGCTATGCAGGTTCGAAAAGACATGACTTCCGTTGCTTGTGAAGCACTAAGTCGTCTATTTTCTAATAGCCAGGACCATTTGGTAAAACAAGCTTTGGAAGTGGAATTCATACAGTTTCTACTCAACCTCTTGGAGGAACGTTTGGATCTGATAGATAATCCTGCCATGACTAAAGCTCAAATCGTTAAAGCTTTGAAATCCATGACCAGAAGCTTACTCTACGGTGATAGAGTAAATGCTATACTAGAAAAAAGCAGCATATGGGCTGAATATAAAGATCAAAAGCATGACCTGTTTATTACAAACTCTAACATATCTGGATATATAACAGGTAAGTCATAACACTATGATGATGCCATACTATTCTGCACAATGATAAATACTAATATACATGTCTGATTTTCTTGGTAACGTTTACTTTTCTGTGAACCTTAATGGCTGTTTTCATCTTAAAAAAAGCATCATTTTTAAAATTATATCAACAGTTGTTTGATATACACCAAGGGCGAAATTTATGTGGAATCCAGTTTGAATATTGTATTTTTTATTGCCGTTTAACCTATTTTAATCATTTTTATATGATATAGTATATGTGATTCGAGTCAGTAATGAGAAATAATAATGGAATGAAAATATTGTACAAGACCAGAAATTTTCCCAAAGTGATGAATTTAAAGCCGTTGCAAAAATAATACACTCTCTATATTAGAATGTTAGTATATGGGAAGTATCTTGCAAGAACCGCTATAAAGAACAGTTTTCTGGTTTAAGAGATGCAACTATCTCCAAAATACTATGAACAGTGGCGGACTAAGAACTTAAGAGGCCACCGTCACACTCTTAGCTTAGAGCCCCTTCCCCCCTTCCCAGGGATAGTAATAAGTGAAGAGCAATAAAATAAGTCCTCACCCCGTTTCATTCTGAGACACTTAAAAATTCTGAGACCACAGGCAAGCGCCTCCTGTCAAGTCCTTGTATCCTAATATTCCCATCGACGAAGCATTGGACAGGATTGCTATGAACGAAGATGCTTAGAAACATTAAACAATAAATATCCTTCCATTAATTTTACGTACGAAAAGGAGAACAATGGGCAATTACCTTTTCTCGAAACATTAGTTATTAGAAATAACGATAAATTAGAATTTGATATTTATAGGAAATTTACTAATACTGATAGGTATATAACATCCGACTTATTTCATTGCTGTCAACACAAAATGCAGCATGCATTTCTTAACTCACAGGTTAGTCAATTTTCCATTAAGTAAAGAATGTTTTAACAATGAAGTGAATCAGATTAAAAATATATGGCTCCCAATAAGTTCATAGTAGTCCCATTTGATCTCAGATATACGAGAGGTCTAGAAAAAGTATTTGAAACGTAGGTTTTAGAGTAGCCTACAAAACGGAGAACAGTTCGAAAAATCTCCTTGGAAACCCTAAAGACAAAGTCGACTTGAAGGAGAAGAGTGGCATCTATGAAATTAGCTGTAATGACTGCGATCTAAAATATGTTGGGCAAACTAAACGCCCCATAAACATTCGTTTTAAAAAACACATGGCACATTAAGATACGGAAAAACAGAAAAGTCAAGCCTTGCTCAACATGCTTTGGAAAATAGGATAAGTTACTTTAGTTTAGATCTTCTGCTGATTATGCTAACTTGGTTAGCGAAACGCGCTTTCAGAACGTAACGAGTTGTGGTGTAGTGTGGTTAGAACTCTTGTATTTTGAACTAGAGTTAGAAGAAAACAAACTTCCAGTTTTAGATGTTCTGATCACAAAACTGCATAACGGACATTTCGAATACACACCGTGTATATAAAACCAACACTTACCGACAGATATTTAAATACAAGATCGCATCATCACCCAGCACAAATTCAAGCTGTGGCAAATACCCTAATATCCAGATCTGTGCTATTAACTGAAACATAGACGAGAAAAAACGACCTTAATGTCATATCTGGTGTTTAAAAAAATGGCTACACAAAATCGCACTATAGAGAAGGCAAACAAACAAAACCGATTCCACATACGCCTCACATTTATTAGAAAATAAACATACGTTTAATATCTAGTATATCCTAAATGACCAAACAGAGACAAATGGTTCACCTCTGTTGAATTTATTTACGTACAACACGTGGGTTTTTCCAAAGCTTTAAACTCTCAGACCCAGTATTGTAAAACTAGGTCAGTAATTTTAGAATCATAAAAAATAAGTATTTATTATGTCTCGAAATTCATTTAATTTATTTCTGTTAATGTAAGTAGAAGTAAGAATTTTCTCGGCCGCAAATTTCTCAGTATTTCATAATATTTGCTTTAACACCAATTGGAATTTTGAATCTGATAATGTCAACACAAACTTCAGAAGTTTTTTAAATAAAACTTTAAGTGCTTTTAACAAGGCCTTCCCGCTTATGAATATCAAACCTAAGCGGCATAAACCGTGGACCACGAAAGGAATACGAATTTCTGCTAAAAATATGCGCTCGCTCTCATATATAAAAAAATTCACCGACTCCTCTCTTATTCTCCACTATATCTCTAACTATAGGAGGATCTACACTACTCTTATTAAGTCAGCAAAAAAATTACACTACCGAAAACGTCTAACAAACTCAAATAACGTTTCAAAAGAAACCTGGTCCATCATCAATAACCTCAGAAACATATCAAACCCTGTGACTCAGATCTTGCCAGGGGCTAATGATCTAAATGATTAATTTATTAATGTAAGCAAAAATGTTACCTCTAGTATCTCGCCAAGTTTGGACCCTCTTTCGTTTCTCCCTCCTTCAAAAAATTTAGCTGATAGCTTTTTCTTAAGTCCCGTTAGCAACACTGAACTATTGAAGGTAATAAATAATATCAAAAGTAAATCTTCGTGTAGCACTGATGGCCTATCAATTAGAATATTCCTGAACTTGCCACTCCCAGTCATAGAAGCCCTTACAACATTAATAAATGAGTCCTTTATAAAAGGTGTATTCCCTGATTGCCTTAAAACAGCTATAATTATTCCACTTCATAAAGGCGGCGAAAAAACTAACTCTTGCAATTATCGCCCAATTGCACTACTACCAGTGCTATCAAAAATCATCGAAAGGCTATTGAAGAATCGTCTTATGCCATTTCTCCTGAAACATCAGATAATATCCCCGGAGCAGTTCAGATTTCTACCCAACAAGTGCACCAGCGACGCCATATTCACGTTGCTTAGAGGCGTCTACTTATCTCTCAATAACAACCACCCAACTGCCTCAGTTTTTTGTGACTATGCGAAAGCCTTTGATTGTGTTAGTCATCAAATTCTGATAAACAAACTAAATTTTTATGGAATTCGTGGTACTTCTTTAAATTGGTTCAAATCTTATCTTGGGAAAAGGCAACAACTTGTAAGGGCTAATGGTTCCGATTCTGATTGTAAGTTGATTACAAGTGAAGTCCCTCAAGGTTCAGTCTTGGGACCTATTCTTTTTTTGTTATACATTAATGATATCACGAACTTTAAAATTAATGGAAGAATTTCCCTTTTTGCTGACAAGCATAACTTGGAGTGATTTTGATACAACGTCTTTACACTCTAGTATCTCCAAAGACTTGGTTATAATTAAGGTTTGGTCCGATTCCAATATGCTTTGTTTTAATGTCGATAAAACTGTGGCGTTATCTTATAAGGGAACTTTACAACCACTTCAGGTACATAACAGCAATATTGAATACGTAGAGTCGGTTAAATTCCTGGGCTTAAATATAAATAACAACCTAAAATGGTCTAACCATATTGACACCTTAACTAAAAAACTTTCTACCGCCTGCTTCGCCATTCGATCAGTTTCAAAAGAACTAGACGTTCCTTCTGCCAGACTTACTTATTTCTCTTTATTTGAATCCCACCTCCGCTATGGCCTTCCCTTTTGGGGCTGCTGTACCACCGAGCAATTTCATAGTATTTTTATGCTTCAAAAGAGAGCCATTCGTTATTTGTTTGGTCTAAATAATAGAGCTCACTGCCAATACTATTTCAAAAAACATGAAATATTAACACTTCCTGCATTATTTATTTTGGAAACGGTATGTTTGCTGAGAAAACATATAAACACCCTCCCAGAAAGGCCACAACATGTATACCCTACCAGAAACTCTAGGCATGATATATATCTTCCCATTCCTTCCTCAGAATTAATAAAAAAATCAATTATTTACAACGCCATAAAACTTTACAACAATCTGCCAGTACATTTAAAATCTATCCCTATGCTTGCACAATTTCGAAAAAACACCAAAGCATACCTCATTGAGAGACCATTTTAAAGCGTTAATGATTTTTACAGCGAGTAAGTCTCTTTAAATTGTCACTAAATTCGCTTGTTTACTTAAATCTTTTGTGAGTCATGTCCTAACTCGTAGCATAGAATTTTGAAAATCATCATATAGAGAAAAGAACTGTCGAACATTCACTTAAAACTTAATTATTTTTGTTAGGTATTGGATTAAAAACAAAATTTAATCCTATTTTGTATACTACATTCTACACTAGTTCATTATACCTTCTGTTTAACATCACAATTATTTGTATAACTATAATAACATAGAGTTTAAGGTCGCATAGTTGCAATTTTGATTTCAATGTCATCGAAATTATTCACCTCGTACATGTGTGTTTGTTTACTTTTATAAGGTTATTAGGATTCATTAACTGTTTTGCGGCAATGTATGTTATATTCTAACGTGTGTTTTACGATTTGGTAAATTGATAATTTACATTTTTAAAAAGCATTGACCGATCGAAATTCTTTTCGATTAATGTTTTGATATGTCTTATTTTAGGTATATTTTGCTTTGTCCATAAAATTGTAAAATTTTTCTGCGGCAATAAAGCATACTTTTGTTTGTTTGTTTGTTTGTACCTCTTGTCTGAAAGAAGCTACAGTTACTGTTAGCGAAACGATCGTCACAAGTTGTGAATGTATGTAAAAATTCAAAACATACTGAGTGTTTTATTATTTATTTGATAATGAATTTTCATTGAGTAACGGTCCAGTCAATTAAACCTTAGGTAAACTACTTGGAAACCCAAAAGACAAAATCAAATTGGAAAACCACGGAGTATACAGCATTCCATTCCAGGACTGTGAAAAACTGTACGTGGGGCAAACTAACAGGCGAATATCAGCAAAAGTAGAGGAGCATAAACTTAGCATCAGAAACAAACAAACAACCTCGGCCCCATTCCTACATTATCAGGAAACCGGCCACAAAATAAATTTCGATGGGTGTAGAGAGATTACCAATATAGAGCATTATAAGACCAGAATAATTCCAGAAGCCATAGAAATGGAAAAACAAGGCGATTTAAATAAAAGG
The DNA here is from genome assembly GCA_030620095.1 of Kuschelorhynchus macadamiae. Lineage (NCBI taxonomy): Eukaryota > Metazoa > Arthropoda > Insecta > Coleoptera > Curculionidae > Kuschelorhynchus > Kuschelorhynchus macadamiae. Next base: position 2,471,620 of record JAUTXW010001077.1, read on the forward strand.
GACGAATCATTAAAACTACCAACAATATAAATAATGACCAAACCAGATATAACCTTTGGCCCCGGGTGGGGTTGAAATATTTTCAACTTTCTGTCACTTCCGGTTTAACCGGAAGTTGGTATCAACTTGCTTATTTTAAATGGAACACCCTGTATTTTATAATATTTTTAGATTCTACGGAGATTTTTAATGCTATTTTATGTAGCATGTCCTATACCTAGGTTCAAGCGTTCTTAAGATATTTGACTTGAACCGAAAATGAACCTTCGGGGTACCAAATTTTAAAATCTCATATTTTTGAAAGTTTTGAAGATATAATCTTCAATCTTGCAGACGATCGGTAAATAATCGTAGGTTTCTATTTTTTTTTATTGAATTTGTCTATTTTTATAAAGGGTATCCTAAATTCAGCGGCAGACATTCACATTTTCAAAGCCGCTAAGGTCCTTTTTTTTAAATGGGACACCCTATAACTTTATGCACTATCAAATGTAGAATTTCATTTTCTATCGAACTGTATTAAGGTTCCCTATACCTACTCGTAACCATTTTCGAAATAATTGGGTTTTATAAAAATATCCTATGTATTTGCTTAAATGTTTACATGTTCCAATGGTGAGCCATGGAAAAACAATTGAGATCCAATATCCAATATGACAGATGATTAGTATGCGTAATTTATCGAAAGCTGTCAGTGATAAACTAAACCTTCTAAATCGAAATGGAAGAATACTCAAACGCTGATATTCTCAATCTATTTTATATTGATGGAGAATGTTATAAAATTTTGGAGAGAACGTGTCGTGTGTTTAATGAACGCCACCATGATTTGCTGCCAATGAACAAGTCAAAATTCAAGAGGATTGAAACGAACTTTTTGCGTTAAAGTTACAAAAAATGTTCCGAAACCAGTGACAAATGCAGAGGATAACGTAATAAACTCATTAGCTTATTTCCACGCAAACCCGCAAAGTTCGATACCGTCTGCAGAAAACGATTTGGGAATTTCTTCTTCATCTGTCCAAAGAATCTTGAGCGAACATCATATGCACCCTTATTCCTTCCAAAACGTGCAAGCCTTGAGACTTGGTGATGACGTCCGACGAGTAGAATTTTGCGAATTCATGTTTTTGAAAATTCAAGAGGACCCTCAATTCCTTTCAAAAATATTTTGGACCGATGGAGCGAAATTTTCTAGAGAAGGAATAACAAATAGAACAAACGAACATTTCTGGGCAGCAGAAAATCCGCACGGTTTACGCGTAACGCGTTCTCAAGAGAGGTTTAGCTTCAATGTTTTCGGTATAGTATTAAATGATCAGGTGCGGTACTGTATTTATGAAGACAATTTAAACAGTGATAAGTATTTGGAAATCCTACGAGAGACGGTTTCTGAATTTATAGAAGAAATTCCTATTGGTGAGCTGCAAAATTATTGGTATCAATTAGATGGGGCACCAGCACATAATTCCGCTGCAGTTTATCTCCAATTATCTCGAATTTTTGAAGATCGCTGGATTGGTCCCAATGGCCCTTGGAGATGGCCCCCGCGATCACCTGATTTAACACCCCTAGACTTTCATTTATGGGGATTTATCAAAGGTAAAGTCTATGCTTCCCCAGTAAATAACCAACAAGATTTACTGGACAGGATATGGAACAGCTTTTGCCGAATTAGAAAACGGACAAATTCAACGGGCCACAGCAACTGTACAAAGAAGAATTGAAATGTGTCTTCAAATGAACGGACAGCATATAGAACATTTGTTATAATTCAATTTTATTATTTTATTTATTTATTGTTGATTGTTAGATTGCTATAATTTTTAAGTTCACTAAAACAAGTTTAGAACAGTCTCGAACTTAGTAGATATGGTTAAAAATAATGTAAACAATTTATTACATTTTTTATAACTTTAACTTTTCCGAAACGAAAAAATTTCGTTTCAATCCTCTTCAATTTTCTCTTGTTCATTGGCGATAAATGAGGATGTTTTTCATGGCACGTTCTCTCCAATATTTTGTAACATTCTCCGCGAATATAAAATAAATTGGGAATATCAGCTTTTGAGTGTTATTTTATCGATCATCTCTCTTTTTGATTGATTCTTCTGGGCTTGGATATCACGGTAGGTGGTAAAGGCAACCTCCGTAGAGACGTCAGATGGTGACAGTAAATGTTGAGCTTTTCTGGCCGAATTTACAATTGTGTTGCTGGACCCTGCCAGTCAATCCACGTTTGTTTTGTTTTTTTCTTATATCTTTCAACGTGGTTCTACTGTTACTTGAAGTCTAATTAGTAAAACAGACACACGTGTCTAGTGGTTACCATATTTATTTTTTTTGCGTAATGCCCAGGATTTATAAATAAATTTAAAATACTTAGTTGACTGTCTCACTCATCACGCTCCAGCTCAACCAGTTTGAGGTAAAAGGCTGAATTTTGGCATACAGGTTGATTTTAGGGTGTAAAGGTTCGATAAGAAGGGATTTTTCGAAACTCAAACTCCAATTCCACCCTTTAAATATTTTTTATTTAAAAAACGGTCAGTTTTTCGGAAAAACGCTTGAACGCGTGTTTTTTAATTTATTTTTTACATATTTTAGGTTTATTTAATAATTCATATAGGTTGTTCAAAGAGGTGAAACCACCATTTAAATAATATAATATTTTTTTATTCAAAAACCGGTTAGTTTTTCAAAAAAACGCTTGAACAAGTGTTTTTAAATTTATTTTTTTACATATTTTAGGAGTTTTAGAAAATTCATGCAATGTGTCCAAAGGGAGTAAATCCACCCCTTAAATATTATAATATATTTTATTTAAAAAACCGTTAGTTGTTCGGAAAACGCTTACTTTTACTACGCTACATATTTTAAATTTTTTTAAAAACCCAGGCAGGGTGTCCAAGGGGCTGAAACCACCCCTTTAATATTATATTTTTTATTTAAAAAGCAGTTGGTTATTCGGATAAATGTATACAGGGTTTTTGAAAAAATCGGGTCATTGATTAATTTTTGCGGTCTTTCTCAAACCGTTTGCCGTAGAAAGCTGAGCTGTGGAAACAGCTTGACTTTAGAATGCAGAGATTCGAGAAGAAGAATGGATTCTTCGAAACTCAGTTTCTAAGAGGGTGAAACTACCTCTTAAATGTTTATACTGGTCTCGAAAGTCTCGAAAGTTCGTATTCGAAATTTAAAACCATCAAAATTGTGTAATGGAACTCAGCTACAGGTTAAAACATTACAAAACAGTATAATAGAATTGTAACTTAAGTAAACTTATAAGAATTTAAAAATTGAATATTTGTAAAAAAAAAACTGTAAACTCTTAGGGCAGTAATTTATTTCGTTTTAGATGAGTGATGAAGGCCATAAAGTGGTCGAAACGTTTTAATATTGACGAAAAACTTTTTAAAATAAAATCATTTAACATCAATGATATGTTATAATTCGAACACCATTCCCAAGAAAATGTTTAAATAAGCATATATATATATATATATATATATATATATATATATATATATATATATATATATATATATATATATATATATATATATATATATATATACATATGTTGATTTTTACTCCTTCACGGATGGAAAATTACAATGTGTTTTCAAGGTAATCTCCGGCACCCTAATAAAATATCAAGTTTCAATTTTTTTTCCTGGGGTAGCGGTCTGGGGCTGAAGTAAAACTCGATTTTTACATACGCCGAGCTTTCGGAAATTTATTGTTTCCTTTTTCAAGGAAATTGCAGATTACAAAAAAATTCTTGTACACTTGCAGAACACACAACCAACACAAATCATGTCATAGATTTTCAAAATTGCAAGGTTCTAAACACAGAAAAAAATTCGAACAAAAGAAAATTTTTAGATATGGTAGAGATTTTCCTAGACAATGAATGTCTAAATAAGAAAAAAGACATTAATGATCTTAGTGTTATTTACTCACAACTTTTAATGACTTTAAAACAGTCAGATACTAATTCACAATTTGAGTAAAAAATAATCCAAAAAATATGCACCCCTTCTTTGTTTTTCTATAAACAATAACTACAGATTGGGAGAATCCTGTGATTGTTTTAACGGTCAATTAATTACACCTTATTAGTTAGCCACCCAAAATTAGTTAACTCTGGTTTATAACATAATTATAATAAAGAACAAAAGTTCAAATTTAGCGCCAGAAAGCGATACTATTACTTGTTAAATATGCTTACTTTGTCAGATCTTTGTATCGATTTTTGTTTATTCACCTAGTTTATAAAAAAACCACAGAAAGTAATTCCACTGATAATACACTCGGTCGTCTTCATTAGATGCGATCAGTCTAAAACGTAAACGTGTAGAATAATTATATTTTTATATAAATATACCAATATGTAGTCCTTTATAACTAACAAAAATGAAAAAAAAATTTGAATGTTTCACATAGAAGCTAGATGTAGTAAAAAACTCACCTTGCACGTAAGTCCTAGAGTATTAATTAAATTTAAATTAATTTTCATAAACTAATTTGAACATAAATGTAGAATCCTAATATTTTAACAAGCATAATTTACCACAAATAAAACATAGAATTAGTAATTGAATTAAGTAGTTAAGTAAAATGTAGGCACAGAAAATAGAAAATGAAAGTAATAATTCAAAAAAAGACATTTTTCAGTCAACCAGAAATGTTAAAATCTTTCATCTCTCTTCCATGATATCTTTATATAGATATTGTATATAATTTTCAACATTAAAAAAACGTTAAAGCTTAACTTAGAGAACTGGTGCAATATTGTAAAGTTGTATGTATGTTTTGTATGTATACACATACATACAAAACATATTTTTTTTTGTTGAACCGTAAAGTACGTATTCTCAATGTTTTTTTTTCGAAGCCATCAATTTATTTTTGATTTCAGGTGTTCCTACTCCTGCGGGATATTTAACTCAAGGCTCCGGTAACACACTGCAAGTGGTTCCACCCCCTGTGCATCGAGAAGATCCTCTGCTAAAACATGACGGTTTTTAACTGCGACAGATAATATTTAATGTTGAAACTTGCCACTAGGGTAATTATTGGTTGGCTAAAGATAACTGAACGAAAAGTTATAAGTCAATTACGTAAGGCAAAAATGGCTGTAAGGAATTATTTTCCTAAGTACTGAATGTCGAGATTAGGACAACTTACCGAACAAATCCAAGGTGAAAATCTAAACTGACTCTAATTTCAGACAATTCTGTTGAAGGTCCGTTGCTTCCTTCTGCAATAAGCAGACAGATTTTTGAATGAAACTACTTAGTTTATAACAGTGAAATACGTCATTTTTTGAAATGCCTGGTGAATCCATGTAATTCCTTCTTTAATTTCTATTCTATTTTTTTTTTAATGTTTGCTATATTATTATGTTATTTCTTTCGCAGAAGTTGTTTTAGAGCAAGACAAAATAATCTGATATTTATTTTGTTGTGCTAATAGGTGGCGCTATCTGCAATATAGTACTGCTTAAACTTTTTTCTGGACGGTACATATATGTACAGGGTTTTCCCCCGTACAGTAGTGGCTCTTACTTTGAAAGTTTATTTCAATAGATACCAACATTTCGTAAATGCAAAAGTTGCAGGATTTTTCATGAATTATCAGAATTTGTCATTATAAATGCGAAAATATTTTTGGAAATATGAAATTTTGACAGGTTGACGGTTCTTTTTTAAATAGAACACCCTGTATATTATTTCGAATTCTTAAAGATCTTTTTTTTTTCTGATTTCAAATATATATTCTTTGAATACATTGTATTACGTATTAGTTTTTGATGTATAAGCATTTAAATATTTAAAGTTAATTTCCACTGAAACACAGTCAGCTGTGATCAAGAAAACCATAATATTTTGACGTTTACTTAGAGGAATTTATTTATGTGTATTTTTGCTATCTTAAACTTCACTTATTTTCGGTCCTTTTTTACTATTATCATAACCCTTACGGCTATTTTTGATTAACAAGCGTCCGCTAGTCCTATACATACGGTTACAGATGGATATACAGGTGTCCCATAACTAATGGTACACAGCAAAACCGCAGGTCCTTTGGGTAAAACTATTGCGATTTAACCATACTTTGCTTAGTCCAAAAGTTGACAGTACTCAAGGTACAGGGTGTCAAAGTTGTAATTTTAATTTAGTTTTTTCTTCACAATATGAACAGGACGACAGAACGACATGAAATTGAAAATTCTGGGGTTATTTGGAGCGAGAAATTCAAATCTGTACTTAGTTCTGATGCTACTTGTGGAGGGGGCCACTTCCAGTATATTAAATCTCTTTAAAATAACGTAACTTTTTTGTGTCACGGTGTATTGACCCAAATGTTAAAGATTATGTATTTTCCACTTCTCTACGTAAAAAAGGTATACTTGATAAATGTCCCTCAGAGTGGCCGTTTGCAACATATTTACGTATAAATTAATCAGTACGCCCTTTCAAATTTCAAAATTTAAAAATTTTATTAAAAATGTTTTTGAAATAAACTCGTGATATTGTTACAACTTTAAAAAGGAGCCAATTTCAATAAAACATTTTTAATAAAAATTTTAAATTTTGAAATTTGAAAAGGTGAACTGATTAATTTACACGCAAATATCTTGCAAACGCCCACTCTGAGGGACATTTACAAAGTAAACTTTTTTTGCGTAGAAGAAGTGGAAAATACATAATCTTTTAACATTTAGGCCAATACACTGTGACACAAAAAAGTTACGTTATTTTAAAGAGATTTAATGCATCGTAAGTGGCGCCCTCTACAAGCAGTATCAGAACTAAGCACAGATTTTATTTTCTCGCTCCAAAAAACCCCCCAATTCACAATTTCATGCCGTTCAGTCTCTCTGTTCATAAATTGTGTAGAAAAAACTAAATTAAAATTATATCTTTGACACCCCGTATCTTGGGTACTGCCACCTTTTGGACTGAGCAAAGTATGGTTAAATCGTAATATTTCTCCCCAAAGAACCTGCAGTTTTGCTATGTACCATTAATTATGGGACAACACCCTGTATATGCTATACATTTATCTGTAAAAATCTCATTTAAAAAAATTTAGCTATTAGATACAAAATTTAATAGTAGAGTTCAAACATTGACTAAATCGGTAACGAAAAGGAGAATTTTAAAACTTAACTTCTTCGGAAGAACTTGTTTAAATTTACACCTATAATCGAATAAAAACGGTTCAAAACACAATAAATAACCATTATATTGTTAAAATACAACGCTGTTATTAAATTTATGTAAAATATGATACTAGGATATTACTGATTGCAAAACTTTGATTTTTGTTTAAACAAAAGTTAATAACCAAACATATATATTATAAATTATATAATATATTACATATCACTTTACAGAAACTGCCTGGGCAGATGCCTTAAACCTCGTTTATATTTTCTTCTATTTTTCAATAACTCGGGCAAATTCTCGATGAAAAACACAGTTTTCATCTCACAGGAGAGTTCTCTGAACACAATGAAAACGGACATACACTTAAACTCGTAAGTTTAAAACAAATCGTGAAAACGACTCTTTAATATGTAAATGCACAAACATAAATCGAAGCTATAAAAATATCAGAGAAATATTTGCTTTAAACAAACTAAAACTCAGCAGCACATCTATCACAACTAACATGTCAAATATCTCTGTACATTTTATTATCATCCTAGACCAAGGCCATCTTTCATTTCGCGTCGTATATGGATCGGTACCTATCGATTTTTGACAGATATGTCCATCGGCGGGTCTGGACATAATATGTATTACTATTCGCAGTAAGCGGCAAAATGAGGTTAAATTTGGAATTTGAATTATCAACTTTAAAAAATTGCAGTAACTTAACCGTTAAAGTTATAAACTCGGAATCTGGCCACGGTCGACCAAAAAAATATGTTGTGTCGTAAAAAAATACCCTACGGGCTTAGATATATTAGTTTCCTTGTAATACAGGATGATCTTAACAAACGTACCCATTCTTGAGAACTTTGGTACAAACTTCACCTCGTTAGTGTACCCCCCTGTATATAATCCAGGACCCTTTTTAAATAGTCCATTTTGTGTAGCTTTTTAAGCATTTTCAGGTGCGGTAATTAATTTTCTGACCAGGTGCCTACTTTTTTTTTAGTGACTAAAAAAATATTTTTACAACTTTTTTGTAAAATTTTAAAAAGTGTTTCTTAAAAATTTCTATTTTCTCCGACAGAGTTGCATTTAGGTTTTTGTTCTACTATATTTCCTATGAAAAACGTCTCTTGGAAAATTTCGATAGAGCTCACCAACTTTGTGATATAAGCGCCTCAAAACACCCATTTTTCGTACGAAAAAAGGTTCGTAAAATCGTCAAAGGAAATCGAAACTCAATACGGTTTTGTAAGACCGGAAGAACCTTCGTTCCAGAAAGTTTCGTCAGATAAAAATTTAAATCGCGACCTCAACCCTTTTACATCGAAGTTGACTTTTGAAATGACACGCTCCACCCCAGGTTTACATTCCTGAGGGTGAGAGCCATAGTAACAAATTGAATGAAAGAAAAACATTTTAGAGCAATGTTAGAACGGTGGAAAAAAGCAATATAACAATAAAACAATAATATAAAGTGAAACATTATTAACAAATAGAATTTTGGTTTTCTAAGTAGCCTCCTTGGTTTCAAATAAACTTTTAAATGTTTCTTAAAAAATTTCCGTGAATGGTTTCATATATATAATGATTTAACTGATTGTTTAACTCATCGATTGCTTGGCGTATTTTTTCTCTAAAGCTTGTATGGTTTTTGGCCTATCATATACTTTGTTTTTTAGATAATTCCACAAAAACACGTCCTATGGGGAAAGATCGGGACTGTTTGCTGGCCATTATGAGGCGGGGCATCATCTTGTTGCCATATCAAATTATGATATGAATTGATCGCCAGTTAATTATAATTAAATAAACCCCGGTTTCAATTTGCAATTTTCTCTGCCTGAAGGGCTCCCGGGTTTTCTTTCGATCAAAAATGCTTGTTTTTTCGGTTAAGCATGTCTCCAGTAGTAAATGTTGCCTGGTCAGTAAAAATTACTTGATTGATCGTTATTATTCTTTCCATTTCGTGGCAGAAGTGTAATCGGTCCCTTTTATTTCGATCTGTCAGCCCTTGCACAGGTAAAACTTATAGGGCTTATATTTATAATCTTGCAGAACCGAGTAAATTTTATGCCGGGATTTGTTAAAAACAGTTGCTGCCTCGGGAATTGATCGCTCAGAATTTTCTAAAGTATAAATAAGTAGTGAAGATCTCTGATAATGCCTCTTGCAATCGAAGGCGAAACGTCGAATAGTAATTCCAATTTGACCCCGTTAGGATGCTTATAAATTTCAATAGATTTTCTAATTTCCCGTTTATAGGTTACAAAGCTATAAAACTTTGGAGACAGCAGAAAAATCCTAACAATTTTAATAGAAATGCGAGCTTCAGTCTACATCATACGTGGAAACCGATCGTTACACCGAGTCACGCTTCGGTAAACACAGGTCGACTATAAATAGCCGGCCTGGGTCTCTCCGAGCTCATTCAGTGTTCCGATCTCGTGAAGTGAAGATCCCTGAAGATGCCTAGTACAATCGAAGGCGAAACGTTGGAAAGCGATTCCATTTTGACACGCTCTAATCCCAAGAACCATGATTTCTTAATTGACCACAGCCGTGAAAGCTTTCGTTATATTAAGTAATCCGTAAGCTGATTACCAACGATATTGGTAGGTTCTAAACAGTTAATATAAAATATTCGGCTTGACATCTCTTACTATTTTCTCATCATATTGTAAATGTCAAAGGCCCATTTTCGTTTGTATGTATTTCAAATTGTGTGCGAAAATATATAGGGTATTCTATTTAAAAATATTACTTTTATTTGAGTTTTCTTGTATAATTCAATGTAATTTCGTACAGTGAGGGCATCAAGTCCGTCTACTTCCCCCCCGTTCTCGTCTTACTTTTAAACCACTCGGTATATTGCAACGAAATTTAAAACGATAATATATGAGCAACTTCTCCATTAAAAAAAAACGACAGCTTTAACTGTCAAAGAAGACAGGTGGGCACAGTTTCGAAGTATGTTCTCAAATGATGACCAATACCAATTTTAAAATTGATTCTCTGACCTGGTTTTGTGCTGTACTTTTTTTCCACCAGTACAATTAAATGTCGTTGCCTTGGTTTTCTAATATTCGAGATTTTGAAATGTGTTTTTCAAGTGTTCTAAAAGTTTCCAAAAATATCATTTAGCTCAAATGGCTCGTTTGTTAGAAAATAAAATCGAACCAGTTATAATCTTGGACTCCAACAACCAATGTGCTGGAAATACTCTTAGAATTTATTGTCAAAATTTCAAGTTATAGGGATGGTAAAAGATGTTCTAAGATCTGGGAGGCCCAAAATTAGCGAAAACGTGAAAGTTCCAGTATTTGACATGGTCCTAGATTTTGGCAAGTAGCTGAGACATGCAATATCAAAATAAATGTTTGGGCGGGTATTTAAGTGATATTTTTGGAAGGAAATTTAAACGGCCCCACATATCTTCGAATGCTCCACGTATTGATGATGTGTTGCTCAACGGGACGGTCCCCGCTAGATTGTTTTAGAGACACTAGAAATTAATTGGGTGCAACCTATCCGGATAGATAGATTGGTCGCCGAACTCCGACAGAGGGCCAGAGGCCAGCTCGCTCGCCAGATCTTACACCCCTTGATTATTTTTTATGATCTACGTGCTCAACGGGACGGTCCCCGCTAGATTATTTTAGAGATACTAGAAATTAATTGAATGCAACCTATCCGGATAGATGGATTGGTCGCTGAACTCCGACAGAGTGGCCAGCTCGCTTTCCAGATCTTACACCCCTTGATTATTTTTTATGATCTACGTGTACAGGAATAAATCTTGAAACCCTCCATAATGTGAGGGAAGAATTCACTAACAGGATGTTCATTTGTCAAGAGGTGCAAGACGGACATTTATAACATCTTTTAAAATGAAAATTGGACGTTATTTTTTCTTTTTCTGCTTGTTTCAGTTTTATCAGTTTTTTATTAATTATTATACTATTTTAATAAAATATTTACCGTTTTATTTTTGTGCTTCACTTACTGACATTGGTAATCTCAAAGAAAAATACACGCCATTTGTGTATTTTAACATGTGAGGTTACAGCTTGATTTGTTCTTGTGGTTTTATTTAATGTCCAAGGTCTGATGATGCCTGAATAGGCGAAACACGTGTAACTGTATTATATTCTTTTTGACTGAAACCGAGACTTTGTGTCTTGTTTCTAGTTTAGTCAACACAATAAACGATGCCAACATATTAAAAAAATATGATGTATGTCAGTATTTATATTGAAATTAAATTAGGGTGTAACAGGTAAATATAATGGAATTTTTTTGGTGAAACTCTGATTTTACAACCGAATATAAAAATGCTGATTATAATTTCACTGGCCGACCAAAAAAAATTTTTTTGTTGTAACACAAATCAGAAAAGCATGATCTAATAGAATGGACCTGTCCAAATACGAAAACGACAAATAGAGTTGTAGTTGTAGCACGTAGGGTTTTCTTGTTAGAGTTGTATAACCATATCGAACGTTACGATACTTAACCCTTCAACGGCGAAATTTAATTTTTTTGAAAAAAACCAAATATTCAATAACTTTTATTGAAACACATTATTAAAAATATTTTGTCTTAAAATTTTTTTTCAAAAGTGCTTAGTTTTTGAGAAAAATGCCGTTACCAAATCGTAACACTAGCCGCTTCAAGGATACAAAATTTTTAAAATAACTATTTTGTGTGAAAAATAACATTACATTCTAAGCATAATCCTAAATCACATTTCAAGCACACAGTACGGACACTAGACGTACAGCCTTCCCCAGCACATCGGCGTCTCTTATTTTTCGGAACATTAGTAAGTAAGTGGTCAGTTCTATCATATCTAAGGTCATCAGAAACCCTGTTGAGTGATACACTTGACTTGGAAGTTGTAGGTCTTCCGGCACCTTTGGAAGCTACACCATACCTGACAAGATAAGCCTGTGCAATCTCCCGTCTAAACTCTAACTGGCTTAGAGGCGCTTTTTGTTTGCGTTGTTTACTAATGCACCAGGCATTGACTATGGCAACATCCAATAACCAAGTAAAAATTGACCACCACCACTTTTTTCGGCGTACTGAAACTCTGTACCTAGAGATGTGCTGATCCATTAGATCTGTACCCCCCATACAACGATTGTATTCAGAAATTATGCTAGGCTGCGGTAGCTGGACAATTCTTTTTTCTGCTTGGGAGTACCGTTTCACTTGTGTTATCAGCATGACACCATGACATGTCGAGGCTGCTGTCACTACATTATTATCGACCCATTTAACCACCAATATCCCATCTTCTTTATCAAGAACAGACATAATATCGCCTCTTTTTTGAGTTCTGAGTATGTTATTCTTTTGGGGCAAAATACATGAATTTGGAATTCTGTTTTCACGCATTGTTCCTGTACCATCATATCCCCTCTGTCTTAGATGAAAAAGCAGATTAAAATTAGTAAATAGATTGTCAAAATAAAATTTGAAGGGAAGCTTTTTCAAATTTGTGGGTAACTCATCTATCATACACATCAAAGGAGCTGCACATTTTCCAAAATCTTTTTCATAGGTATTGTTAGCATTTGGATTTTTCCCTTGGTACATATCAAAATTAACAAGATAACCGGACACGGAGTTCAGACACCACATTTTATATCCAAATCTTATCGGTTTCCCCCGTATAAATTGTTTACATGAATGCTTTCCAAAATACTTTATCATAGATTCATCATAGTCTAATTGCTGTTCTGGAACCCAATTCTTGATGAATTTTGACTTGAACATGTCCATGAGAGGCCGCAGTTTCCACATTTTGTCATTGTGAACCGGCTTCGTGTTATCCGCGCAATGCAAATATTTTAATATTTGACGAAACCTATCTCTTCTCATGGAATCATTAACCATAATATTTCTCATGTCTTTCTGAGAATCCCAATAAAAATCTCTACCAGGCAACTCATTATATACAGTTACAATTAAAATACTAATGGCACATTTCATTTCACCAATCGAAATTTTTGGGTCAGGTTGATTACAAAAAAGAGCATATTTCCTAGATTGAGCTACAAGCAGTTCTATGACTTCATTGTCCACAAAGGACTCAAATATTTCTAGATTAGTCATTTCATCATACCTGCTATAATCGGGTTTAGGAAAAGGTCTGATTACCTCTTCAAGGTCACCTTGAATCCATGATATTTTTTCTAGCCCAGGTCGCAGTATTACTTCGTCAGGTTCGGGTTGGTTGAAAGTCACATTACCATGTACAATTATTTCAGCTTTTTGTCTCAACTGACGGCCGCTAAGGTTGTCCAAAAATCCGCCATCATCTTCGTTCCCGGAATCCTCATCCGTCAATACGTTGGAGTCAGGCGGCTCAATATATATTGCATCTACGGCTAGGTTATTGTCATAGGCCATCTGAGTAGCCTCTTCTACTGTAAATCCCTTCCTAAAAAACAGCTACATGTAAAAAAGGAACGGTTTTCATAGGTCAATAGATAAGATACGAAATTCATCGACAATGAAACACTGAGTCGTTATCCCGTCGCCCTCGTAATACAATTTTCGGAAATAATTTACCAAAAGCAACTCTTAAAAATAACATGTGGACTAAATATTACGAAAATATTTCAAATAAGCAAAATTTATTGCAAAAATGTTTTAATTATTTTTGTCTCCCATAAACAGCGTGTGTTACCGAATCGTAACAACCATATATTTGGTTATATAACAAAAAAAATAAACTGATTTAAAGAAAAATTATGATGCAGTTCTAACAATTAACTCTAATACTACACTAATAAATAATAGATATGAAAAAAATCTAAATGCAGTACTTACTCTAAACGAATATTCCATTCCTCGCACATGATTATTCACGTTACTTTTTTATTAAAGTTTTAACGCACAAAACAAAAGAACATTTACTCTGGATAGTCCGCAGCGTATGACTAAGTCATTCAAACACATCTAATGAACACGTGTGCGCGGTTTAAGCTCATTGGCCCCAAAACTGAAGCGACGTTGCCATATTTAGAAAGAACCCGATACCGTTACGTTTTCGTAACGCTAGCCGTTGAAGGGTTAATATCTATAGAAAAAATTATATCAGAAAATTCTTAACCCTGTTTATTGACTATGTTTACAGTTTTCGCCTATTAAACATACATATTATTTATACCAAAATCGTGCGCATATTTTCATAATTTTCTTTCATTGCAACTGAATGGACAACTGGTATAGAGGGTTTTAAATTTCCATTATGCAATAACACAGCTTTTAAGCTATATTTAGATGAGTCTATGAATAAGCGCCACTCACGGGGAAAATGTTCAATATCAAGTTCCTGCATTAAACTGTCTATATCAGTACACGCGCACAACGAATTTTCCATACTGTAAAATTCAGAAAACATAGCATTTCTTTTTCTGAAATTCGTAATTTTTGTTTCTTTAGCCAATAGCTTCCTTTCCTTAAGACGGGAACCCAGAAGTTCTGACTGTTGCTTGGATAACCCCAAATCACGTACTAAATCATTTAATTCACTTTGAACAGTCAAAAGTGGCTCGCCGGAACTGAGACCTGTGGTAAAAGTGGGATCGGTGCATTGTTCGTCTGAGCTGCCTGATGATGCGTTGTGTCCATTATCTCCCAAATCAATAGCTTGCCAATTTAAAAGCGCAATCGGCACTGGCAAATTTGCATTATGATGAATAGGTCGTATGGCAGATTGTAAATTTGGATATTCTATATTGTGCTCTCCCTTTTTGGAATAACCTTCAGTCTTTGTCAGGCAAAAATAACAATCGTTAGAATGATTGGTGGGTTCTCGCCATACCATTGGAACTGCTGATGATTCACTACAACTAACACAGCACACATGGGAAGGAGGGTGGGCCGATTTGTATAGGGTAATTAAAATTTTAGAATTTTTATGTCTGCATTTTTAAAAGAGTTGCAAAATGAGAAAAGACAACTATTTTATTAAGAAAAAAAATTATAATTTCATTTTTTGAACTGCCACAATGGCAATAAAGATTTCATTTTAAAAGTTTTTTATTTTTAAAATCTGCATATTATTAAAGGTTACTTAACTTAAAAAGAAACAAATTTTCTTTAACACTTTTTTGTGGTGAATATAACTGAATACAAAACACAAATATTTTAGTATGTAACGTAATAATGCATACTAAATACCAACTTAACTTGAAAATATTGTATTAAACAATCTTTAAATACTTTATAACTATATTAATCTAATTAAAAATCTTGCTTTGATTGTTATGACTACCAGAAACTGTAGCTGATGCTTCCGTCACAATTTTAACGTGATGTGTCTGGACTTTTTACGATTTCATTCAAATCTTCTTTGAGTAAGTAACCCCATTGTTAACGGCAGTTCAGTAATGGCAAAGGTACTCCAATCAATTAACTCTTAAATTTGAAAGTTCAAAGTGTCGTAGTGGTTGCTGCATGTTAGTGCTCCGAGCTTTAAAAATGCGACGCACAGCAAGCTCACGAATATGCTCTCTGTTGTCCCCTCGCATTCCAAGCACAACGTTTTCCGGATGTGCGAAATAGCTGTTTCGCAATATTACTGTATCAATCACATCCTTCAAGTTTTTTGGTAAATACTTTAAGAGCTTTATCATTTTCCAGACATTGAAGGCGCCTTCTATGCATGAAGGATCTGATTTTATAATAAACCACATAGGACCATACACCTTTAAAATAAAAGTTACCAAGATAACTGAGTTTTCTGATGGTTCGGTGGTCGAGACGTATAGCCGCAGTATGCAATTAGCGCTTGTTAGCCATCGGGAATGAACAATTTTTCCAGGGCTTCGTTTAGATAATTTTTCATCCACCGGTTCTCTTGAAATTGCATCACATATATCAAAAAGTATTTCTGATCTGTGCTTAGATCCTTCTTGACAGAATCATTCATTACCGGAACTTTTGATCCAATTTTGTTGAAATTAACTGAAAAGAAAAGATAAAACAGAATGGATATTAAAAGAAAAATAAATTGACTTTACCCATAAGAAGATTCTCACACCCCTTCAGTGCTTGTCCAGTAGGCACACAGAAGCCTTTAGGTCCAGTTGTGTTGCCATCAAGATGATTTATAAGATGTCTCAATGGCAATTCATTCATATGAAGTTGGCACACAAACCACTGCAACGGTCTCTGTAAATGTTTTTTCAATTTTACGATTATGCCCGCGTATTTTCCAAGTGCGTTCCAATGTGGGATTCATCGAAGTACCTAAGAAAACATTTAACGATGTTTGATGAAGACAAAGGACAAACATGCGACGAGTATACCGACTCTGGCATTTTTATAACCGTAATGTGCTTTTCTCGAATTTTTCGTCGACGACCGTCTTTCATCTTAAGCGTTTCGTCTTTCCGTCCAACGAAAAACACCTTTCTTACTTCTAGCGCGACGAATCTTATTCTTATCTATTACCATGCTTTTGTCTTCTTTATTTATGATGCCAGTGTCCTGCAGAACGGCTGATGCTACTGCAGCACTAGCTCTATCAGACATACCATAACGATTAAGTGTTCTCGCTAGCACAGGTAGCTGTAATGAATTATGGGGTATTTGTGGCCTTTCTTGAGGCATGATTGAAACTTGTTTAGATAATCCAGAAGTACTGGGTCCTCTAATTTTTTTGTATCTAAGCTTTTTTTTACTTGTAAGCTAGTTTTTTCATCTAATTCGCTTCTTGTTTTCAATTCATTTCTTTCAGCGCTTATCTTGACCCCCAATTAACACACCAAAATATTTAAAGTGGGTTTTTTTTTACATTTTCCGAAAATGGCCTGACTTGTGATTTCACCAGAAATTCCCCACAAATATAACAAAATTTGTCAGGAGAAATTTTGCAACTTCGGCGCGTTTGACTCGACATTCTCGTCTTCACATACACTTGCTTATCGATACACAGAGAACCACTCAATTCGAAACTCAACAGAAGAGTGATGTTTAGGGTTTATTTTATGTCTAATGTTATAAACAACTCATCTAGTTAATTTTTCCGTTGCAAAATGGACCCATTTTAGCCGCCCCACAATAAAATTGTTTACCTGCCAATATTTTTTTTATTATTGGGAGGGTATTTCCATTGTGAAAATAATGAGTTTGCCTGTGTTAGAAAAATCTTGTCGGTCAGTGAAATCTTAAAACCAAATATTCATAAATATTTAGATCAACGAATTTGTTTTGAGTAGGCTAATTGTTTTTTTCATGCAGAAAAAAAGGTGGCCGAAAAAAAAACCTAAAACCAAGTAATCCTATAACTATAATAAGTATGTGATAAAAGTATTTATTCTTACATTTGGCTAATAGAAGAAAAACTAGCTTATTTTACTTGTCAAATTAGTTCAACCCGTTGTGTTTTAAGTTTATCCTAGGTCTGGCCAAATTTCAGAAGTGTATGAAAAAAAGAAGTGAGAACGTGACCAAAGTATAACGTAGCTACATCTAACATAACCCTTTTTTATAAAAATTTTTAAGTGAAATCTCTTTTCAGGTCTTTTAACCCAATTGGTTCAAAATAATGAACGGATTAGTTTGCAATAAGGTTCTGGGGTCATTAGGAAGCACGTTATGCATTAAAAGTTTTAAAGCAGCTTGCCTTATGTTGTAAACATTACCCCATTCCCGGAGTTCTTTGCAAAACTTACTGTTCGTAAGTAAGTATCAGCTAGGCTTTGCTGATCATCAACTTCTTGTAGTTCATTTGGTGTATCCGGAGTCCCATTTTTGATTGGAATGGTACTAAATTTTGATTGTTGAGGTTTTGAAAAAGTACTTTTTTCTGAAAATATTTCCTGGTTTTCTTGTTGGGATAAACTCGGAGACAGAATTAAGCCATTATGTTCTTGCGAAGTTAATTGTCTTCGTTTTGTTAACTGTAAATTCTTTATTTTAATATAATTCTGTTTTTTTTTCTGGCGTTTACACAATTTTTTTGGTTTTTACCCACTTATTTTCGTTTGAGTTCATATTTTATGCAACAAAATCAAGGTTATATTTTTTAAAGGTGAATAAGATAAAATACAACGAAAAGGTTTCGTCATTGACTTACATAAATTACTATTTACTTGAAATGAAAAAAAGTATTAAGAAAGCTTTATAACTCTTTTTTATTTAGGTTCTTGAAGCTCCTTTGGCTATTTTAAGCCCACATTAATACAAAAATATTTTGAGGTAATTGTAAGGAGTAAACGGTTTTAACAAAGATATTTAATGACTATCATAGGGCTTTGTTAGAACCAGTCCAATGTAAATGCCTAATAGTTTTAATATAATATTATTAATTTACTATTGAAATGTCTTTCGACTTTTTTTAAGATAATCATAAAGTAGCAGCCTCAAGATAAACCTCCTTAAAACAACGCTAAAGTTATCAAAAAACCAATAGGCATTTAACATGTTTCTTGAGATAATAACGATTCCATTGCGAAATATTGCTATTGCTCATCAAAAAAAAGTTTCGAAACCGCTCCCAGCTGTCTTTTTGACGTTTAAAGCTGTTATTTTATTTAAAAAATGGAGAATTTGCTCATATATTGTCGTTCCAGATTTCCTTGCAATATACCGTGAGGTTCAAAAGTTAGACGGGGGGCGACGGATTTTATGTCCCCCCTGTATAAATATTTTCAAGTGTCACCCTACAGAATGTGGAAAATACGTTCACTGTCAATGTTTGCCCGACTTTTTGAGTGAGCAAACAGTACAGGGTGTCGGGATTTGGTTGCAAAGCGCTTATTTTTAAAGATAGAACCTTGCGGTTTTCACGAACCTGAGCTAATTTTTTGTGAAACTCGTGAAGCCGTAAACAAAATTTTCATAGCCTTCTTCGTTTATGACAGGGCGAAATAGAAAATTTTGCATTTTGGGACTCCCCTCGTATCTCGGTTATCCTTTAACTTAACGCAAAGGAAAAAATTGCTACTTATGCAGTTTTTTACGCTGGATCCAGTGGAGTAGTCATATTTTTCATTTGAGTTGTTATTTTTTAGATATGACCCAAAGTTGTGTTTTTTAAATGGGACACCCTGTATATTTGTTCAGAAATTGATTTGTCCTTTTAAAAGCTTCTCAAAAATATATAATAGTATGGGTCTATTTTAATAAACAACAACAAATATCCTAATTTTTATAATTATCATCCCAAATTTTGCAGTAGGCCATTCAAAACAATGCTGCCTTTTATTTAAAGTCTACATCCTAACAATAAATCAAAATAAATATGTAATTAAATCTATTTATCAAAATATGTATTGATAATTTCGCACCAAAAAAGTACCACCTACCTAGATGTATGTAACACAAGAACAAAACAGTAATAAATTATTATGTAACAAGCCTTTTAGCAAAAATCAACTGTCGTATAAGAACTACAGTAACCAAGGAAATCAAAAGAACTGTTCAAACTGATTTCCGTTTTGTTATGCATGCTTTGCACAATTTTCGTATTCGTTTTAGGGAATTAAGCAAAATAACGGGATGATTTTGTTAATAGCGAAAATTTTCTCTTATTGCATTTCCTAAATCTTGGACATTATCATAGTGGTCTTTGTAAATTCTATTTTCCAGATATCCCCATAGAAAGAAATCTAAATCGACAAATCTGGGGACCTAGGGGGCCATCTTATAGGTCCATTTGTTCCGATCCATTGATTGATAAAATTATTGTTCAGAAATAATCTCGTCATTCCAGAATTGTGTGCAGAAGCACCGTCCTGTTAAAAATAAATTTCGTTAATTTGCGCTAGAGGAACATCGTCAAGTAATTCAGGTATAGCTGCCTCTAAAATTTCTATATAGCGATTGGCTGTTAGATTTCCCTCAGATATATAAAATTTTATATGTGTTCCTAATATGAAGCAGGACACATTTAGACCAAACCTGCCCTGCTGTCTTCTGGGAAATATTTGGTGTTGATTTTCCTGGGACCAGAATCTAGTATTGTGCCTATTGAGTATACCAGAATTACTGAAATGTGCTTCGTCTGACCATATAACCTTCCTTTCAAAATCTCTAACGATATCGCATCTTTCTCGAAACCAATTGCAGAAGACTACCCGACTCTCTGCATCCCCTGGCTGTAAGTGCTGTACGAGCCTAAATTTGTATGGGTGATATTTGTGCTTTTTTAGAATTTCTTGAATTCTAGTTTTTGGAATCCCTATGCTCTTTTCACTGGCCCTACAAGAGTTTGTAGGGTAAGCTTCTGCATTAGCCAAAACCGTAATTTCCTCAGCCTCCTGATTTTCTTTATTATATGTTTTCGTAAGAGGTTTGATAAATGATCCGTGATTAAGTAAATTCTTTTTTAAGCTAACATATCGTACTTTTCATAATGTTCGAAAATTTGGTTTTCTTCCATGATAATATATTTTTACACAATAAATAAATACAAAAAACTAGCGCTATATTTTATATACGCGTACAAAATTGGGAAATGTCATTTGCTTCCAAGAAAACAAAAGAAAACGGCATCGTTTTGCATGGCCTACTGCAAAATTTTGGATAATTATAAAAATTAGGATTTTTGTTGTTGTTTATTAAAACAGACCCATACTATTATATATTTTTGAGAAGCTTTTAAAAGGACAAATCAATTTCTGGACAAATATACAGGGTGTCCCATTTAAAAAAACACAACTTTGGTTCATATCTACAAAAGAACAACTCAAATGAAAAATATGACTACGCCACTAGATCCAGCGTAAAAAACTGCATAAGCAGCAATTTTTCCCTTTGCGTTAAGTTAAAGGATAACCGAGATACGAGGGGGGTCCCAAAATGCAAAATTTTCTATTTCGCCCTGTATCTCATAAACGAAGAAGGCTATGAAAATTTTGTTTACGGCTTCATGAGTTTCACAAAAAATTAGCTCAGGTTCGTGAAAACCGCAAGGTTCTATCTTTAAAAATAAGCGAGATACCCTGCTTTTGCAACCAATCCGGACACCCTGTACATTCCCGAGTTGTTTGAGCAATAAAAATGTTTAATTTCTGTTCTTGCATTAGCTGAGATTTCGAGTTAACTGTTACCAACTTGCCAACCAACCAAATTCTCATTGTTGTAATGGTTAAATCGATACCTCGCTCGTGTTTTTACGTAAACTGATATACTTTTGCCTCTATTTATGATGATACATATTGCATATGTATATCAGCTAATGATAGTTTTACGTTAAAAATTATTATTCAGAAATGAATATGAAATATTGTAAGTAGTTGTAACATAAAATGTATATTTAAGTATAAATAGGCATTATTTATAACTCAACTTAAAATAATATATTTTTCATAATGCTTTACTGATTTTTTGTTATCCTGTGAGTAATAATCCTTGTAACCAGTTCCTTTATACAGGGTGTTTCCTAACTACCGTATGAAACTCCAGGAGGTGATTCCTTAGGTCATTTTAAGTTAAGTCAATTAAAGTTCGTATGAACATGTGTCGGGAATTGTCTCGATTCTGATATACGGGGTGTTAAAGTTTTTTATAAACATCATAAATATCCGTAAACCGATTTGTTTGAAATTTAACAGTGTCATTTTTAGTACTAAGGCGCTAATTCAGCCCTAACTAGATTGAAGTTATTAAGTCCAGTGGCGTCTCAAGGGGACCGCAACCATTATTATCGAGAAAAAAAGTACGCCACTGACTTTTTTGCAGTCTTTTCAATTTAAGCAACTAAAAATACAACTTTTTTGTTCGTATCTGGCCTGGTTTTTGAGAAAAAAAAAATAAAAACTGTATTAATTACTATACATAAATTACAGAAAAATAAAAAATTTCTAATTTAAAGTAGATGAACAAAATGACTAGAATCTGATAAAATACACGATTGCAATCGCTTAGTCATTGATTGTCTGACACGTTCAAACATCCCTGGAGTATTCCTTATGACATTTCAATTGTCGATTATTCGATTTATCAAGTCGTTTAGATCTAGTACAGGAGTTTTATAAACCAGAGCCTTCAGATGATCCCATAAATAGGAATCTAGAGGATTCATATCAGGACTACGAGCTGGCCAATTTTTGTGAGGTCATGCACGTCCGATTCAGCGACTAGGGTAAGTGATGGCGAGATGCTGACGAGCAAGGACACAACATGAGCTGGGACCTCGACCACATATTCGCTCTTACATGTAGGGATAGATTTTCTAACAAATTGGGTAGATGTTCTCGCAAAAAGTCTGTATAGGATTCACCTGTTAATCTCGCTGTTAAAAAAATGGGTCAATTAGGTATTCATCAATAATTCCTACCCATACGTTCAGCGAAAATTGTTTTATAAATATTTTTTTAAATTCAACACCCTGTATCTCAGAATCAAGACAACTCCGGACACATGTTCATGGGACCTTTTTATCTTAAAATGACCTAAGGAATCACCTCCTGGAGTTACGTACCGTACTTAGGAAACATCCTGTATACAGGGTGTGCTAAATAGCGTGTTATCTCCGAAACGGTAAGTGATACGAGTTCGATTAAATTCGAGAAAAGTTGCTGTTTGAAATACTCATTCCAAGTCCTTTTACCGTGTTACAAAATTCCTATTAGTTCCTGAGATACAGGGATATATCTGGAAAAAGCACAAATTAATTTTCAAAATTCGATATTTCAAAAACTATTGATTTTCGAGACTCAGTTTAAATTTGAAAGTTTCGAGTTCTGGCCACCTCTATTGACATAATTTTTTTAAATACGGACCTGGAATATGGTTCCATACGTTTCTATCCAGAAAATCCATCAACGGGACATTCAAAAATGTCCTTTGTACGGCCCTGTCTTTTTACCATACCTTTCATAAATTAAAATAAAGCGTCAAACTTTAAATATGTTTTAAAAAAGATCGTGGTATTGCAAAGAAAATAAAATAAATGCTAAGATGTAAATTTATTACCTACTACGCAATATTATTTATGCCGAAACTTGTAACACTCCAGTTTCTGTTTTTCTGTGCAAATTTCCCCGTCGTTAATATTTCTGTAATATAAGTACCTTAAAAAAGTATTGCAGAGTAATTAATAAAAACTACATAGTAAGTCGATCCAAGTAGACCCAACATCAAAGTCTACTACCTTTTATAATATGTATTAGTGAGACGTCTTCCCCAAAGAAGGCTTTGAAAACAATTGAAAAAATCAACAGATATTTGTCATGTGTCAAACTTATTTTATGTCAGTTTTTTTTTAAATTGGGTTATTTTACGACTTTTATGTTAAAATGGAGTTCTCAAATAATGAAAAGAGAGATATAATATTTGTTTATGCGAGGGCATTTCGTAATGCTTCTAACGCGCTACAATTCAGCCATGTCAAACATGCGGCCCAGTGAGCATTTTTCTGCGGCCCAAATCAGTTTTGAAAACAGCCAGATTTTTGAAAGGGCGCGCCGCTGCAACAACGATTGGTATAATAAAATGTACAATTGTACATAGCGCCATCTATGTTTAGGAGGATGAACTACACATACTCAACCTAAAGCCAAACGTTATCTATTTGAACATTCTGGAAAGAACTCGAGAAATCACAATCCGTTTATAAGCCGCGTTCGATTGAGTTCAGTCGTTCAGTGTTTAGTCAGTTGAGATAGAGTTTCGAGTTGAGTTGGGCACTTATTGTTACAACACTTAACAGTACTTATTATAATTTATTTCGGATACAGTTTTTAACATGTCTCTTTAAAAATTAAGTAGAAGTAAGAGGAAACTTGTAGATGAGCATCGTATCTTTCAAGAAAAGTGGGTATTAGAGTTAGAAAAAATTATTTGTTTGATTTGTAATAGTACAGTCGGTGTTCCAAAATTATATAATATAAAACGTCACTATGATGAAGAATGTATGAAGAATTACTGGAATTAGTACCATTGCATGATACTACAACTGGAAATGATATTTTCAATGCTGTTTATGGACTTCTGCAAAAGTACAATTTAGATTTGTCAAAACTGTGTTCCGTTGCAACAGACAGAGCTCCTTCAATGACAGGAGTAAAAAATGGCTTCGTTAAAATATTACAGACAAAGATCAGAGAAAAAGGCAGTGACAAACCAGATTTTCATCATATTCATTGTATAATCCACCAAGAAGTTTTATGCTCAAAAGTGATCAAGTTGGAAAGTGTTTTAAAGTCAGTGAAAAAAATTATAAACTTCATAAGGTCACGAGGCCTTAATCACCGACAGTTTTCTGCATTTTTACGTGATTTAGAAAGTGAGTACACTGGTTTACCATATTATGCAGATGTGCGATGGCTTTCGTGTTCTATGGTACTCGACCGGTTTTGGAAACTCAAAGAAGAAATACGCGTTTTCATGGAAACAAAAGGAGAAGATGTCAGCTTATTATGCGATGTACCTTCTTTACAAGATCTTTCATTTATGGTAGATATCACAAAACACTTGTCGGACTTAAATACGAAATTGCAAGGACCACGTCAAGTTATTACAGATATGCTGATCATGTGAAAGCTTTCAAGTGTAAGATGATGTGAGAAAAACAGTTAGCAGAGGATAATCTGTCACATTTTCTGACTTGTAAGGCGTATCAAGAAAGCACAAGTGTACCAATATCATACAAAATATATTCAGAGATGAATGAGAATGAGAAACGTTTTCAGGATTTTAAGACCCAAGAAAACAATTTTTCTGTATTTACTGGTCTTTTCACTATCGATATTGATAAAGGTCTCCCTCACTTGCAAATGGAAGTAATTGAGATTCAGTGTCAGAGCTATTTAAAACAAAAATTTGATAGTGTTGGTACATTCGAATTTTATAAGTACTTGCCTGTTCAATACCAAAAAATGAGAAAATTTGCCTGTAAAATCCTGTTAATGTTTGGAAGTACCTAAGAGTGTGAACAACTATTTTCTTTGATGAAAGGAAACAAATCTTCCGCAAGATCGCGCTTGACGGACGCACACATGGACGCAGTTTTAAAAGTTATTTCCTCCGATAAATTCACGCCACAAATAGACAACTTAATTAAAGACAAAAGATGTCAAATATCTGACAAAAGAATTTAATGTTTGTAGTTTTTTGTAATGTCCTTTTTATTGGAAACTTAATAAACAGACTCGTCCTATAATAGTACTTTTTCTCAAGATTTCCAGTAGTTTGTCTTCTTTAAGATAAAGTTTTGCGGCCCACCTAGTCGATGGTCTTCATGCTTTTGGCCCATCAGTGTCTTTGAGTTTGACATGGTTGCCGTTACATCATGGTATGAATGTATCTAAATTTGTACTCGGAAAGAAGAATGCAAGACCACGGATGTCAAATCTCAAAAACGAATTTTCACTGTTACGTTAGAAACGAGAAGAGAACGAGATCAACGTCTTAGGTATATGTTTGGTTTAATTAAAATGTATATTTTTAATAAGTACTCTGCAATATTTTTTTAGGATATGGACATTACAAAAATGTTAACGATTGTATCAAAAAATTCGGCAAAAATAATACTGCATCGCAATAGATTTAGACACTATCGCTGTAGTGCAGCATTTAACTGACCACGCAAAGAGAAGCATAAGCCGTTGGATGGCAACAACGGGCCTAGAAACTGGCTAGCGTGATCACCTGATATTACCCCAATCGATTTCTTCATATGGGGTATTATTAAAGGTAGGGTGTACCAAACCTCGCCGTAGAATTTAGATCACTGGATTATAAGAATCCGACAGGCATGTAACGAAATTACTCCTAGGATGTTAGAAACCATTAAAAAAAGGTTATTGTAAATTCGCCAAAATGTTTACTAAACAATGGTGGTCATTTCCAAAACTTATAATAGTTGCGTTCACCGTTAATAGTTTTATTAAATAATATTTTTATTATAAATAACGTCAAATATTTTAATTTATTTATAAAAAGGCAGGGCCGTACAAAAGACAATTTATCCCGATGATAGATTTTCTGGACAGAAACGTAGGGAACCATATTGGTGTAATAAATGATTTTGTAGCAAATTAAATTCCCTCTTAAAATCTGGGTCCTTATTATCTAAGGACCCTAAAAAGAAGATCTATAAAAACCTCGGTGGGTGATTTTTTCACGATTACGAGGGAAGTAAAAATACATACATGGCTTTTTTGGATTTTTTTTTTTTTGAAAAATACAGGACAGGTCAAAAACTAGCACCTGCATCGTTGGAACGTCCTGTAGAAAAAAAGGTTTAATGATTGCATAAAATTATAACTTTTGTATGTTACGCATTCCGAGGAGTCAGTCACTAGCCTAATTAAACAAATTACCGTAAATAATAATCTTTATTTCAAAAAAACAATTATAAAATTATAGTTACAATCATTTTAAAATATTCATGGATATAATTACCTATTTTAATTCTTAGCCGATAGGTAAAAGTAATGTTAAAGAAAGTAAACATTTGAAACTAATATTTTAATATCATTGAGCTCTTTTTCAGAGATTTAATATTAATTCATTGTTCTTTTGTGGGGTCATTAATTACTTATAGACCGACAATGAAATTTTAAATAAGAATTTTACAAGTTTGTTTAGTTATATATTAATAACCTACTATATGGTCTAGAAATATTACATTATCTCTTCTTTAGTGATACTATTTACAAAGCGCTAAAGTAATGGTTGAGATCTTTTTTTTTACCTACTGAACAGCTCATCATTTAAATGTATCTTATCGATTTCTGAAATATGAACAATACCATCTCACCTAATTAACTAAAAACGTATTTCCCCCTTAACACTACAAGTGAATAATTCAGATTTTGTGCATTGTAAATTAATTATACATTGTGTACAAAAGTGGATCACATTGTATATACCCATATAATAAAATTAACGCTATTTTTACTATTAACGCTACGGAAGGTTAATATTTAGCTAACGATTAAAACACTGTCGAAGACGACACAGCTTGAAATGAAACGAAAATAAGTGATTTTTTAAAAATAATTCTTCAAACAAATCTCTATATTGTAATATTTAATAGCAAATTATCTAGGTACTAAAGTGTATTCAAATTCAAAATGGAGTAAACAAAAATAGTGGTGCGAGCAATACGAGTATAAAAGTTTGCTAAAAACTTATGTCATAATCTGCCACCTTTATTTAAAGGCGTATTGGTCGCACAACCACTTTTGTTTACATATAGTCCATTTTGAATTTGTTTAAACGATTTTATTTGATTTGTTTCGCGTTTAATAAAGGTATTATTTGAACAAAAGTTTCATATATTTAGCTTGGTAATAACTGTCGGTTTTCAAAAATCTTAATAATCGTGCTGGTTTTTCGGCTTGGTGTAGCCTTGTAATAATAGATAGCTTTGTAGATAAGAACAAATGTGTTTCGTTCTGGCACTTTTGTAAATATTAGTTTTTTTATAGAAAACAAGAAATCATTAGACTAAGTACGTAGAGAGACTATCTATTTTAAAAGATATTATCTTAAGTTTTTTTAATTATATATATATATATATATATATATATATATATATATATATATATATATATATATACAGGGTCCTGCAGCTCACCTCCCGTCTTTTATTATACCTTAACCATTTATTTTAGAAAAAATATTTAAAAGCCACTATATGCTGTTGATTAGAGAGCACATTTTAAAAATATTCTTGATATACAGGGTGTTACAAAAAATAGTGGCGCATAAGAGTTGTATTTTGTTAAATGGAACACCCTATATTTTTTTACATTTTTGAAACACTCTTTACCTAGTCTACAGACTCCTAGAATAGTATCTCTCTTTTTTTAATAGTTTCGGAGAAAAAAGGTAAAATCGAAGAAAAAAAAAATTATAGTCTACATTTAAAATATTTATAAAAATTAGATAAAACATCTTAAAAGCTAAGGTAACCTAGTAGCTTACTGCAAAAGGTTTATAGTTATTCTGCTATGAGTATTATAAGTCTTACTTATACAGGGTGACCCAAATTCCATGTCAAACGTTGCCAAAATAAAAAATAATTTTTCTCCATTTTTTCAAATGGAACACCCTATATATTTTTTTTCTGTCCGGTACAGAATTAACAGATCAACATTTTTCATTATTACACTTATCTCAAAATTCCTGAAGGTTTTTGAAATATTCTTAAAAAACTAATGTTGTACTTTGTTTTTCAGTACGATAATTGAATAAACTCAATAGTAATGTGGAAAAATGGAACACCCTATATATATTTTTTTTCTGTCCGATACAGAATTAACAGATCAACATTTTTTATTATTACACTTATCTCAAAATTCCTGAAGGGTTTTGAAATATTCTTAAAAAACTAATGTTTTACTTTGTTTTTCAGTACGGTAATTGAATAACCTCACTAGTAATGTTCATAAGTAAGCACCTTCGCGATTTTGAATAATAAATAGGTCAGCGTAGTTATAGCTATGGGAAAAAACCTAAAATCCCAACATTTTTTGTAATTACGTTTACCGCATAAAATTTTAATTACTGCCAAGAGTTAAGCCGTAAAGACGTTTTACATGCTGCAGGTCTTCCTACAAGTTGCAAGAGACTTGCACAAAGGCATACGCTGACACTTGCAATTGAAATACAACTGTCGCTTTACAGTCTGCAAGACAAATTGCGCGCAATATCTTGCAGGTGCAACCCCTTGCTGCAAGAAACTTGCAGCATGTAAAACGGCCTTAACCTTTATTTAATATTATTGACAAGTGTTGCCCAAATTATTAACTAGAATTTAAGTAGGCCATGAAAAACAAATTGTCTAGAAACTGTCAAACAACTAAAACATATCGGCAATTTACTTATTCGTTT
Source organism: Kuschelorhynchus macadamiae (assembly GCA_030620095.1). Classification (NCBI taxonomy): domain Eukaryota; kingdom Metazoa; phylum Arthropoda; class Insecta; order Coleoptera; family Curculionidae; genus Kuschelorhynchus; species Kuschelorhynchus macadamiae. The sequence goes on from JAUTXW010001077.1 coordinate 2,500,608, forward strand.
TTTAAGTTTTACAAATTGAAATAATTATCGGATTTTTCATATAGTGGTCTTTACCTTCTACGTAGTTCATTTTTCGTTTGTTTGCGTCACTGTTTAGAAGTTTTATTTGAACGTTCTATCGTCATGGAGTACACCCGCGAAGAACTGGTTAATATGGTTTTTGTGTTAGGAGAATCGCATAGAAATGCCTTTTTGGCCAGTAGGATTTATGCGCAAAATTATCCAGAACGAAGGCACCCAGACAGAAGGAGCATGACGAACTTATTAGAGAGATTTATGGCAACGGGAAATGTAAATTATACAAGACCAGTTAGAAATAGGCCCGTTCGAACGGAAGAAAATGAATTAGCTGTGCTATTAGCTGTCACGGAAAATCCTTCTGTTAGCCAAAAAGCAGTCGGGGATGCCGTAGGAGTAAGCGAAAGAACTGTTCAGCGAATTTTAAAGAGCCATAAATTTCATGCATATCATATTCAGTTGCATCAAGAACTCCTTCCAGCAGATTTTGAGAAACGTGTTGACTTTTGTAATTGGGCACAAGCTAAAATTAGGTTAAGCTTTGATTTTTTTGATAAAGTTTTATTCTCTGATGAGGCCACATTTCATAAGAATGGATTTGTAAATCGTCATAACTACCATTACTACGCCGACCATAATCCAAGAATTTTTAGGCAGCTTGATCTACAACACAGATGGTCAGTTAATGTGTGGGGGGGAATTATTGGTGAACATGTTATTGGTCCCCATTTTTTTAATAGACATTTAACTGGAGCCATGTATCTCGACTTCCTAGAAAATCACTTGCCAAATTTGTGCGAAAATTTGCCGGTTAATCTGAGAAATACAATGTGGTTGCAACAAGATGGTGCTCCAGCACATTTTTCGTTGCCAGTTAGGGATCATTTAAATAATAATTTTCCAGATCGATGGATTGGAAGACAGGGAGCAAGTGCGTGGCCGCCCCGGTCGCCTGATCTAACGAAATTAGATTTTTTTCTATGGGGCTACGTTAAGGAAATTGTTTACAACAAACCTCCAACAACTGCCGAAAATATGCAGCAACGGATTAGAACCGCATTTCAAAGTATTACGCCCGAAGTATTAAGAATAGTAGGAAGATCTTTTCATACCCGTCTTCGTTTATGCCTCGAAGAGAATGGAAGACATATCGAACATATGTTCTAAGTAAAAATTAATTTTAGCAATAATTAGATATTTGTTAATAATGTTAAATAAAGCTGTTACACCTTAAGTCGAGCCTTAACTCTTGGCAGTAATTTAAATTTTATGCAGGAAACGTAATTAGAAAAAATGTTAGGATTTTAGGTTTTTCCCCATAGCTAGAACTACGCTGACCTATCTAATATTTAAAATCGCGAAGGTATGAACATTACTAGTGAGGTTATTCAATTATCGTACTGAAAAACAAAGTACAACATTAGTTTTTTAAGAATATTTCAAAAACCTTCAGGAATTTTGAGATAAGTAATAATAATAAATGTTGATCTGTTAATTCTGTATCGGACAGAAAAAAATATATATAGGGTGTTCCATTTTTCCACATTACTAGTGAGTTTATTCAATTATCGTACTGAAAAACAAAGTACAACATTAGTTTTTTAAGAATATTTCAAAAACCTTCAGGAATTTTGAGATAAGTGTAATAATAAAAAATGTTGATCTGTTAATTCTGTACCTGACAGAAAAAAAATATATAGGGTGTTCCATTTGAAAAAATGGAGAAAAATAATTTTTTATTTTGCAACGTTTGACATGGAATTTGGGTCACCCTGTATAAGTAAGACTTATAATACTCGTAGCAGAATAACTATAAACCTTTTGCAGTAAGCTACTAGGTTACCTTAGCTTTTAAGATGTTTTATCTAATTTTTATAAATATTTTAAATGTAGACTATAATTTTTTTTTCTTCGATTTTACCTTTTTTCTCCGAAACTATTAAAAAAAGAGAGATAATATTCTAGGAGTCTGTAGACTAGGCAAAAAGTGTTCCAAAAATGTAAAAAAATATAGGGTGTTCCATTTTAAAAAATTCAACTTTTATGCGCCACTATTTTTTGTAACACCCTGTATAATCAAGAATATTTTTAAAATGTGCTCTCTAATCAACAGCATATAGTGGCTTTTAAATATTTTTTCTAAAATAAATGGTTTAGGTATAATAAAAGACGGGAGGTGAGCTGCAGGACCCTGTATATATATATACAGGGTGATTCATGAGGAAATGTCAATACTTCAGGTACATATTCAGGACCAAACAATAAACATAAAAGTCTATATAAATAAGTGTCCGCAAGGCCTTAGTTCTCGAGATACAGGGTGTTAAAGTTTTTATTTAATTTTCCTATTTTTTAAATAAAATCTATGATAATGTAAATAATGGAGTGAAAATTGATATACGGGGGTTTTTTGGTATGACAAATTCGAATCTAATATTAGTATTGCTCTTACTTGTAGGAGGCGCCACCTACATGTCTTTCTACTTCTTCGAACAATCACAACTTTTTGGTATAGTCTTGTATGTAACATTTTTGAGCAAAACAAATTATTCCCTTGCCATTTCTACGTCAAAAAGGTATACCTGTTAAAAGTGGATACGAGCAACCGTTTTCGAGATATTTGGATTTAAAACAGTTTCGGCGCATGTGATTTTTTTATCAAATTTACATAAAGTATGCATGCATTGTAAAAAAATAGAAGAGTGTGCCTTGCCTGACAGAACAACTGCCTGGTTGGTGTTCTCATCGTTTTTCCTGTTACTTAGCAATAGTGATGTCAGTTAATAATAAGATCAAATTTTGTCACTGTCAATTTCTGCAATAGGGTCGCAATTCAAGCAGTCGCGGAGTACCAGCGTCGTTTTCCAGATAGAAGGGTGCCAGATAGAAGAGTTTTTCAACAAGTTTTCACTACTGCTGGAGAATCTGGGATGTTTCCAAGTGCGAAAATTGTATCTGAAAGGGAATCGGAACCCAACGTTGAAGTAGAAGAGGCTATACTCAATGCCGTCGAAGATGATCGAAGCATAAGCACTAGGCGGATTGCAGATACTTATCAAATTACACAATCGTCTGCTTGGAGAAATCTTCACATTAATTATTTATACCCATTTCATTTACAACGGGTGCAACATTTGCAGGAGGGTGATTTTGAGTTGAGAATGCGATTCTGTAACTGGATTAATGAAGATCGAAGGTTGTATAGGTATGTTTTGTTCACTGATGAAGCACAGTTCACGCGTGATGGTATAAATAATCTTCACAATGAAGACCGGTGGTCCTATGAAAATCCTCACGCTACAGTAGAACATAATTTCCAACATAAATTTAGCATTAATGAGTGGTGTGGAATGTTAAATGGTCATTTAATTGGTCCATTTATAATCGACGGTAGTCTTACAGGAGAAAAATATTTAAACTTTCTTGAAAATCACTTGCGAAATCTATTAGAAGATGTTCCCCTTAATGTAAGACAAAACATGTACTTGCAGCATGATGAAGCCCCTGCACACTACAGTTTACTTGTAAGAGATTTTTTAAACCAAAACTTTCCAAACCGATGGATTGGTCGGGGAGGTGCGTTTAATTGGCCACCTAGATCGCCAGACCTTAATCCTTTGGATTATTGTCTTTGGGGATGGTTCAAATCACTGGTATATTCCACTAAAGTAAATACAAGAGAAGCATTATTGGATCGGATAACAAACGCAGCACAAACACTAAGAAATGCGCCCGAATGTATCCACAGAGCAACCCGAGCTATACACCATAGAGCTGACCTGTGCTTAGAAGCAAATGGTAGAATTTTTGAAAATTATAAAACGTAACCTAGATTTTATTAAAAAGAACTTAATAATAATTTTAATAAATATTAAATACCCTTTGTTTAGTTTATGTCTGAGGCACTGAATACACACCTCAAAAAAATGTGTTAGTCTTTCATTTCAAAGCTTTTGTGCCAAGATGCGTTTAAATTTGGACAAAATAACAAACTTTTAAAATTTTGCGATAAAAAATTACATGCGCAGAAATTGTTTTAAATCCAAATATCTCGAAAACGGTTGCTCGTATCCACTTTTAACAGGCATACCTTTTTGACGTAGAAATGGCAAGGGAATAATTTGTTTTACTCAAAAATGTCATACAAGACTGTACCAAAAAGTTGTGATTGTTCGAAGGAGTAGAAAGACATGTAGGTGGCGCCCCCTACAAGTAAGAGCAATACTAATATTAGATTCGAATTTGTCATACCAAAAAACCCCCGTATATCAATTTTCACTCCATTATTTACATTATCATAGATTTTATTTAAAAAATAGGAAAATTAAATAAAAACTTTAACACCCTGTATCTCAAGAACTAAGGCCTTGCGGACACTTATTAACTAGACTTTTATGTTAATATTTTGGTCCTGAATATGTACCTGAAGTATTGACGTTTCGCCAAAATCACATTTGGCATTTTCGAAGCTTTCTTTCTTGCGTCCGAATAGAGACTGAGAGAGAGAATGAGAGTCTCTATTCGGACGCGAGAAAGAAAGCTTCGAAAATGCCAAATGTGATTTTGGCGAAACGTCAGCAAAACTGTTCTTTGCAGAACGACAGTAGTGAACGGATGTACACACGGAATGAAAACACATTATATATATATATATATATATATATATATATATATATATATATATATATATATATATAATATAATATAATAATATATATATATAATATGTCCCCCAACGGCCCATTGCATCCCTAGAAATTTCATTTATTTTCAATCAGCCGTTTTCTCAATATCGCTTTGTAACACTTTAAAAGGACCACTGTGTGTGTGTGTGTGTGTGTGTATATATATATATATATATATATATATATATATATATATATATATATATATATATATAAATTTCTAGGGATGCAATGGGCCGTTGGGAGACATTTTTTGACGGAGTAAGTAATGTTTTAACCCTTTTCACTGTTTAGGGGTGGGGGGTAACTTTTAAATGTTAAATGGAAAAGTGCAGTTTTTTTTCCAGATTCGTAATCTCCAGAAAAAACTACGTTATAATCAACGAATAATTTAATGTCAATGTCACTACGCTAAATTCAACAAAATTAAAAAGAAAATCAACAGAAGAAAAAACTGATATTTAGGTACATGGTTTTATTTTATCAGATGTTCAAAATGACGGCTATTTTGTTCTAAATATTTATCAACTCTCTTTCGAAAAGAATTCCGCACTCTGAATAACATATGGGGTGATTTCACGAACTGCACGCGTCTCTCATGTCTTCGGCTGTAGTTGGAGTAGTCACCATGACTTTTTCTTTGACAAAACCCCACAAGAAAAAATCAAGGGGGGTTAAGTCTGGCGATCTTGCAGGCCAATTTACTGGTCCCCCACGTTCAATCCATCTGTTAGGGTAACTGTCATTCAATATAGCACGTGCTTCTCGACAGTAATGTGGTGGTGCGCCGTCTTGTTGGAACCAAATTGCTTCACGTTGTTGCTCTGGAGTATTTAGCAATCTTTGCAAGTCATTTCGAAGGAAATCCCAGTATCGCTGTCCATTAAGATTGCCATCGAAAAAATGAGGTCCAATAACAACATCGCCAAATATCCCACACCAAGTATTTAACGACCAAGGGTGTTGATTAGCGACTGGTCGCATCCAGTGTGGATTTTCTTTAGCCCAATAATGTATATTGTGACGATTGACTTGGCCATGGTTAGTGAATATTGCTTCGTCAGAAAATATTGTGTTTTCCAGTGAGTTGTTTTCATTGATCCATAGTCAAAATTGCACTCGTCTCTCGAAGTCCTCTCAACAACAAACAATTCTTGATGTAATATGGTATGGATGAAATTTAAAATTGTGCAAAATCCTAAGAACGGATGTTTTACACATCCTGGCGTCTTTGGATAGTTCTCGGGAACCAACATGAGGGCTGAGAGCTACTGTTTCCAAAACTCCTACCGCCATGTCGTCGTTCGTTTTGGTTTTCCTCCTACTGCGTTTTCTGGAGGAGGGTTGGCCGGTCTGGCGACTCCTAGTCTCTAATCGTTTGAACGCCATGTGAGATTTTGGTGGTAAGTGGGGAAATCTTACCACCCAAAGTTCAGAAGCATTGCGATAGTTTTTTCTACATTCTCCGAGAATTAATAACATGTCAATTGGGCAGTCGAATTCATTTATTTTAAGGATAGGTAGTTAAAATGTCAACTAAGGTTATTAAATACGAATAGAAATAACACAGCTAAATAATAAACGAACAGAACTTAAAAAAAACAATAAACGAACACAATAAACACTTATTATAACAAGACGCTTAAACTAAAAACTAAACTCGAAGATAATTTAAGAAAATTACTGGCAATATCATAACAAGTCGTTCGTTGTCATGATAACTGCAATAGTGTCGGCTGGTGAATCATCGCTGCAGTGCCGCAGAACTCCCAAAAAAATCAGGAAAAAATAATTAACTACATAATCTAACCAAAATACCGTATTTTTTTACCCAGTTGACATGGTAATTCTCGGAGAATGTAAGAAAAACAATAATCATGTACCTAATATCAGTTTTTTCTTCTGTTGAATTTCTGTTTAATTTTTGACATTAAATTATTCATTGATTATAACATAGTTTTTTTTCTGGAGATTATGAATCTGAAAAAAAACTGCACCTTTCCATTTAAAATTTAAAAGTTACCCCCCACCCCTAAATAGTGGAAAGTGTTAAAACATTACTTACTCCGTCAAAAAATGTCCCCCAACGACCCATTGCATCCATAGAAATTTCATTTATTTTCAATCAGCCAATATCGCTTTGTAACACTTTAAAAGGGCCATCCTGTATACCGGGTGACAATGAAACTACTGCCCAGAGCGCTATTTGAAAACGGCTAGAGATAAAAATATGGAATTTGGTATGTTGATAGGGTTGAATATTGGGAACATTTGTAACCTAAAAACAATTAAATATCGTTTCCGGTTTCCCCAGAAATGACCGCGACTTCGTTATTTTAATGGAACACCCTGTATATTTTATTTTTTTTTAATTCTATTAACAATTCTAAACAGCTTTTGTATAACATAACCTATGTCTAAAAATGTATAGTTTTCTAAATAAAGCTATTTAAAAATGTGCCTTAATTACCACTTGATTGTATTTTATGGAAAAACGGAGTAGGCCAGGATAAAAATAATCATGGTTATTTACTCTTTATTATAGCGTTCATCCAACACAATGTCAAAAAAGAAAATGTTCCGAGTTTAAAAAAAAATGTGTTTTTAGGAAATCTATTTTTCAAATTTTTGATCAGACCCTGTACCATAACGGGTCAACTGACTGTTTTTCTCTTTGGATAATTTTAACATCATAAAAATAGGGTACCTAATTTTCAATTTTGCAGTTTTATGAAAGTTAAGTTAATCATACCTTAACCTAGTGTGATAACTACCTATAAACAAAGTTTTGCTAAAATTAAAATAATCATATTAGCCTTGACAGAGGTTGCTATGGTTTTTAAAAACAATTGAATTTTGACAAGTAATTTTTATCACTTGTGGGCTTGGCAGATTGTTGCACTTTTTGTAAATTCTTGTGCTTTATTTCGTGTCTCTTTTGGTGTAGACTAAAAGTTCTTTGTAATCTTTTTAAAATGGCAAGTTTTACAAGGGCGGAACAAATAGAAACACTCTACCCAGAGCATACCTCGACAGAAACCAACCTATTTTCCGTGGCTAATACAACATTTAAAAACAGTTCCCCAAAATGAAAATGAAGGAAAGTTCATTATTAGTAAAGAAGCTGAAATCAACGTTCTGGAATGTGTGAATGCTGATCCAGGTATTTCCACTCGCCAAATTGAAAGTGAAGTTGGAGTTAACAGAGAAAGTGCAAGGAACATTTGGAAGAAACATAAGTACAAGCCAAGAGTTGAATATTGTTTATGGAAAATTCTAACCATAATAATAACTTTAATAGATTCGGACGTTCATCTCGAATGCACAAGCTTACAAGTTAAGGTGATATTTATATAACTAAGTATAATACAACCATTTGGAAATTTTAATGCCTTAAAAAAAGTCTGGGAATTTTTACGTACTAGCAATAAAATAAAAAGAAATTACCAAAAATTATTAGAACATATTTAACAAGGGTGAATTATTGAGATCTACGTGATCGTTTAGCAAGCAATTTGAATGTTTGAGTTGATTTATTTCTAGAGGCTCGAGTATATTCAATTTATGACCCTTATTTTCTAAATTAAAATTTTTATTAAAAGTATGACCGCACTCAATTAAATGGTTTGAATAATTAGATTCGGTTTTCCCTTTAATAAAACATTTATAATGCTCCTCTATTCTTTTACCGAAATGTCTGCCTGTCTGACCTATATACGTTTTGCCAGAATCTCCACAGTTTAATTGGTATACACCTGATTGTTCTAGTTTATCAGACTTAGTTTTATTATTTTTGATATATCTACTTAAAGAATTATTTGTTTTATACGCTATTCTAATATCTAAACTATTTAAAAATGCACCTATTTTAGAACTAGAATTACCTATATAGGATATAACTTTGTACGGAGTAGTTTTTTGATTAATATTATGATATATCATAGATATAGCTTTTTATATAATTTTTTTTGTAATATTTTATCAATAATGTTTAATGAATATCCATTGTTAACTGCTATCTGCTTAATGATGTTTAACTCGGTCTGATAATTAGTTTTATTTAAAGGTAATGAGATAAGTCTGTGAATCATACTCTGGAAAGCCGCTAAATTATGTTGAATTGGGTGACGAGGAATTGTGTATAGTAGTATCTGTATGTGTTGGTTTAAGATATACAGAAAAATCAAGTTTATTGTTTATTTTTTTAATAGTTAAATCTAGAAAGTTTATGCTACTATTTGCTTCTAGTTCAATTGTAAATTTTATATTAGGATGAAGGCTATTGATATAATCAAGAAAAATATTTAATTGACGTTCAGTTCCCGTAAAACATGTTAAAACATCATCAACATATCTATGCCAGTATATAAAATGTTTGAAAAGGGGGTGCTTGTTAATTTTGTTTTCCAAGGTATCCATAAATATCTCTGCCAGCAAGGGGCTTAATGGGTTTCCCATAATTAAACCTTCTTTGCTGGTATAACGTTTATTATTAAATTCGAAATAGTTTTGTTCTAAACATTCGGTAAGTAGGTGCAATATATCTTGTTTTTTAACAATATTCACTGAATTTTTGTTTAAAAGACCTTCAACAAGTTTAATGGTATCTTTAGCAGGAACACTAGGGAATAGATTAGTGACGTCAAACGAAATTAGTTTAGCATTATTTGGTAACTGTATATCTTTGATTTTATTAACTAAATCTAGAGAGTTTTTAATTTGATATTTTGCTGAGAACTTCGTATATGTTTGAATGATGTATATAAGTTTCTTAGATAGTTTGTAAGATGGAGCTGAAAAGAAAGAAACTACTGGTCTAATAGGGAATCCAGGTTTATGTAGTTTAATTAAAGAATATAATTTTGGTGGTTTAGGGTTCATAATGGTATATTTACTGATGTCTCTGTCATTAAACAAACTCTTACAGTTTTTGATACAATTTTTGATTGAGCTAATTCAGTTTTAGCACCTAATAATTCTAAGTTTTTAGTTGAAGTTGGTTCACGAATATTGTATTTAAATCCTTTTTCTAATAATTTAACTTCAGTAACTGAAAATTCGACGCTCGATAGATTAGAAAATCTATCAAAAAATTGGTGATTTGAAATCTGTGCTGAATTTGGGCTTATGTTATTATTTTTATAATTATTAGATATTAGAGAACAAAGTTTCTTGTTTTGTATAAGGATTTTTTTGTGTATGATTGATTTAATTTTTCTCTTATATTCCGATCAAATTCGAGAAATTCAATGTAATGCATTTTAAATAAAAGTTCAGTGTGAATTACTTTTAAGTATGTGTTGTAAATACCTCCTTTTTGGAATTGTATCTTTTTTTCTGCGGATAGCCATTTCTTAAGACCAGAGGTGGCGCCTTCTTGTGCTGCTGTACTCTTGTTATTGCTTTTGAATTTCATATACTTTGGAAAGACGTTGTTTTTTGAACACTTATTAAAAAACCACAAATTTTGAGAGCAGATGGCGACTCTCAAAAGCAATTTAAAATACCAGGTGGCTAGAAAGCTTACTGAAGCTTCTTTTAACAATATGATTGTGTGGAAATCCATAATAATATGATGTAAAATGTAAAAAACAGACACTATTTTTTACAAACACTTCCACTATATTTAATTTAACAACGTGACATGTTTCACTACACAGTAGCTTCTTCGGACGTTACTTCTCGAATGCACAAGCTTACAAGTTAAGGTGATATTTATATAACTAAGTATAATACAACCATTTGGAAATTTTAATGCCTTAAAAAAGGTCTATTGCGTCAATTAAATATTTTTCTTGATTATATCAATAGCCTTCATCCTAATATAAAATTTACAATTGAACTAGAAGCAAATAGCAGCATCAACTTTCTAGATTTAACTATTAAAAAAATAAAAAATAAACTTGATTTTTCTGTATATCATAAACCAACACATACAGATACTACTATACACAATTCCTCATGTCACCCAATTCAACATAAATTAGCGACTTTCCAGAGTATGATTCACAGACTTATCTCATTACCTTTAAATAAAACTAATTATCAGACCGAGTTAAACATCATTAAGCAGATAGCAGTTAACAATGGATATTCATTAAACATTATTGATAAAATATTACAAAAAAAATATATAAAAAAGCTATATCTATGATATATCCTAATATTAATGAAAAAACTACTCCGTACAAAGTTATATCCTATATAGGTAATTCTAGTTCTAAAACAGGTGCATTTTTAAATAGTTTAGATATTAGAATAGCGTATAAAACAAATAATTCTTTAAGTAGATATATCAAAAATAATAAAACTAAGTCTGATAAACTAGAACAATCAGGTGTATACCAATTAAACTCTGGGGATTGTGACAAAACGTATATAGGTCAAACAGGCAGACATTTCGGTAAAAGAATAGAGGAGCATTATAAATGTTTTATTAAAGGGAAAACCAAATCTAATTATTCAAACCATTTAATTGAGAGCGGTCATACTTTTAATAAAAATTTTAAAATTTTACACCTAGAAAATAAGGGTCATAAATTGAATATACTCGAGTCTCTAGAAATAAATAAACTCAAACATTCAAATTGCTTGCTAAACGATCAGGTAGATCTCAATAATTCACCCTTGTTAAATATGTTCTAATAATTTTAGGTAATTTCTTTTTATTTTATTGCTAGTACGTAAAAAATCCCAGACCTTTTTTAAGGCATTAAAATTTCCAAATGGTTGTATTATACTTAGTTATATAAATATCACCTTAACTTGTAAGCTTGTGCATTCGAGATGTATTCGAGAAGCTACTGTGTAGTGAAACATGTCACGTTGTTAAATTAAATATAGTGGAAGTGTTTGTAAAAAATAGTGTTTGTTTTTTACATTTTACATCATGATATTATTTTCGGATGTTCAACAAGAACAACGTAAGATATTGGGCAAACAAAAATCAACATTTATTTAGAGAAGGATCTTTCCAAGAACGCTTTGGTGTTAATGTGTGGCTAGAGGTGTTTTAGGAACGAGAATTGTGGGCCCAATATTTTTTATTAAGCCCCTTACAGCACAAACTTATTTGAATTTTCTAGAAACAACTGCAGTTACCGATTTTTTGGGCAATTTACCTCTTGCAGAAATTCCCAACATCTACTGTCAACAAGATGGTAATTATTTAAATGACAGGTTTGGGGCCCAATGGATAGGAACGAATGGATCTGTAAGGTGGCCAGCACGTTCGCCTGATTGGACACCTCTAGATTGGACATTTTAAGAAATCGGATTATTAGTGCTTATTAGCTCCTGAAAATCTTAATTATGATTAAGTACGTTCTTTTTTCTATTTCTTTTATTACTAGTTAATATTAATCATCTCTAGGTATAATAAAGTTAAATTGTTTTCACCTTATCATATTCGTTTATTTTTTAAAATTTAGATGAATTAAAAGAATATTCCTTTAAATAGTAGATTATTTTGAATCCATGGCCAACTTTGCCAATGGTATAATTAAATAAGTGCTAGTGATATTGATTTTCGCATTAGATGAGCATTAACACGAAAATAGAGTATCAAATTTTCAAGTTTGCAGCGGTCTAAGGAAGTCGAATTTGTCATATGTGGATAAAGGATAAAAATTTAGGATTGGGTAGTGAAGGTTTTGTTCCAGCCAGTTGACCCATTATGGTACAGGGCCTGATCAAAATTTGAAAAATCGATTTGCGAAAAACACATTTTTTTAAAACTCGGAACATTTTCTTTTTTGACACTTTGTTGGATGAAGGCTTGAATAAAGAGTAAATAACCGTGCTTGTTTTTATCCTGCCCTACTCCGTTTTTTCATAAAATACAAATAAGTGGGAATTATGGCACATATTTAAGTGGCTTTACTTGGAAAACTATACATTTTAGACATAGGTTATGTTAGACAAAAGTTGTTTAGAATTGTTAAGAGAGTTCAAAAAACATAAAATATACAGGATGTTCCATTTAAAATAACGAAGTCGCGATCAATTGTTTGTATGGTACAAATGTTCACAATATTCAACCCTATCAACACACCCAATTCCATATTTTTATCTCTAGCCATTGTCAAATGGCGTCCTAGGTAGTAGTTTCAATGTCACCCGGTATATTAATTACCATCCTATTTGCCTGATAAATAGTGTTGTCAAAATATTTGAGAAGTGTTTAAAACAGAAATTACAGTGCGCAAAACAACTAACGCAACGCCTAAAATTTCGTCTAAGTTTGAATCGAAATTTCTCGAGAATGGTTGAATTTTAATGAAGTTTTTATCGAAATTTAGGTTAATTCCTCGTGATTATTCTTTTGATATTAAAATTCAATGTTACTTTGTTCTAGGCAATAATACAGGATGAAAAAGAAAGACATGTTTTATTTACCAAAGTTTAAAACACCCTGTAGAATAAATCAGATGGATTCAAGAGATCTAAGCAAAAGAATGTTGTAGCCCAGTATGTTTCCAACAAATCGTTTTTTTATTCGCTTCAATAGCACAATATTTGCCTGAGTTACAGAACTTATTGAAAAGTACTGCATTTACTGTGTTTTAAATGAATTTACCAGTTCTTGTTTGAATTGATTCTGTTGAAGACGTTTGTAATTTGTAGCTTGGTTGTGAAGATTTTTTTTTTGGATCACTAAAATTCATTATTAGTTTTGTTCAGTCAATAATACAGGGTGCAACGAAAAATAAATTATACTGTTTTGTAAATTACGAACGCATCGGTTACCGGATATTTGAACATGGCGCTATTCTATATTTTAGTTTAGTTATACGAAAATTTCTTCGTGATATCAAGGGCCAGGATCGGTTTAGTTTTGTCAATAATACAGGGAGTTAGAAAAACATGTTTTAATAGGTAAGATTAAGATATGAACACGACAGTCAAAAAAACAAAACACTAAGAATTAAAACGAACAAAAATAAACTTTATAACTATTGAACTAATATTTCGTATTTCCCTCTCTGTTTCTTATGACTGCTTCGCACCTTCTATTCATGCTCAGTATCAAATTTTGCATGAGTACCTCATCCAGCCCATTCCAAGTATCGATGAGTAGCTCACCCAGCTCTTCCACGTTATTTGGCTGTCTTTCATTAGCCCTTAATCTCCTGCCCAATAAGTCCCAAACATGTTCGATTGGGTTCAGGTCCGGACTACGTGCAGGCCATTGCATGACATCGATCCCAACATTATTAACGTAATTTTGCACTACACGTGCTGTATGGGGACGAGCGTTGTCATGCATTAATAAAAACTCCGCTCCAACATTATGTGCAAATGGCCTCACGTGATTGTCCAGTATTTCGTTGATATATCGATCCGCATTCAAATTCCCATCCACAATAACTAACTCCGTACCACCAGGACCCCTCAAAGATACCCCTCCCCAAACCATTACTGATCCCCCACCAAACATTACGGTATTAACAAAATTCCCCTGTACATAGCGTTCATTTGGTCTACGATACACACGAACCCGTCTATCGCAATTAAAAAGACAGAATCTCGATTCATCTGTCCACAGCACTCTCGACCAATCAGCTTCCGCCCAGTTCATACGTTCGTTAGCCCATTCTAGCCTGGCTCTGCGATGTGTTGCTGTTAACGCAGGACCTCGTGCAGGAACACGTGCTCTCAAATTTCCTTCCCTCAAACGATTCCGCACTGTTTGAGTGCTTACCTGAGGACCATTTGCATATTGAACTTCCTGCCTCAGAAACCTTGCCGTCACGAAACGTTGTCGTAAAGCAGACAACCGCAGATACCGGTCTTCACGCTCACTGGTAACACGCTGTCGACCTTATCCAATCCGTCTGGAATGATCATCGGTCTCCATGTGTCTCTATGTACAGTTGATTTATGAACATTCAATCGTTCCGCTATCCTGCTATAGCTCCAGCCTTCATCTCTAAGAGTTCTTGCAATTACACACTCGTCGCGGGTCAAATTTCTAGTTTGTCTTGGCATGACTGTACACAATAAGAAGAAAAATTTAAAACCGAACTGAAACTGACGCCTAAATGTCAATCTGGTATAAGTTGTGTTCTCTTGTTACCGGGCAACGTCTTCAACAGCATCATTTCAAACATGAACTGGTAAATTCATTTAAAACACAGTAAATGCAGTACTTTTCAATAAGTCCTGTAACTCAGGCAAAAATTGTGCTATTGAAGCGAATAAAAAAACGATTTGTTGGAAACATACTGGGCTACAACATTCTTTTAGTTGGATCTCTTGAATCCATCTGATTTATTCTACAGGTTGTTTTAAACTTTGGTAAATAAAACATCTCTTTCTTTTTCACCCTGTATTATTGCCTAGAACAAAGTAACGTTGAATTTTAATATCAAAAGAATATTTACGAGGAATTAACCTAAATTTGGATAAAAACTTCATCAAAATCGAATCAACCATTCTCGAGAAATTTTCATTCAAAGTTAGACGAAATTTTAGGCGTTGCGTTAATTGTTTTGCGCAGTGTATATAATCCTTTAACCATAAGATAATACACAAAAATCAATTTGGCTCCATGGAAGGTTGTAGCACTAATGAATTCGCCACAGAAATCACTGCAAGCCTCACTTCTGGAAAAAATGCACTGGACCTGGCGAAGGCGTTCGACACAGTGCCGCGCAATCGACTACTTGACGTTCTTAAACATTATGGAGTCAGGGGCACTGCACTGACCTGAATGAAAAGCTATTTGGGAGGCAGATTTTAAGGTGGTTGGATTGAACGGTGTGGATAGTGAAAGTAAGCAAATAGAGATTGGAGTTCCTCAGGGAACGGTTTTGGGACCACTATTATTTGAAATATATCTAAATTTTCTATTAAAAATGGACATTGATAGAACAATAATAACTTTTGCTGACGATACTATTTTAATTTTTAAAGGAGCAAATTGGATGAAGTCAAAACTAAGATGAGTATTGGACTGGCTAGGGTAGTGGCGTGGCTGAACACGACCTTAAATTGGAATGAAGTCAAAACTAAGATGAGTCTTGGACTGGCTAGGGTAGTGGCGTGGCTGAACACGGACAATCTATCACTCAACTTGAAAAAAAAAAACAAATTATGTATCTCTTTCATTAACAACAGCAACGCGTCCATTCTTTTCATATATCACAATTAAAAGAGAAGAATAATAATGTCTTTAGGAGTGATCATTGACCAATATATGCGATTTCCAACAAAATACGTAAATTAATATTCAAATTTTATTATTTGAGGGATACTTTACGTTAATTTCGGTTGCTGAATTTATGAACACTGTTTTCTTAAGTCAGTGAAATTAGGAGTGCCATTTAATAAAAGATTCGCCTTGAAAAAAAAACTATTCATTTTAAAATAGGTTCAAGGTATTGGACTTTTCTGTAGTATTTTAAAATTACATTAAAAAATCTTAATATTTTAGCACACTTAGTTACTATTTCATTTCTACTGAAATGGGTCTGTATATTTGCAGTAACAGAGATAAATACATCTAAATTATTCACAGCAATAGGAGGAGTTTCATCTACCGAGTGTTGACAGTATTAGTATGGCCAGAATCCTGGCGATGTTGATTTGGCAAGAAACAGAAGAGTCGCTGCTCCTGTTTCCATGATGCATAGCTGCCGGGTGTTCACCTAAAACAAAAACGGAAAATGCTTTTTAAAACTATTTTCTAATTCCTTATGTAAAGCGTGTAAAGTGCGGGACACGAAAGAAAACGGGCGGTCCTTAAAATAAAGGTTCATAGTCTTAAGCAAGCGGAAAAGTAAAATTTGTTTACGCAAATATATTTTATGTTATTTTATTTGTTGTAATAGTTTGCCGCTTCACCTATAAAGTCCGCCAGCTAAGCGGTACGGAAAATTAATCGAGCATTTAATAAATTTCGCACTGGTCCACTTGTAATTGGGATGAGCCTAGAGTCTCCATGCACTTGCCGCTAGAAGGTTCTAGCTATTTCCAGTGGCTCCTATACATTTCGAGCATTTGTTTTCATTTCTATATAAATGCGTTGCGTTGAATTTGAATTATTATTTCGAACTAACGATGGCGAGCAAAAGAGGAAACACAATTCGAAGCGGTGCACGTGAAGTTATTGAGGCCTGTATTAGAGAAAAAATAGTTTGACTATTCCAATTCAAAATCGAACAAAACGCTCTGCATTTTACACAGGTGTTTCGGAAAGGAGTGTAAGAAAAATTCAAAGAGAACATAATGATCGCTCATGTTCTACTTCACCTTTAAAATCTCCTGGTAAAAAAAAGACCCCGACTATCATACAAAGATAAAATTGATGATGGTGATTTTCAAGTAATTAGACGAACAATAGAGGATTTTTATATTTATCTCTCTGTTTCCCATTAACATTGTACAGAATTAAAACTGTACAAAAGCAAATCACAATAGAGGTTAGACTTTACTCTGACTACGTAAATGATTTGTATAGACTCTACAAAAGGACAGAGTGTCGAGAGATCTTAAACAATTTAAAACTGAAAAGAAGAATCTAAAAACTTTTATTTCTGAGAAAGAAATAGAAACAAACACAAACAAAATAAACAATGCTCAAAATAAATCAAAAGCAATGTGGTCACTAGTGAATTCTGTCAAAGGAAAAAGTGGAGGCAGAGATATGCCATCTTTTTTGGTAGATCCTGAAAATGGTGATGAATTGTCTTCTCCATCTGATATCTGTAATGCCTTCAATGGCCTTTTTACCCTTATACCAGGTGGCCAGAATTCGCTTCCTCGAGTTTAACCTAGTGTGACCCCTAGTATATTCCTTAGCCCTGTAACGGAACAGGAAGTGTTTGAGATTGTAGAGCGATTACAAAACAAACCTTCCTCTGGCATAGACAATATTCCCACTAACATCATAAAATATGCTAAAGAATATATCTGTCAACCCCTTTACAATATTATTAATGAATGCTTTCAGAATTCAGTTTTTCCTGATGCCTTAAAAATAGCTAAGGTGCTGCCTATCTACAAAAAGGGCCCAAGGACTGACATGATTAAATACAGACCCGTGTCACTGTTGCCTGGCTGGTTGAAATGGCTATTTTTAAATTAGTAAATCTTATAGCTGATTCTCTGGACGACAATAATATGGCAGCTGGCCTTTTCTTTGACCTCTCAAAGGCTTTTGAGACAATAGACTATAACATCCTTTTTGTCCGGTTGTACAATTGTGGGGTGAGGGGTAAGTGTTTGGAACTTTTACGTTCTTATCTTGCTGGAAGGAGGCAACTGGAATCTATTGTCGCTGATGGGAAAAGATATTTCTCTGCACCATCAAACATACAGCAGGGAGTCCCGCAGGGGTCAATCCTGGGACCCTTGCTTTTTTTAATATATGTGAACAACTTGGGTGATACACTTAACATGGGACAGGTTTTTCAGTTTGCCGATGATACCTCTATTATTATAACAGAGCGAACTCTGTCTGGGTTATCAGGAAATCTGTCAGGGATGGTGGAGAGAATAGCATTGTGGTGCAACGAGAATGGTTTGAAGCTGAATGCAGATAAGACAGCCTTGTTGCAATTTCAAATTTTAAAAAGCAGACCTGAAAATGTGTATGTTAGGATGAATCATAAGTCGGTTCCTGTAGTGCAGAATGTAAGATTTTTGGGCCTAACGTTAGATACTCACTTATCATGTAATGATGACATTCTGCAGCTGAATAGCAAATTGAACTCTGCATGTTTTGCCTTAAGGGTGTTAAGGGACCATGTTTCACTAGATGCCTTAAAGATATTTTATTTTGCTTATATTAGGTCTAGAATGTCATATGGAATTATTTTTTGGGCTTCATCAACCCATGCAACAAACATTTTTATAACTCAAAAAAGAATAGTTCGAACCATCCTAAAGAGGCATCCTCGAGCATCCTGCAAACCCTTGTTCAGAGATCTTAATATCTTATCGGTTCCATCTCTTTACTTTCTTCAACTAGTATTGTTTGTGAGAGGACATAAACAACTATTTCAGACAAACCATGATCTTTATGCCAGAAACATGGAGATCTTAACAAGGCACTCTCATGACTTGAGAACACCCTTTCACAACATGGCTTTCTTTGCTAAAAGTTCATATTATAGAGCTATCCAGGCCTTTAATCTTCTACCAAAACATATTAGGGACATGACATCTGACAAGGTCTTTAAGAGCTCAGTTACCGGTCTACTAATTGATAAATGTTTGTATAAATTTAAGTTCTGGGAGGAATTTAATAATGATACTTAGTTCAACTTAAGTTTTAGAAGTTTTCCATTTAAGTTCTAGCTTTAAGGTTTTTAAACTGGTTTTAATATTATATGTTTTCATTTCTCTCTACTTATAATTAGTATATGGTTTGTTATGTAAATTTTAGAATCAAGGCTAGTTGTCTTTTCATCTTTATTGTGTCCATGTTGTGTAAGTCATTTAACAATATTTAATATCTTTATAATAATATGCATTGTGAGCATTTTCGCCGACGATACCGCTCATTCTCCTGTTTTGGAAATGATATTATTATGGTAATAAAAGTATTTCATTTCATTTCATATAAACTTGAAGAAGGTTCCGACCTGCAAACTCCTACTTCGTGTTGTAAAGAACAAAATAGATTTTCCGTACGGGTATAAAACCTTAAATCGGCTTTTACAATCAAATGGTTTTGATTTTTACTGGCGGGTGAAATATCTATCAACTGTAAGGCAATATAGGCAAGAAGTGTATCTAGACGAAACCTGGGTAGATAATGATATGACAGTGAACAAATGCTGGCAAAGTGAAAGTGTTACAGATGTTGTTCAGGGAATCCGCTCTAGTAGTCGCTTTATTATAGTTCATGCTGGTTCAGAAGCCGGATTTGTTCCAGGTGCTGCTTTAGTTTTTCGCTCGGGACTAACAACTGGAGACTATTATGGACAGATGAATAGAGAAAATTTTGAAATGTGGTTGCTCGAGAAGCTTGCTTCTACCTAACATTTCTCCCAAATCAGTCGTGGTAATGGATAATGCGTCTTATCATTCTCATGAAGAATATAGTGCCAACTAAATACTCTACAAAAGCTCATATGATATCTGGCTTAAATCGAACAATCCTGTATGTGATCCATCATGGACAAAATATCAATTATATGAATTAATATCAGCCAACAAGCCTAGAGAAAAAAAGTATAAAATTGGCGGTCTTTTACGTAACCTCGGTCATACACCTTTAAGGCTGCCTCCATACATGTGCGACCTCAACCCTATTGAACTCGCATGGGCAGGAGTAAAAAAATATATTCGAGAGAGCAACACCGGTGAACTTTCAATTAAAGATTTAAATAGAATAACATTAGAAGCGATTAACTCAATATCAGCTGGAAATTGGAGATCGTATGTTAAACATGTTCATTCTATTGAAGATAAATACTGGGAAGTAGATGGCAAAATGAAACGGTTATTGATGATTTAGTTATCACACTGGGATCTTCAAGTAGTGACGACCTCACCATTTTTCAGAGGAAGACAACGATTTAGAAGGAATCGAACCATTAGAATCACAGTCGTCAACCTCAAAAATGGCTTAGTTTTTTTCATATATTTCGTAAAATTGTTCATAAAGTAGCTGTCCATAAACTGCTTTAAAATAATTAATTTTCTGTTCAATACCGGGTGTCGAAAAATATCTAATATTGCAATTAATATTTGAAAAAGTACACAACTCATATTTTTCCAAAATTAACACATTAAAGTTATAGTAGGGGAGCCAGCACTGATTCCAGTACGCCAAAAGTGACCGTTTGTCTCCGTCTGTCAGATTACTTTGTACAGGGGGCGTCATTGTGAAATACTGTACAGGACGTTTCCTAACTGCGTGCTAATGTTAAAGGGGGGTGGACCTTGGACCTTTTCAAGAAAAAAAGTTTAATATGAACATGAATGTCTTAACTTTGGAGATACAGGCTTTTAAAAAAACATTTTTAAGTCCTAATTCTGAAGCTATTATAGATAAATAACTGTGTGAAATTTGATGCACGTCTTTTATGCATAAAATGGCATTTTTATTAACAATCAATTTTTGAAATTTCTACCAGTGGCGTCCATATGTAATTAACCTGGGTAAATCCGTATGCTCCTTAATGCAAATTTCATGCAGTTATCTACAATAGTATCAGAATTAGGACGAAAAAAAAAGTTTTCTTTTTAAACTTTACCATCCTGTATCTCAAAAGTTAAGACTTTTCCACTTATACAGTGTCATTTATTTAAATGGGGGCCACCCCTGCGCAAAGAAAACTTGTTTTTTTTTGTATTGTGATAACAAAAAAATTTTATTTTTCAAAATTATTATGCATTTTTGTTAAAAACACAAAATAATTAGTTATTACTTCCCTCGTTAGATTTTTTCAGATCTTTACGTTTAAATAGAAATAGAAATAGTTTATTCATGTCAACATTACAAAGTAATTTACACAAGTCAATGGAGATAGAGTAACAGTGTCTAAAAAGATAATAGTACTTAATTAGAGCTAAAAGTTAAAATTTCATAAGTCTAGCCTCAAAGATAAATAAATTAATAAATACTAAAGTACTATTACTAAGAACATATTAAAAGCACACTACAATAATGTTTTAAAAGTTACTACAAATACACACAAATACCATTTTAAAAGTTACTACAAATACACATTATAACATGTTAAAAATGAAACGCTAAAAACTCTTCATATGAATAGAAGCTATTTTTAATTAAAATTTCTTTTATTTTATATTTATACTGGGGCATCGGTAAACTCTTAATTTGATGCGGAAATTGTAAAATTTAATAGCCCAATAACCAATGCCCGTTTGACACCTCTTCAAGCGCCAGTAGTTAGTCCAGTTTATTTCGAGTATCATAAGAATGGATACTCTCATGAGCAGTGAACAGGTTCTGGTTTCGTTGAATGTACACTAGATTTTCTAGTATATACATGGATGGTAGTGTTAGCACTCCAAGTTCCACAAATGCATGCCTACAGTCCTCCCTGCACCCCAATCCAGCCATGATCCTTACCGCCTTCCGTTGCAGACCAAAGAGGCGACCTACATCAGCAGCATGACCCCCTACAAGAATTGCATAGGAGAGTCTGGAATGGAATAAGGCAAAATAAGCTGTTCTCAGTACCTTCAAGGACACACAGGATGATAGATTACGAAACAGATAGAGAGTACTAGCCAGGCCGGAAGCCAAGTGATCAACATGACAATTCCACCTCAGCTTTGGATCCATATGAACACCAAGAAACCTTATCTCAGTCACATGAGAATTCACCATACCACAGTCCCTCATGGAAAAGACAACTCTGTTAGTTTTATCTGCGTTCAACAGCAGTCGATTACAGCAAAACCAGTCCTCAGCCCTCTCTTGCGCCCGCAAGGAAGCATCCACTGAAGCATTAAGACCATCAGCCCTCACATGAACGGTTGTGTCGTCGGCAAAGAGCGTAAACCCAGATGATGAATTACAAAGTGGCAGGTCATTTATGTATATTAGAAAGAGAATTGGGCCTAGGACAGAACCCTGTGGCACTCCAATATCAAGCTCGCTCTCATCTGATATCACTCCGGCATATCTCACTGCCTGGTGTCGACCCCTTATATAAGATTCTATAAGGGCGATACTCTCTCGGCAGAAACCATAAGCCTTAAGCTTACTCAAAAGAATGTTGTGGTCAACGCAATCGAATGCCTTGCTGAGATCACAGAGGAGAACCGCGCTATACTGAGAACAATGAAAAGATTCAAGAATTTCTGAAACCAGGTCCAAAATACCCAACTCCGTACTCCTATCCCTCCTGAACCCAAATTGACAAGAGCTAAACATGCCGTTTCTCTCAAAAAAATCAACAATCTGCCTAGACATACATTTTTCTATTATTTTTGATATAATTGGAAGTAATGATATTGGGCGGTAACTCCTCAGGCACACCTACATCTCCTTTTTTATAAAGAGGTATAACTAAGGCATTTTTTAATATAGATGGAAATGTATTTTCTTTAAAGCATAGATTTATGAGTTTAGTAAGAGGCAATACAATTTCGTTCTTTACAGATTTAATAATTTTCACTGTCAAGCCAAATGCATCATGACTATTTTTATTTTTTAAATTGTCCAAAACTTCACGGACCTCATTAAAACCTACCTGTGCAAATGAAAATCCATGAGGTATTGGCAAAAAACTTTTAAGATAAATTAAAGGATCAGTATTTGATTTCGGAATATTATTTACAAGATCATGAGCCACATTAATGAAGTAATCATTGAACAATTCAGGGGTCAAATTAGTATTTTCCGGGCTATTTTTATGACAGGCCCTATGGTTATTTATAATTTGCCACATTGCTCTTGGTGGGTTTGCGGAAGATCGAATTAAGTTGTCACTTGCGGCTATTTTAGTTTTTTTAATAGCATCCCTATAAAATTTTTTGTACTCCGTGTATTGCTCTCTAAAATAAACCTGACTGTATTGTCTGCTTAGTTCTCCAAGAAATTTCAACTGTTCCCTTACCATTTTCAACTCATTGTTAAACCAACCTAAATTGTTCGATTGATCAGCACGTACAATGTATTTCTTCTCAGGAAAGGACTGTTTGTAGGCACATTCCAGAATGCTCATAAAAAAATGTAACTTACTATTGATGTCAATGTTGGTTTGTTCCACGAATCTCCATAAAGTGTTTGCCACAATACCATGAAAGACAAACAAGCCTTGTTGTGTGATTGGTCTACATATCCTTTCAGACTGACGAAAATTATTCCGAGATGGACAAGATACTTCAACCATCTGACCCAAGTGATCAGAAATATTTGGGTCAACAACCTGGGCTGACAAAATGTCCACACTCACACTTACAAAGATGTTGTCCAGACATGCCTTCTCTCTAGTGGCTTCATGTATGGTCCTTTGCAAACCAAAACCCATAAGTGTGTCGCACAGCTGCAATGCATTGGCCTCCTCAGTGCCAAAATGTACATTAAAGTCTCCAGCCATGACCACTGTTTTGTTGTTGCCCAGTGCAGTAAGTAAATGCTCAATGGTTCTCAAAAAAGTGTCAAACGGACCTGTTGGCGATCTATACACTACCAGTATATATACATTAAAATATTTTACAAAAATACATGAACATTCTATCGATTTCTCAACATTATAGCCTATAATAAAAGATTTAATGTCTGTCTCTAGATTACACTTAACAAATATAGCTGTTCCCCCTCCAGAAAACTGCACCCTTGAAAAGGAATTGGCCAATTTGTATCCTTGAATGTGTGTAGTCCTAATTTCTTTTTCCAGCATCCAGTGTTCAGTTATACATAAAACATCAACATCCTTGTCAGCAATAAAAGATTCTAGTTTACCAATTTTGTTACGAACAGATCGTACATTAATGTGCAAGATTTTTATTGAGAGCTCTGAGCACTGATGCGTATTGATCTTCGGGATCTTTGTAACACTTTCCCGCAGCTCTGAATATTCAGAAAATGATTTATTGTCACATCTTGTGGCCAGAGATCAGGACATAAATACTTTGATCTCTGTTCTAGCAGTACAGTGATTTTAAAAGAACTACGGTATTTTTCCCTCTTCGTTTTTAGTTTTTCACACTTACAATTATCCTGCAGGTTGTGTTCCTTTAAATAATCCATAACATTGTTACTGCTGACTTCTGGTGCCAGACCATACATAAAAAGAAAGGCCATTTTCGCCGCTGTTTTTAAGGGACAGTTTTTGCTTTCTTTCGTTCCCTTGACTGGTTCTGGTCGAATAGAGGGGTTTATTTTTTCGGTTTTTCGTGTTCTTTTATATTTAACGGTATTCCATCCATTTTCTTCGTCATCTTTAAAATGTTTCTCGCCAATTTCGTCGTTGTCTTCGATTTGTTTTTGTTTCGAATTTGATGGATTTGGCGTTAGGTCTTGCAAATTTTCTGACTCATTTTCACTCTTCTGCTGAATTTCAGTGACACATACAACTTGCGGCATTGCCGATTGCTCAATCTTCTTATTGGGGAGAATTACTGGCTCATCGACCGATGGAAGGCTTTTAGATATCAGAGGCTCTTCAATTTTGTCTGCTTTCTCCTTTTCAGAATCAGATATTTCTGTTACCAAAACGGTTGATGTTGACTTTAGACGCTTCGGGACATCATTTTCCACGAATGGTATGGCTGGATTGCATTCTTGAGACTTGAGTTACAATGCAAAAATGGATATTCATAAAGCAATTTATGATTTATACACGTTAAAAAGTCCTCATCTTCTCAGTCGTCCTCAAATGGCGCAACGATCATTGGTGCTATTTCGACATCTAGAACTCGTTCTCGATTTCACCAATCCCATATTAATTTCTCCGTATGTTCCACAAATTTTTTCCGTTACTCGGGCGTAATATAATTTAATGAATCTTGCCGAACAATTTGCACTTCATCTGATGTAAGACAATCGTTCACGTATTTTTCGTAATATGATTTTGCCCCAGCCCATATTAATTCTATTGCGGTAAACTGGCAATGGTATGGCGGCAGTCGTAAAACCTCATGTTCATTTTCCCGTAATATTTCTTCTACGGCATATATTGGTTTTTTAATAGATTTTGCCATTAAAAGAAGCTCTAGTTTGAGCATATTGGGTTTTGTTTTTGCTTTATTAGCCAGTAATAAATATCACTTTTCTTCCAGCATGAAGTAGGTTGTTTATTTAAGATTCTTGAATGATAAGATGCATTGTCCAGAATGATTAAAGATGGAGCATCTAAATTTGGAATCAGTTGTTCTTTTAACTACTTTCCAAACAGTTCACAGTTCATATTATCATGGTAGTTCATACTTTTGGATGTTGAAGAAAACAGTAAACTTGCACCTGGGAGAAATCCTATTGAAGAACCTTCCTGTCCCACATTCCTTTTTTCTCTCTTTTTACAAACTCGTCCTGCCGAGATTTCGAACCACTTCCATTAGAAAATATCCAAGTCTCGTCTAAAAATACTGACTTGCTATATGTGGAACTCACATAAAAATCTTCGATTACAGTCCTTTTTATATCGAAAACCCAACATTTTTATTAATTTTGACAACGATTTTAGTCCAATTTCCAATATACCTCGGTTTTTTAAAACTTTTTTTTAAACTTGAAGGGTTATATGAGTTTTTGATGTGTATAAACCGTAAATTGCATTACGAACATCCATTTTTACATTGTCACTTAAGTCTTCTGTCTTTGGCTTTTTTCGTGTACATTTCTTAATCTTCTTCGGTAGTAAATTATGTTTTTCTTTATGCACAATTTTCTGCACAGTCCTTATACCAATTCTCAGAGCTTTTGCTACTGTCTCCTGGATATTGGCCGCGGAATTTTCATTTTCTTCATGACTTTGAAGTGACATCGCTCAAAGATTTTTGCAACTGCTGGTATTATATGTTTATCCTCTTTTTTCATGTGAAAATATCATAGGTCTATCTAATTCATCTTCCGGATTTTATGCGGAGGATATGATTACACGTAATAAAAGAAAAACAAACTTAAAAAGTATCTTGATAAAAAAAATTGAGAATTTAAAAAAGTAATATATATGGCGTTCTATCAACAAAAAACAATTCCTTTTATACCAGAAAAACTGTAAATTTGGCAGCAATGCGGAATTAGCCATTGCATCCGGCATAAATTCATATCTAAGTGTACTTATTTCCATTAAATTCAGGTAAGCGGTACTTGAGATATTCCGCCGTTTTCTTACTTTTGCTACACCCTGTATATAAGAGTATAAGAGTTAAAAATAAAATCGTTTCTTCAGATAGGCGAAATTTTGGTGAAAGCCTTATAGAATATATAGAAAACATTATTTTTAAACTGGGGCCATTTCCACCTTCAGGAACATTTATTAATAACCCAGAAAGAAAAAGACGTTTTTAAGTTACTTTAAACTAAGTTCGTTAGTAATTAGCGAACCGACAGAGCAAATTTTATTCCAGTTCATGGGTAAAAGGTGTTTCCGTAAGAAGCAATTTTACGAAAAATATTACTGACTATGAACTGTCACGACAGCATATTGAATCGCTTCGAGGAAACGTATTTGATAATTATTTGGAAAGTGAATTTAACAATAAAATTCGTTATTGAATGAAGCTAAAAGCCCCATGATGCAGAATGACATTATAAATTTGCTCTTTTTTCGACTATCGGATACCTACAAAAATAGAAATTGGTTGCCACACTCTTTCTCTGTTTGATAGCAGAAAGTATGTATTTGTTTTAAGATAATATAAATCTACACTAAGTGGTTGATTGAAAGAGAGGCAGTAAAGTTAGTATGCAAATCACCGACTGCTCAGGGAGATTGGTTCGTTTTCTATTTATAAGGGCGCCAACAGTTCTATACCAGTTGACTGTTAACCTCTCTAGATGTTATGACTACCACTCCTCAAGACCACTAAGACAAAATTAATTAAAGTTAATAGTAAAAAAAAGCATATTCAACAAATAACATTTATTAACAAGTTCAGTGCTCCCCAAAATATTTCCAGAAATATGTATCTCCTGTAGGTTATTTTATATAACATATGTAAGAAATTGGCCTTAATTGAAGTTTTTTTTTAAAATGACAATTGACTGTGTAATGATTTTATGTTAATTAGTTTTCATACCTCATATGCTGAGAGAAAAATCTAAAGTATATTCAAATAAAGAACACTATCCAAATATTAGATCAACTGTGTAAAATGTTTTATGAAAATAGCTAAAGAATCACAAAACAACAAACTAAATGTTCAATAAAACCTGAAAATTAAGTAATACGGATGAGAAAAGAAATTTTCAATCAGCTAATGACATGTAAATGTAATAGACTCCAATATCTATAAATGTTTATAAAGAAAATCTTTAAGTTGTTTTGATTTACCGAATAATTCGATCTAACAGTAAAAATTTATCAAAAAATGCAAAATAATCAAGCAATTAATTAACTTCATTAATTCAAATACAATTAACAATAATAGAATAAACGAAAAGAGTATTATGTGAATCTAAGAGCAAGCAAATAACGAGAAAAATTTATATAACTAAGTTTCAAATCCAGTCACCAATATTACCTAACAAATTGACACCATTGTTTTATATCAAAATACCTTTAAAAATCAAGTAAATACAATAAATCATAAATATCACCACATAGTCCAGTAGTGCTACCTGTCTATAACACTTCTTATATACCTTGTATAAACTAACTAGATCTTACAAGTTAAAATTTCAAGATGTGATCACACTTTTCAACAACACTATATCTTAAAGTTTATTATACTATCCAATGTTGGCAGAAACCTGTAGACTATTGTGTCATAAACTTATACTGTGATGTTCTGTATCTTAAAGTCTACTATATGGTCAAATGTTGACAAAAACCTATAGATTATTGTGTCCTAAACTTACAATGTGATATTTGAGTATCAGCATGAGTTATAAAGTAAAAATAATCTTATTGACAACACCAATAATCATGGTTTATGCACACCAGCAGTAGTTAGAACTTTATATCAAAAGTATACTCTACACTCAAAAGAAATAGAAAAAGTCATAAAGTTGATCAGCAATAAACAATAAAGTCAATTCAGCACAAGGGATGGTAAAATTAAGATACTTATCTAAGTGTCTATCAGCATCGGTGACTTAGATCAGCAGTCTATGATGTAAGTGTCATCGAAGACTTTTCCAGCAGGAAAACTGGGTACGTACACACTTAAGTACTAGGTAAAAGACTTCTGCTTCACTTACAATGACACATCCAGATTCGAACCTTGGTTAGGAGAACAGGAACAAGAAGTAGAATGGGAGGGAGAAGAAGAAAAAAACCCTTATTTGATGTTAAAGGGTTTCTTATTAGTCATTTCGTAAACTTGTCCCATCAAAAAAATATGGTAGGTGGTCAAGTGCAGTTAAATCCTCACAAGAGAGTAATAAAAGGTTCCTCAACCAAAAATATTAAGGTACAACGTAATTAAATACACATAGGGGCCTTTTTAACTAAGTTGCCGACGTAAATCCCAAAAGATGGCCTGGATTAAAACAGGATCAATTCGCTGACAAACTTTCACACTTAACCTTCACCTTCCAGAGAGACAAGAAGCTTAAACTACCTCACCACCAGGTTAAGGCAGCAGTAGGGGAATGACAATCCATCAGTAGTGCCACTTTACTAAAATCAAACTGACCAAATCTGGACAATAGATCAGCCAATCTCTGAGCTGGATCACAGGAAAGAAAAACGGAAGATTTCGCTAAGCAGAGACTGCGAGCACCTTACTACATCGATAGGAGACTTACAGTACCGGATTTACGGATTTGTATGCATTAAAATGTAGTGACGAAATTAAAATGTTACATGGTGAATAATTTTCGGGGTTTAAATATGTAGCCTATTGTGCCACAGCAGGACTTGAAAACGATATTTAAAAAAAATCACAAAATTCAGATTTAATCTGTGCAGGATTACGCTAGTGCAAATGTAATGTCAGGCATATATGGTGGGGTACAAACACTTATGCAAGAGCATGTATCAAATGCCGATTCACTAGTTAACAGACATGTGGTATAAAAAGCAGTTTTTTGTTAATTTTTCGTCGCTAAATGCGGAAGATTTTTGAATTTTGATTTTTTTAGAAAAATTAATAAGTATTTTAATAACAATATTTTAAAAAGTAATGTTTGTTGGAATTAAAAAAAAATAAATTCGGTTTCCGGTATAAAGCTTGCACGTTGTTTAACGCTTGCGCGTTGCTTAGCCGTATAGGAAGGGGCGTCGCCTTAACCTTGCCCTTTTTGAGATGTTAGTTATAATTGTAATATGCGTCAATACGCTCGTGGATATTTCACATACTGTAGTGTTGCATCATACCGGGCGCAACGTTGCCAAATTTACATTTTCCTTAAGTTAGTTAGAATTGCGCACAATCTGACAACACCGCATGGGGGTGGTGACGGGGGACGACCCCCTCGACAAGTCTCAGTCCCTCTAGACAAATATTCATGTAATTCCGTATTTTCCCCTAACCCGAAGGGTCAGATACTTATCGACGGTCCCCTGTATACAAAAATTATGTCGTCTGGAAGCGATATTTTTAAACAACGTGTACGAAAACTTAAATAATAAAAAAATGTATTGGTCTCTTTATGGACCTCAGTAAAGCATTTGACCTGGTTGACCATGATCTCTTGAAAATACGTTTTGTCATATCTGAATGGTCAACAGCAGGTTGTTGAAATTGATATAACCAAATCTTCTGAATTAGATATTACTTGTGGGGTACCTTAGGGATCTATCCTAAGTCCCCTTATATTTTTAATATTTATTAATGATATTCAAATGTCTGTAACAACAAGACTGACTCTCTTTACTGATGACAGCAGTTATGCATTAGCCAGCAAACTAGGAGGCTATTGCAAAAACTCAAGAAATGTTTAATATATTTTATAAATGGTTTATTGCAAACAAATTGTATTTAATTGTGGATAAAACCAATTTTGGGACCTTGAACTCGCGTTCTCAATGAGTCATATCTAAAAAAAAATTAATGGTAAGTCAATACACCCAGCTGCTGTTAAAAGATGTAAAAGAGTTCGTAAATTATTTGCTTACCTGTAATAACATAAAGATTCGTATATGCGGATAAAGCTGCTGTTGGCACACATGAATATTTTCCAGAATCTGACCGATTTACGCTCTTGATATGCAAATGGGACGTTAGAGCATCTGTCCAGATATTCTGAAATTACGTTTCCTATTAGTTAAATGAACCATACGCTTGTTACAGAGAATATTAAACTCTAATTGAACATTTCCATGTAGTAGCCGGTTAAGCCCATTTTTGAATCATTTACGGTTTTTATCTTATCTGTTAAAAAACTGATGTTTGGACTTTTTCACTTACAAGCTTACGTACGATTTTAATAAAATTATTTTTACTAGTTATTAACATAGAACATATCTTTTTTGTTTTAGAATGATGTAGGGCTATGTAAAGATAAACTGAGATGCAAAATGATGTAGAAGAAGCGTTTTTATTTTTTTAGACGGTTTATATCTGAAATTAATAGTTTAAGGAATTCTAAGAGTTAAAGCCTGTTTGCTATGATGTTCTAGGAATAAAATTTAATAAAATATAAAGAGTGGCATTTAGCCGGGATTATAAACGTATTTAGATTTTAGATATTCCAGGTATACCTGCAATTACTTTAAATAAGCTAGGTATTTTTAGGTGTTTGCGATAAAGGTTTCCCGAACAAAGTTAATAAACAAACAGTTACACGTAAAATAGAAGACATCTGTGGTTTATAACTAGATAATATCTAATACATATAGGTCTCGATGACAATTCTATTGCGAGTAGATTGCGTGGGGATATTTTTGAACGTTTTAAGCCCGGAGAAGAACGGATCAAGTGCAATATCTGGTCCATAAGGCTTAAAACTAAGTGTGAATTATAGTACTGGATTTTTTGAGAGTTAATACTCTCATCAAGACAGTATGATCTCGGAAGGGTTGCATTCTATCAAATTTACATTAATTTTACTGTGTTTTTCTATTGATCGAGATTGCAGTTTTGTTATCTGTAGACTCTTTGTAGATCCCATGATGCTCGCAAGGTCGAAACGCGTGTCATCTTTTGGATTTATTTAGCAAATCCATACAGGTATTTTTGAGAAATATGGACGACTTCTTTTATATGCTAATATATTACAAATAACAAACCTGTACAGTTATCCGTTGCACATCATTGTTCTCGATTGGCAGAAGAATGTTATTATCTTTGTACCAGTTTACTGTGTTTAGGTCATGTGGTCCCTGTGTCACTGTGCATGTTAGAGTTACTAGACTGCCTTCTCTTACATGCAAATCTGACGATCCCATTATTCTAGCCTTAGACTCTAAAAATTGAAAAACACGTCATTGCTTTTGTGTACTTATAAAAATGAAGACAAATACTTTTAAAAATGTTAAAAATTTCACTGTTATTACATTTTGCTAGGTTATGTCTACACTAATGATACAGGTACGTAGGTACTGAAGCAGCTGCTATAATTATTAATTCTTCATAGAAACACACAAATGACTTAATAATGGCGTGAAAAACAGTACGTATTTTATGCTCGACCAGTTTTACTAGTTCTGTTACAGTAAAATAATATAGCATAAGTTATACATACTTTATAAATACTACATAATCATATATGTAATCATTACCTATTTATTTTACTAAAATATTTACAAAAAATGGAAAAATTTCAGCATAATACTTTTTACTATAAAATACATCACTGTATTCTAATAAAGACTGGTATTATATAAATCTATACCTAGAACTGAGGTCCGCACCACCTCCCCTCCCCGGTTAGCTGTTGATATGTCAAGGAAAAGTATAATTGACACGGACATGATATCTTTTTCGATTTTTCGGTCTACCTGGTCTGGAACCCCCCCCCCCCCAGAAGTATGAAAGTAAAGTTTTTTTAGTAAACATCAAAAATTATGTAATAAAGGATATATTATGTTATACAGGGGGCAGTATAGATAAGATTCTTTAAAAATTCTGGATTGAAAGCCGTACATTTTTTTCTATTGAAGCATTTATCGGATTAAGATATGGATTTAGGAGCATCGGGTAATAAATAGGCGAAATTTTGTTTTCGAAGCTGTGATTTTTCTCTAGTGGGACTTTTGAAGGATTTAAAGTATCAATTTGGGGTTTTCGGTAATAGATAGGATATTATGATTTTTAAAAGAAATTTAAGCTTACAGTTGTCAGAATTGTAATTTTTAACGGGTTTCACTTTGATGTAATTTCAATAACGTAATTAAAAAAGAAACTGACATCTGTCAAAAAATAATTGTTTTCACTATAACGTCCAAACCATTTATAATGTTCAAATATAGTTTTTAAGTATTTTACGGTTTAAAAAATTATATCTGTCAGAAAATGTTCTTCATCGTATTTTAGGAACTAATTATTTTTTTTAATACGGTTTTCTCAGTTTTGTTTAATTTTTAGAGGCGTGATTTCTATAAAAAAAATTTTGGCTGCGGTCAAAAAATTTTTCGAACTGCTTACAATTTTTAAATATGTTTTCACTATAGACATAATAACCGGATGCGGAATTATTTTGATTTGAACGCTATCATATATTCATTGACATAATTATCATCTTGATTTGGTTCATTCGAGAGGGTGTTGTCAGCTACCTTACATAGAACAAAATCAGATATAATAAATGTTTACGAACAAAATGTATACATGCTAAAAACATAAAAATTATTTTTTTAAGTAGTCCTAATACTGTAATAATAACCTCTGAAATATTTCATTAACTATATATAATTATTATCTACAAATAATTATTTAAATAACCCGTTTTTTCTTTCCATACAATGCCACTGCTAAAAACCGACAACGCTGCCGCTTTTTTGTCATTCGTAGAGTATACGATTTTACAACAACTAGTAAAAGAACAATGCGTCCGTCATGATAATATTGAATAACGATATTTTGGCAAAATGATTTTCATATGATGCTATTTGTTTCAAGAGGTTTTTAAAAATAAATGACACCACAGCCACGTCGGGCCACCCTCATCAACTTTATTTATTTTGGTTTCTCGATATTAAATTCGGCAAGAGCTTTTAATTCTGAAGTACACGGCGTATCACAAGTTATGGTTTAATTATGTTTTAGAACCTTTTTTTAAGCATTATTAATTATTTTCGTGCTTTGTAACCAACTAGGCTCTACTTGATTTAACATAAATATCAACAAATAAACATCAACAAACCGCATCAACAAACAACAACAATAAACAACATTGTTAAACAATACTTAATAACAGTAAGAAGCCAATAAAATAAAGGATAATAAAAACATCAGAAGTAGAATCTACGTCGGTAAGAGATGTCGAAAATTATTTCCTTCATTTTCTAAATATAAATAGCATTTCATTTCTGCAGATTCTAACACATTATTAAGCATTACTGGTGTTATACTCTCAAAAGTCTCGAGGATCAATCTTCGAAGTTCTTCTTCAGTTTCAAAATTGTTTTTGTAGACGTAATTTTCAACATACCCCCAAAGAAAGAGATCTAAGGGAGTAATGTCTGTCAGGTGAACGTGCTGGCCATGGCGTTCTGGAATATGGACTGATCTTGGAAATCTAGTTGACAAATATTAATTAACTGGCTCTGACATTATAGGCATCCTGTTGAAACTAATAGTTTCGAATTACTGCAAGAGGCAAATTATCTAAGGCTTCCTCTAAATCGTTTTGCAGTAAATTAAGATAACGCTCAGAGTTCAAATTATGGTGGTAAATAAAATAGCCTAAAATTCGTCTTCCCACATATTGACCCAAAACGCACCTGGTGTCGTACTTCTTTCACTAAACAAGGATTTTCTGTGGCCCGATAATGATGATTTCTTCTATTGAAAATACCATTTTTAGTTAACCTGCTCTCATTAGACCAAATAATCTGGTAAGGAAAATCTCCATTACCTTGACATTTCCTAGTGTACCACTCGCAAAATGTTCGACGCCTTTCTGGATCACTGGGTCTAAGTCCTTGACAAAGCTTCAATTTAATGGATGGAATTTGTGGATTTAGCCACGCCTACGTTTTCTTCAATTTATATACCAGGGTTTTCATTAACAGCTAATAATAGGTTGTTTACTTTCTCTTCGTTACTTGGTTTTTGTCGGGAAAGTACAGGTTGTTTGAACGCACCGTATTCGTCCAGATTGGCTGCTAACTTACTAAATGTTCTTCTATTTGGCTGCCGTCTTTACGGATATTTGTTCAAATAGATCCGCTTCGGTTCATAACAGTTTCGATAACTTAAACTGAAACAAGCTAGCATATCAGATTTTTTTTCATTTGAAAACATTTCCATTTTGTAGACAAAAAGCAAAAAACTAAAATACAGTAAAATAGTTTAAAGGTTAATGTCAAACTTTTAGTTTGTATTTAGAAAAAAAAGTTGATGATGGTGTTCCGAAGACGAAACGTGGGATTTGAAATTTAAGAACGCTATTTTGTTGAGGGGGAAAACTGGCTATGACAAAGTGTCATTTATTTTTAAAAATCTTTTGAAATAAACATAAAAAGAAAACAATTTTGCCAAAATTCGTTTTTTTACGGATATTTTGGGAACAAATTGGAATTTTTTAGTGGCAAAGTGGCATAGCATTAAGGCCCCGTCACATATCCGTAATGTATTATTTTATGCCAACACAAAATAATGGTTTTGTGCCATAATTAGCTCTATTTCTCTCGCACTGTTTTGGAGTCAATTAAGCGTCGCAAACTCCAGATCATAATCTATTATGTCATTGATTGTAATTGACATACTGTAACTGTAGGTACTGAAACTTGCTGCTATAGCAACTCTCAATAATATAAAAACACATTAAGTGGGATAATACGGAGAGTGTTTATTTAAATTAGACGTAAGGTTATAGTCTACAACAGCCATGTCAAACATGCGGCCCAGTGAGCATTTTTCCGCGGCCCAAATCAGTTTTGAAAACAGCCAGATAATGCGGCCCGCGAACAAGTTGAAAAAACACAATTGTACATAGTGCCATCTATGTTTAGGAGGATGAACTACACATACTCAACCTAAAGCCAAACGTTATCTGGTTTGTTCCATGAAATTCTATCGCGCGAAAACACAGATGACGCTATCTGAACATTCTGGAAAGAACTCGAGAAATCACAATCCGTATATAAGCCGTGTTCGATTGAGTTCAGTCGTTCAG
Organism: Kuschelorhynchus macadamiae; assembly: GCA_030620095.1. Taxonomy (NCBI): domain Eukaryota; kingdom Metazoa; phylum Arthropoda; class Insecta; order Coleoptera; family Curculionidae; genus Kuschelorhynchus; species Kuschelorhynchus macadamiae. Next base: position 2,536,137 of record JAUTXW010001077.1, read on the forward strand.
TGTTTATTCAGTTATGAGTCAGTTGCGATAGAGTTTCGAGTTGAGTTGCGCAGTTATTGTTACAACACTTAACAGTACTTATTATAATTTATTTCGGATACAGTTTTTAACATGCCATTTTCAAAACCGGGTGGAAGTAAGAGTAGATAAACATCGTGTCTTTTCAGTGCCCCAAAATTATATAATATAAAACGTCACTATGATATTTATGAAACTCTGTTTGACAAGTATACAGGCATGGTCAGAAACGAAAAGTTAAATAAGTTAAAATCAAGGTTGAAATATCAGCAGCTTATGTATACACGTCCAAAGCAAGAAAATGAATCTGTCTTTCAAGCGAGCTACGTACTCTCGTAGTTGATCGCTAAACCCTCAAAACCCTTTGCTGAAGGTGAATTTATAAAAGAGTGCCTTATAAAGGCCTCGGAAATTGTAAGTCCCGGGAGCATGAAGGCATTTCAAAATACATCCTTGTCCCGGAATACTGTCGCTGAAAGGGTTACTGAGTTGGCTGCCAAAATAAGTGATCAGATAAAAACAAAATCAGACTCTCATTGCATTTTCTACTGCCTGTGACGAAAGTACGGATGTGTGTGGTGTGGCGCAACTCGCTGTTTTTCTTCGTGCGGTTGATACAGATATCAATGTGTATGAATAATTACTGGAATTAGTACCATGGCATGATACAACAACTGGGAAGGATATTTTGAATGCTGTTTATAGATTTATGCAAGAGTACAATTTAGATTTGTCAAAACTGTGTTCCGTTGCAACAGACGGAGCTCCTTCAATGACTGGAGCAAAAAATGGCTTCGTTAAAATATTACAGACAAAAATCAGAGAAACGGGCAGTGACAAACCAGATTTTCATCATATTCATTGTATAAACCACAAAGAAGTTTTATGCTTAAAAGTGATCAAGTTGGAATGTGTTTTAAAGACAGTGAAAACAATTATAAGCTTCATAAGGTCGCGAGGCCTTAATCAGCGACAGTTTTCTGCATTTTTACGTGATTTAGAAAGTGAGTACACTGGTTTACCATATTATGCAGAGGTGCGATGGCTTTCGTGTTCTATAGTACTCGTAGCTTATTATGCGATGTACCTTATTTACAAGATCCTTCATTTATGGTAGATATCACAAAACACTTGTCGGACTTAAATACCAAATTGCAAGGACTACGTCAAGTTATTACAGATATGCATGATCATGTGAAAGCTTTCAAGTGTAAGATGATGTGTGAAAAACAGTTAGCAGAGGATAATCTGTCACATTTTCTGACTTGTAAGGCATATCAGGAAAGCACAAGTGTCCCAATATCATCCAAAATATATTCAGAGAAAATGAGAAGCCTTCTGGCAGAATTTGAGAAGCGTTTTCAGGATTTTAAGGCCCAAGAAAACAATTTTTCTCTATTTACTGGTCTTTTCACTATCGATATTGATAAAGTTCCCCCTCACTTGCAAAAGGAAGTAATTGAGATTCAGTGTCAGACCCATTTAAAACAAAAATTTGATTGTAAAATCCTGTCAATGTTTGGAAGTACCTATAAGTGTGAACAACAATCCTTTGATGAAATGACGGACGCACACTTGGACGCAGTTTTAAAAGTTATTTCAGCCGATAAATTCGCGCCACAAATAGACAACCTAATTAAAGACAAAAGATGTCAAATATCTGGCAAAAGAATTTAATGTTTGTAGTTTTTTGTAATGTCCTTTTTATTGGAAATTTAATAGACAGACTTGTCCTATAGTAGTACTGTTTCTCAAGATTTTCAGTAGTTTGTCTTCTTTAAGATAAGGTTTTGCGGCTCACCTAGTCGATGGTCTTCACGCTTTTGGCCCACCAGTGACTTTGAGTTTGACATGGCTGGTCTACAAAATTTAAAAAATAATTCTAGGAAGATGGACAAAACATCACAACTTGACACACTGTTTGTATATCTATCGAAATTTTTTCGATGTTTAAAATTTTCAATAGATTCTCTAAAAATATATGAATAATAGAATTATGAGTTTTATTATAAATCATCTCTTTATTGGTTGGTTTTCTGTCGTTATTTTTAATCGTCAGCTTACTGCAGCGCACTAAAAACTTCGTAAAGAGGAAACCTAAACAAGGCGTTAAAAGCACCGAGTCGACACCGCTGCTGAAAAACGCATCGTCCAATAAATTTTGTCCTATTTAATAAAGTCTTTAATTGGGACAAGGGGCATTATTAAGTGAAAAGAAATATCACCACACTGGCGCCATCATGATATATGGTTCATTTTTGGCAAAAGAGCAAAATTGCGATGAACTTAATATTCAAGTGTATCATTTTTTACATTTAAGTCATTAATCTGAAACTCTATTATTTTGATTTAATAAGTACACTATTTTGACACTGGCGGCTCTTCTATAGGGTCATTTGGATCGAATGGTCTCGTTACGTTCCTTAGACATAATAAAATACGCTATACTAAGCTAGGCTGGGCAGTCCGAAATGCCCTGATTACCTTAAAGCTTGACGAAAGTACCCGAAGATTTCACAGCTACCGAGCGGTAGCCGAACGTGACAGCAAATGGAATATGAAATCGCGATTTGGGTCATCAGCCGGTCTCTTCTCATAATTCGATCGATCGGTCGCGGCATCACGTCGGCATGCGGAAGTTCAGTTGTTCAGAGGTCGCGCGGTCGATATTCTAACTCGATATTGTTTCGGGCGTTTTTAATCGATGAAAATTGTTTTATATACTGTTTTTTGTAATGTCTATTTTTTATTTTTATGATCCACGTGTGAGTTGGAAACACCAGGGGCGTGCAGTCCATGGAAGCAATAGAAGCAGTGCTTCCCCAAAAAAAATTACAAAACATCTTCTAAAATGTAATTTTTGAAATAGGAAACCATTAATTTAGTTTATATTAAAAATAAAATATTATCTTAATTATCAAGCCCATAATAAATGCGGCCTTGACTCCGACCGAGCAATAGAATCGAATAGAACCTATGCGGGCCGCTAGCTTCTCTGCAGCCAAGTCCTGTATGCTTGATTTCCTGTAAATCGAGTCAGAGGTTATTTAACTTTCCACCGGCTGTTTGCAATTTTTGCATTTCAGTCGCGTGCTTTAAGTAGGGGCGGAAGCTATCGTTGAAGTAGGTTCTTTGTTGGAACGGCTATCCGCGTGTTGTGTGATACGTACGTCGCGTCGTGCATGGTGCGATATGGGAGACAATAATACGGACGTGGATATGCAAACACCGTCAACTTCGGCTGTCGGTAATAACGTTGAAAATGTTGGAGAATTTAGTAAGAAGAGTGTGTGTGAATGTGTGGTGTGTGTCTTAATAATAAAGGGATTTTCAACATTAAACTTCGCTGATAAGCTTTAAATAATTTCCAAAGGAAGGGCAAAACCTCCTATGAAAAATTTAACCACAAATATGAAAAATTGTATTAGACATTTTTATCCGGAAAAACAATACGAACAACAAACGAAACAAACAGGGTTTGAAAATATAAGTACATTATTTTGTTGGCCATGTTTACTTTTTGAAAATGAAAAATGTCTCTGGAATAAAACTGGTTTTTCCGATTTAAACAATTTCCATAAAGCTGTAAAAAGACACATTATGTCCAAAGCGCATTTGCAGGCCGTCATAAAAGAAAAAGTCTTCGGCAAAACCAGAATTGAACACGCCCTTAATAAACAGTTGGAAATTAGTCACCGCCAACACAATGAACTAGTCGATAAAAATAAGCAAATATTAAGAAGACTTATCGATGTTGTTTGTTTTCTCGGGCAGCACGAATTGGGATTTAGAGGTCATGAGGAAACAAGGGTTTCTTCAAATAGAGGAAATTTCCGAAAATCGTACAGCAGATGCATTATATACCGTAGTTTATAACGTTACTAAAGAAATTAATGGAGAGAAAAAATTAGTTGCTCAAAACTATGATGGAGCTGCAGTGATGGCAGGACAATTAGGAGGTCTGCAAGCTAAAGTTCGAGAAACTTTCCCAAGTGCTGTGTTTGTCCATTGTTTTGCTCATAAATTAAATTTAGTTTTATCCTAGTTCATCAATCACATTAAAGAGTGTAAAGTATTTTTCGATACTTTAAGTGGCATGGCTGCTTTTTTTCCAAGTCAACAAAACGTACACAAGCTTTGGACTCCATTGTCCACAAACGATTGCCCAAAGTAGCTCCTACTAGGTGGAACTATAATGGAAGACTTGTGTTAACAGTATCTGAAAATTGTGAATCACTGATTGAACTATTTGAGAATATAATAAAAAATAATGAAACGTGGGATTCAAAAGCAATAACTAGTTCGAGGGGGTTTTTGGACTGTTTGAAACGAGATTTTAATTTTAAATATTTGTATATATATATATATATATATATATATATATTTCAGAAATATTTCCATTCTCGGACAATGTTTTTAATATATTACAAACTAAAACAAATGATATTGCTTTTTGCTTAAAAAAGGTGGATGATTTTAAGTCCATGTTAAGCCAAAAAAAGAGATGATGACCTATTTTGGGAGAAAACGATGACATTAAATGTAGAGCCATAAGCCAAGCGTCTTCGAACAGACAAGATGCGAGATGTTCAAACGTCATACAGACTCCCCTTTTATGAAATAATCAAATTCAGCAACAAATAATCTATAGAATTAACGGTTTAAATGATTTTAAATTCCTCGAGCTCTGCAATTTTGATGCATTTAAAGGAAAAACTTTTCCAGAAGACGCGTTTAAATCTCTTCTTCTTCATTATGGCCAGTTCTTCGACCGAGTGTTACTGTGATCTGAACTAAAAGTGAGTTACAAAACTGATGACACAAACGCAAAAAATAACGCTAAGGAACTAATGCAATTTTTAAAAGACAAGGAGCTGGAAGATGTCTACACCGAAGTGTCGAAATTGTGTGAATTAGTATTGACAATACTTGCCACAAGTTCATCAGTAGAACGCAATTTTTCAACACTTAAACGTATAAAACATTTCGTCAGAAATTCAACGGGGCAGGAGAGAATTTCGAATACATCGCTGTTGTCCATTGAAAATAAACTTCTCCAAAATATATCGGGCCTCGACGTTTCTATGATGACGTCATTGACGAAGTTGCAAAAAATTATCGAAGAATCGAATTACATTATAAATAGGTAAGTTTCTAAAAATTGCTTCCCTTTCTTAAACTTTCACTGCACGCCCCTGCTTATTGCTAACTTATACTCCCATCGCTGGTTGTATAAATCGCTTATTTTATTTCTAATTTTCGCCGAAGCCCTAATGGCATGCCTTTTAATATCTGCGCCCCAGTTCGAAAAACTAAATTTTTTAGACAATTTTTAATCTTAATATGTTCAAGCAGTTCCCAAGGAAACTCCCCATAATTAGGAAATTTTGAGATTTTTATTTTTGTCGAAGAATTTAGGGGTTTATGTAGCTTTGTGGTAAATTTATCTACTGCAATGAATTGATAATTATTATAATTATTACTAATGTTAATAATAGGCTTAGAATTTATCAATTTTTCAGAAAATAATTTCCCATTATTCCATTTTTTTTCTCATTAGGAGTATTTGGATCGCCATAATCAGTTAGTACAGGGAGAGGATCTGAAGAGAGATTATGTTCAAGAAAAAATCTAGCATTTCTAGTCTTCCCGAGGGCTAGATGTGGGTAGGTTCAGGGGGTGCTAAAATATTGTTATTTAAAATCCTGTGTGTTTTGTGCGTTAGCAATAGTTAGTCTACGTTTACTATTATTGATAGATCCCTATTCGGCGCGCTTATATAGCCTTTAGAAAAGGATGGAATGGTCTAGAAAATTCTAGAATAATCTAAATACTACCTGTGAAAAGAACTACTAAAGAACGATTTTTGGAACTATTATAGTCGGTACAAGATAAAAATTGAGGTAAGTCTACTTCATAAAAATAACAGATAATAAATAAATTCACCCAAAACTTAACAAATATAAAACTAGAGTCGAAGTCGCAACAGTATAAACTCTTCTTCTCATAAAAAAAAGTACCGTAATTTCCCGTAACAATAGTCCTAGTCCCCAACTATGGTCCGGTTGCATCTGTCAATCCATTCGTTAAGCTGGGCGTTCGGAAATTGGATGCTAATAAGTCCTACCGTTAGGTATTAAGCCGGTCAGTTGGCTACATAAACCCGATCGGAGCACGTCGCATTTCAGCCAGGGTGGAAAAATCCGAACAATTTAAAAAGTTGCAAACTTTGATCCACTGAATCCTTCCGGTAAGTTATATCGCGACTAACAATGTTTTGATGTGTACCCTTATATAGAAGTGAACCAAAAATAACCCCTACAGTTTAAAAAGAGGTTTTATTTTTCTTGAATTTGAGGTTAAGTAAAAACTTGCTAGGTGGACCACAACAATGGTCCAAATTTCTAAGTGGACCATTGTTGGGATCAGTTTCCTGGAAATTCAGACCATATTTAATATAACACGTAGGACCATTGTTATAACATAGTTAATGAGCAAAGTCAAATTGAACCTAAAAATCAGTCTGTTTGTTACAGAATATGCCTAGAACAAATCTAGAACGCCGAAAAGTTGGTGGAAGGCTCTATCTTCCATATTCTGAGGAGAAATTAAAACAGTGCCTTAACGATATTCTGGGGAAAAAATGTCGCAAAGAGAAGCTGCAACATTTTACAAAATTCCACGCAGTTCTATCATTTTAAAATTAAAAGCTTTGAAAAGTAATACGGTTAGATGTTCGTTCAACATATTGTTGCTATGTGTGATTTTGGATTTCCTATAACTGCTTTTGATTTGCGATGTATTATTAAAATGTACTTGGACAGCTCTGGGCGCAAGGAAGTGCGATTCAAGAATAATTGTCCTGGAAAACGTTGGACTGAATGTTTTTTACTAAGACAGAGGGGTAATCTGAGCAAACGCCTATGCAGTAATATCAAAAGAAGTCGGGCTGCCGTTGATGACAACATTGTAAATTTATATTTTAACAACTTAGAAACTGTGTTGGAAGGTATTCCCCCCTCAGCAATTTGGAATTACGATGAAACCAATCTAGTCGACGATCCAGGGAAAAAAACTGTGCTTACAAAGAGGGGATGCAAGTATCCGGAAGCAATAAAAAATTCATCCAAGGCTGCAGTGTCAATAATGATGTGCGGGAATGCCACAGGGCAAATTTGTCCGCCATATGTAAATTATAAAGCGGAAAAAATGTGGGATACATGGACTGAGGGGGGGCCAATTGGAGCAAGATATAATAACACAAAGAGTGGATGGTTCGATGGCGCCAGTTTTGAGGATTGGTTCATATCCGTCTTACTTCCAATAATAAAACGCTCTGGTCATAAAAAAAGTGTTGTTATTGGAGATAATTTAAGCTCACATATTAGTGCTAGAGTTCTAACCTTGTGTAGAGAAAACAACATTGCTTTTGTAGCATTACCTCCAAATGCCACACACTTGACTCAACCTTTGGACATTTCCTTCTTTCGTCCTTTTAAGATCCACTGGAGAACAGTTCTTGATGAGTGGAAAAGCACTCCGGCCGGAAGAAGGCATCCAACTGTACCAAAGGACGTGTTTCCTGCATTATTGAAAACATTGTATGACAAAATTGAACCTAATGGTGCGTCAAACCTTCAGTCTGGATTTAGAAAAGCAGGTATTTACCCATTAAACAGGAATATGGTTTTAGAGAAAATTCCTAATAGTGACCGAATGCATTCAACGCATGATCTAAGTTTAGTAAATAAGTCGTTTACTGACTTTCTTCAAACCACCAGACTATCAGAAACAGTCCCTAAAATTATTCGCAAGAGAAGAAAAGTTAACGTTGAGGCCGGAAAGAGCATAGCTCCAGAAGACTTGCACAAGCCGCAAACAGAAGAAGAATCCAGAACAGGGCCGTCGGGTATAAAAAGTCGAAACAGTAAAAAAAGGACGCGAAAGTTATCTGAAAGTGATTCCGAACAAAGTTCAACTCATATGTCTCTTGCCTCTGATACTGAATCAGAAAGTTTCAGTGATCTACAAAACGATCAGTTACAGTCTGAAGAAAAAATAAAAAAGCCCAGTGACACATTAGTTTTAGTTATTGGTGACTATGTTATTGTCACCTATAATCATCAATACTGGCCAGGTATCGTAGAACAGACATTAAAGAAGGGTTTCATGGTAAGCTGCATGGAGAAATGTGGAAATTTATGGAAGTGGCCGGAGATCAAAGACGTTCTTAAGTACAGTACCAATGGGGTTATAATGAAAATTTGCAGTCCTAAATTATTTTCCAAGAGCAGAAAGTTGTATTCAGTCTCAGAATTAGAAAATTTGTGAAATTCTGCTGTTGTACACTTTTTAAATTTGTGTTCTAAACTTATAAAACGTTTTAATTTGTTCTGTTTTAGTACTTAGGTTTTAATAAGATTTGGAAATCTGTTTTATACCTACCAGAAATGGAAATTATTTCTACCGATTTTTTAAATGAAATAAAAATGTTGAAATATAATATATGTGTATTTTTATGTTTTCTATGGCTCATAGTTTAGGCTAAAGCTGCCAACTATAGTCCCACGTTATAATTAAAGGATAAAATCATAGGAAAATCGCAGTGGATTATTGTTGGGCAACTTCGAGCACAACAATGTACCACTAAAAATCTAGCAGAAAAAAATATTTGCAATAAATATTTTTGAACTTTCGCTACAAAACTATGTAAGTAGACCATTAGGCTACAATTCAAAAAAACATCAATCTTTAACTAAGAGTTCTTAAGCCGAAAAATTTGAACAAACCATAAAAAGTGGACCATTGTTAGGGGAAATTACGGTAAATAAATAAATACACATAACTGTTAGCTGTTTCTTTAAACTAAATCTCTTTAACACCATTGAAATGCTTACTAAACAAAAAACAATAATATTTTTCTGAATCCGGAACATCGGACCTTAAGTTACACCAAATACCCTTTTTAAATAAATAAAAAAAGGGCTCCGAAAACACTGTAATGGCCCCTTTTGCAAAGCAAATTAAATTATCCTACTAACCTGCAGCGTTTTCGCCGTTAAGTCTTTTCCGCAAAAACTTTATACGTAGTTCATTTTTCAAGTTACGTTTTTTCTTCTAACAAATTTGTGCGAAACTTGGGAACGGAAGCTTTCTCGTCGTTATGTCTAGCAATATTAGTTCACTAGTCCGTACAGGGGTTAATTTACAGCGAAACCGTTTTGATTTTATATTCGTTTAGAAAATAAAGTCGAAAAATGTGTTCGGCAAACATAGTACTTCTACGTATATGTATGGTAATAGTTTTATTAAATTAAGGTATATTATATGTTAGAAAATAAAATTCATTCGACTTGTTATCTTAAATAATTAATCGTTTCTGTAATACAAAACACTGTCCCAGCTTTTAAAAAATGGTTTCTGAGCTTCTGTAGTGAACAAAAATATATATACAGAAAAATAAAACAAATAGGTATCTTTCACATAAAAAAGATATTCTGTTGTGCATGAAAATCCTCCCCGCCAAAATAATGTGTCATTTCGATAATTTCTACCTGTGCAACTCTCAGACTGACCTGTAAATTGTCGTATCACACATCAAGATCTAGACAAGAACATGTTTTAATTGATTGCAAAACAAGTACAGTGTGACAAGCGAATGAACCTTATCAACGCCTGAAGGGGCAGGGGAGAATCTCGTCAAAAAATCTTCCCGTGTCATAGACGTGCGAAGTTATTTTAATCAGATTATTATTAATTAATATTGATGACAATAATAATTATAATAATAATAATGATAATAATAATAATGATAATATCAATAAATATTACTTTTGGACTTCCCTCGTAAAAGGGAAGATTGTAATCATGAAAAAAATCACCCACCGAGTTTTTTGCAGATTCTTACATTTTTGGGTCTCTAGACCTCGGAAAACATGTTCTCCCATTTCCATCGCTCTGTCTGTCGGTCTGTCTATCTGTATGCGGCATAGCTCAAAAACTATTTATCCACTATCTTTAAAATTTGGTCAAAAACCATAGATCATAAGAGGATAAAATGATAACATTTTGGTAAAAATCCATTAATAAAATGGCGGTCTAGTGAAATATTATTACTAAGAAATACTAAGATTATGTGGAAATTGGCTGGTAAATATTGGTTTGAATTTAAGATGGCGAAACAAAATGGCGGCTTAATAAATAATTTCACAATCCGGCCCGAAAAGACCATTTTATAGATTGATTTCAAATTTTGCTATTGAAATAATTGTTGTATAGAGATTAAAATAATTGTTGTATAGAGATGAACTTGTAAAATTTTGGTACGATTTCAAGAGAGCAAAATAAAATGGCGGTCAACTACAACATTTATAAACATGGAAAAAAATCAATATTTTACGTATCTCCTACTCTAGCGTCCCTAGGTCCCAAAAAAAATAGAGTTTCTTTTGATCTGTCTGTCTGTTTGTCTCTTTGTTAATTTGCGGCATAGCTAAAAATCTACTTGCCATATTAAGTTTAAATTTTTGTCAAAAATTAAGGATTGCATGACAGTAACCTGATAATATTTTGGTAAAATTCCAATACGGCGGAACAAAATGGTGGCCTAGGGAAATGCTAAAAAGTATATTGCTAAAAATGTAATTAACTAATGTATCTAAAATTCGGCACAAAATTCGAGTGTTACACAGGAATGAGCCCATAAAATTTTGGTTCAATGCGCAATTGTTCAAAAACTATTAGTTCCACAAAGCCTGGTTTTGGTGTGCATAAAGTACTTAACAATGACTATTATTTCATCAAAGGTTTCCACCACATCTTCAAAAAATCAGGGCATGCATTTTTGGAAAAAGCCTAATTTTTCAGATTTTTCAGCTTTTTCTCCTGTTCTAATGATCCGATCAAGTCGGCGATGACATTATATTATTTGTAAGTTCATTCTCTACTATTCATGTCGTTATACCATCAAGATTACTTTATTAGTTTCGATTTTATTGCATTAAATTGTTTATAACCTAAGTTGATACCTAGTCGAGAGTGGAAAACATAAAAGAATATTACTATGAACTATCTTGTGTATGATGGCGCACTCGGATTCTGGTTAGTATTTTTAGCAAAAAACGACTATTTTTTTGCTCTATTGATTGGTGTAAAAAATAAAATCTCTCTCTAGCACATTGAAATTTATGACAAGGTTTTTGTCGATTCACTCAGTCATCTTCAAAGATAATATATCACCGGGTATATTTAAAGGAAAGAGAAAGCGATGTCTTTGAAATTGAAAAGTATACATGGTATTCCATTTGAAATAAATTATTTTTGTTATATTATCGAGTTCTCACGTATATATATTTTTTGACAAAGGAAAGTAAAAATTTGATTGAAAATATATATAAATTTTGTTAGAAAACTTTTACCACTTTGTACAGGGTGTCCCAACAATAATGGCCATCGGCGATATCACAGAAAGCAAATTATTTCTTTTTTTGTACTTTCTTGGTGAAAGCGACCACGACAAATCATTGGAAAATATTTTCAAATTCAAAGAATTGCCGCTAGGGGTATAATAGAAACGGAAAATACTTTTCATGGTTTCGACGAGAGCCATTTTTATTAAAACTTTTTTAATTTTAATTAAAACACCCAGTACATAAACACAAGTAATAAATTATTATGATCGTTATCACATCATAAATAAATTAAATATAATCAATTCCAAACACTCACCACTTGCCCTAATATTGCTTACTATTCCAAATGCGTCATTGCTTTGCCAACATTTCCCAAAAGTTAAATCATTATCGACCCATGTCTCAGCAATGTAAACTATGTTACGACCTTCCTCTCTATAATTTCGAATTGCCCTTGTAAGTATATTTATAGCGCCAATGTAAAATTTCGGGTCTCTCCAACAGAATCTTTCGTTTATTTTGTCACTTACGAAAAAAAAAGCCATTGGCCTTCAACAACATCCTTAATGTTTCGCGACTATAAGGGAAATCCATTGTTTCTTGCAATTTAAGGAGAAGCTTTCTGAGTGTAGGCGCAGTTTTTAGTTTTAAATAAAACTTGTTTATTGTTTGGCTAATGAAAATCATCAAAATCCTTTTTGAGAGACAAACGGGTTTTCTTGTTGAGTGAAGAAAATTTAATTATTGTAAGAAATATACAGGGTGTTTCAGAATAACATGCTAATAATAAAGAGAGTGATTCTTGGGCTCATTTTAGGAAAAAAAGTTGATATGAACGTATGTCCTAAACGCCTAAACTTTTGAGATACAGGGTGTCAAAGTTTTTAAAAATAAATACTTTTTTTACAATAAGTTTGTCACTACTGTAGATATCTTTATGAAATTTGAGTCATGTATTTTAGGAATTAATACGCATTTTTTGATGCATCAAGAATTCAATTATTCTGACCAGTGCCGTCCATGCGGGTTTTGCTTTGCATATTTTTTGGGAAAAAAATAGTACGCCACTGGTTTTTCTTGAAACAAAAATAAATAAATTATTTTTGAAATCTTCATTCATTTCTGAACAAATTTGCTCTCTTGGTATTTTTTCGTCAGATGCATAGTTTCCGCTTAAAAAAATAAAATAGATTTTACTGCAAAGTCATTATGAATTGGTGTTCTGTTATTCAATATTTTAGGATCACCTCACAAGATATGATAACCTATTGAGGTCCGGGGCGGCCGGGGCCGGTCGGTCGCCATGCTTGTGGCATTTGTTTTATAAACATATATAATTTTGACAGTTGTCTAATTAATTCATTTTATTTGGATTTTTTGTAACGAAAAATGTTTCATTATACGAATTCCGAGTTAGCAGACATGCATTACATGTATGGCCTAGCTGACGGTAACGCACTACAAGCGAAGCGGTTGTATGAAGAACGTTTTCCCAATAGAAATGTTCCGGATGCCAGAACATTTTCAAAACTTCATAGAAGGTTGTGCGAAAAAGGAAGTTTTGATCAAGACAATCACCTAAAAGGAGTACAACGTACTGCAAGAACTCCAGAAATTGAGGATGCGGTTTTGAACGCAATTGAGGAAGATCCCGGATTAAGCACTAGAAAAATTGCGAATAATTTGAATATCACTCATGTTCTTGTGTGGCGAGTACTTCACGACTTTCTATTGTATCCCTACCATATCCAACGGGTTCAAGCTCTACTTCCCCATGACTTTCCATTACGGATGAACTTTTGTCAATGGTTTCTTCAGAAGGTGCATGAAAATCCCTTGTCTGACAACGAAATTTTATTCACCGATGAAGCCAATTTTTCCAGAAATGCCATTCAAAATTTCCACAACAATCATTTTTGGGCGGAAGAAAACCCACATGCTATATCAGAGTCTCGCCACCAGGAACAGTTTTCCGTTAATGTGTGGGCTGGAATATGCGGTGACTATTTGATTGGCCCGTATTTTCTTCATGAGAGGTTGAATGGGCAAAATTACAGAAAGTTCCTTGAAGAAGAATTACCAGCTTTGATGGAGGATGTTCCTATTTTAGTAAGAAATCGTCTATGGTTTATGCACGACGGGGCGCCAGCGCATTTTAGTGCACTGGCGCGCGAATATCTGTACCAAAACTATAACAATCGGTGGATAGGTCGCGGAGGACCACAAGCATGGCCACCCAGGTCCCCGGACCTTAATAGTTTGGATTATTTCTTGTGGGGTCATCTAAAAACATTGGTCTACAGCACACCTATTCACACTGTAGAAGAGCTGAGGAATCGCATAATAGTTTGTTGCGAAACTATTCGAAATACACCCGACATTTTCCAAAGAGTTCGTGAGTCCATGAGAAAGAGAGCAGATGCATGCATTTATGCTGGAGGTGGACATTTCCAACATCTCATTTAATTTATTTTGCTTTACTTCTAAGTTAATTTTCTCTTTAATTTAATTTCAAAATAAAAAAAATATGTTGTACACCAGAAACTGCGTTTTGATGAGTACATGGAAAGTGTGTAACAAATTTCTCAAAAATACCTTATTAATTTGTATCACAAACATTAATTTAAACAAAGATAATATGAGCTTGCAGATTGTTTACTCCGAAACTTTTGACTTTGCAGTAAAATCTATTTTATTTTTTTAAGCGGAAACTATGCATCTGACGAAAAAATACCAAGAGAGCAAATTTGTTCAGAAATGAATGAAGATTTCAAAAATAATTTTTATTCCAAGAAAAACCAGTGGCGTACTATTTTTTTCCCAAAAAATATGCAAAGCAAAACCCGCATGGACGGCACTGGTCAGAATAATTGAATTCTTGATGCATCAAAAAATGCGTATTAATTCCTAAAATACATGACCCAAATTTCATAAAGATATCTACAGTAGTGACAAACTTATTGTAAAAAAAGTATTTATTTTTTAAAACTTTGACACCCTGTATCTCAAAAGTTTAGGCGTTTAGGACATACGTTCATATGAACTTTTTTTCCTAAAATGAGCCCAAGAATCACCCTTTATTATTAGCATGTTATTCTGAAACACCCTGTATAAGCTTCAAGAAATAATTAAAACCTAGAAATATGTCACCAAATAAAGATACGTATTAAGATTTAAATAGGCATGAAATTTGCATGTATATACTCACTCACTATATTCATTAATTAAAACTAAAGAAATGCACCAAGAAGCGAGTCGAGTCTATCATTCAATATAAAATAACTAAACAATCGGAAATAAATAACTAACAAGTAAAATTAACAAAACAACTAATTAATTCTTATTAATAATACAGAGTTTAACAAGAAGTTTTTTTTATTTAACGTCAATTGGAACGGCGAAAAAACTTCTCCCCCCATAAAATATTTCAAACAATTTCTGGAAATGGGCGAAAATATTTAATTTTTTTTATCACCTTTTGTGGGTGCTCTTCCATATCTTTGTGAAAAAAGTTTTCAACCACAAGTTCTACAAGTTCCACATTATTGCAAGTATTTTCCCAAGTTCTCCAAATGGCTATGATTATTACTAATTATACACACAAGAAAATAAAAAAAAACAGGCAATACCCACATACACAAATAAAACTGAAGTCGGTATTATAAATATTAATTAGTAATTAATTTTTCTTATTTCGGTGACACCACTAATCAGAAAATTGGACATCAGACCCCGGCCCGTTCACAATTCAAACCAAGCTTCGAATAATGATCTTTTATCTTCGTCTTTTCCACGCCATCCGCGCCGACCACGGCTATCTCTCTCTGACAATGACTGCTTATTGAACGGGCCGGAGTTTGGGAAAAATCCCTGATATACTATCGATACCGATCAATATATTTTTACTATTTTTATTTGAATTCGTGATGCAGTAAAAATATATATTTTGAACGGACCAGTTATATAGAAAAACGGAAGGAAGTTTTTTGCCCGCATTCTTTCTGTCCAGGTTCATTCAGTTGCCAGACTGTAGAAGGATTTAGCCTTAGAGTAAGAATTAAAGTAGAGATCACAATTCATTCATAAATCACGTTATCTTCACATTCTATCGACCAATGTTTACGATAAAACCAGAAGTGTGGATGGCACATGTTCAAGCCGTAACCATTTGTTGACGAATGACAGTGGCGGCGCGAGTTTTCACTTCCTGCATAAGGAAATATCATTAATCGTGAAAAAATCATTGTTTCAGATTTTTACAGATCTTGATATTTGTACATTACTGTCGGTCGGTCGGTCTGGTCCGGTATAGCTAAAAAATCCACTTACTCGATTAACTTTTATTTTATTTAATTTTCCACAAAAATTACGTCTGATACAAAAAAATATTGGTATGAATTCAATATGGCGAAACAAAATGACGACCTGTTAAAATATTTGATGTACGAAAACGAAGAAATGGGCCATGCTTCATTATCGTTGATAAAAGGAAGGATTCTTACCTATTCCTTAATGAGGCAAATAGGTATTTTTACAAACTTCAAAGAAATAATCGTTCCCTACTGCACTATTAAAATCAAACCAATAAGTTAGGTAAGTTTTAAACTATAATCAATACTTTTAACGCGCTTTTATTGGTTTCCTACTCGTCTGATTGTATGTTTATGTCTGGTTCAAATCTTGTAATGGATTTTTCACCACTTCCATTACCAATTATTTTCAAATTTGACATGCATACACTTTCGGACATAAAAAAATCCGAATTTTTGTAGTCAACGTTTAGAAATCCAAAATGGCGGCGCCAATACGGCCGAAGAATGTTGTTACTTGTGTAGATTAAACTGAAAATTGGTGCCTAGTCATTTGTACAAATTCGGTTGAAATATCAGTATCTAAAAGTATATAAGAATGAAAGTTATGAAATTTTAGTCAATATTTGAGAATTAAAAATACCAATATAACAGACTAATTTCATAATGTTTGCAGATTTGATTAAAATTTGGCATTTAGGGGTATTTAAGACTGCACATCATGAATTTTTGTCAACATTTTAAAAATTCAAGATTGTAATGCCAACATGGCGGCGGAATTTTTACATTTGTACAGATTTGAGAATACATTAGTAAATATTTAGAAAATGAGAGTAGAAACGCCTAGATTGCGAGCGAATGTTAACATTTATGCAGATTTGATTAAATATCGATATTAAACGTGCAATTTATACATTGCTAGTAATAAATACTCAAAATGGGGATGTCATCAATCAATCAATTTGATAAATACTTTTTTCAGATATTTTTAAACATTTAAGGCCACCGCTTTGTTCCCCCATTTTGAATCTGTCTCAACATTTTTACCAGTTCATCCCTATATAATATTTGATTTTTGAGCAAAATTTGAACATAATCGATGCATTAGTTTTCTGCATTGACTTTTATAACATTTAACATAGTGTCACCCTGGATTTTCTCAAAACCAAGGTACAAGATTGCTACGCTCTTATTTAATAATAATTATTATTACTGTTTTATTTGAAATTATTCCGATCACAAAAAGGTATCAAGATTACAGCTCGTGGTCAACAGAGCGTGCAATGTAGATGCCCTAGCTCAAGTAACCCGGAGAGTAGGGCGTGGGAAAACGTAAGATGTCTTAAAGAAAGAAAAAAGAAGGAAAAAAAAGAAATGAGCGTCACCAATTTATAACGACTTAAATTGGAAAGCCCCTTATTCTTCGCGGCACTTGCTTCCTCTTGATACTTTAAAAGAAAAAGAGTGAGCCAAATAAAACACACAAATGAAGTTAAGGAAAAAAAATCTATTTATCGGTTACTGTATAAAAGAAAAAAAAATATATATAAACAATAAGTATGTTATCAGTTACGGAATAAAGAAAAAAGTAAACAATAAGTGTCACCAAATCCAGCAGCACCTAGCGCTCCTAACTTCAAACTAGGCCCGTGACATGGGATTAGTCCCGAGTCTTGAAGTTAAGTTTGTGGCTTGAAATTGTCTGTGACTTGCAGTTGCAATTAGCCCCTGACTGAAATTAGGACTGTGACTTTCAGTTGGCCCCTGACTCGAAATTAGGACCGTGACTAACAGTTGGCCCCTGACTTGAACCCTATCCAATAGGGTCACTCAGTTCTAGTCAAAAAAAATGGTTTCACGTGCCAAGTACAAGGGCATGGAAAATGGCGGTCTGGTCCAATCTTCAGGTCAACTCCTCTCTTAGAGAGATTTTCTAGCACGAAAAATAACACTCACAGTGCAAACTATAATGTGCCCGAAAAACTAATGCGGTGTTGAGGAAAAATCCCGCTAACGGATTTCCAAGATTTCCCTGGATTATTTCCTCAGACCCGCGCTGAAGACCTGTGGTTTATCTGCAGGTGACCAGAAAAGTGAAAAATGTGTTCCTCCAGCTTCCTTTCCATCTAGAACTTTGGTTAACTAAGGTGGCGGAATACCATTGGCTAGAGTATGTCAGGTGCTAACAACCTTGCCAAAAGAGCACATAGACGGAATAAAACAAGGATATGATTAACATGTTAGACAAGAAAAACGACTCTCCATTGGTTGAGAAAGATACAGGAAATAATGCAGGAATACACTTGGCAACAGCGAAAAAGAAGCCTGCGCTCTGGATATGAGGAAGTACCGGATGGAGGGTTCCGAGAATAAGTTAATATGGATGTCTTAGCCGAATAGATCCGAAAAGTTCCGAGACGACGCAATAATAACATTGACAGAAACAACTAACCTGAAATTTAAAAGCAACGCCAAGGCGAAATGGAAATGTAAATAAACAAATAATATTTAATTAATTACTCTAGTACTAATGGAAAAGGACCACTCAGAAAAGTCAAATATTAGTCCGGAGTAGAGTACCAAAGAGTCAAAAAAATGATGTGCTAATGCAGGAGTAGTTAAATGTCATAAAAATGAAACGTCAGTTGAGTTTAATTTAATAGAATTTTCCCAACTGTATAAACTCATTATTTAACCATAAAATAGGAATTTATTCACACAATTATTAACTATTTTAGGAAATGCATCAGACGCAGACGTAACGAAATTTCAGTTTATATTAGGCTCCAAGTAATTATGCAACTATGGACAAAACAAAAGTCGATCTGAATTTCGGAACATCAAACATTGATAGAAATTATAAGAAGGCTGCAGTTTATATAGTCTCAGAAAAAAAAGGTAAGAATATTAATATTGAATCGAGAAATACCTTTGGTTTATTTATGTCTAACTTAAATGAAAATACCTTTATATGTTACATATTCACAGCAAAAGGAAACACGAATAATAAAATGTAGATTTAAGAGAAAGTATGAAGTGGTGTATATATAGTATCTATAGTCTAAAAATAATCCTATGTATATCTGAAAAGAAATATTTATCAAGGCAACCTTTTTTTTATACAAGTATTTACAGTTCAATATTAATACATAATATCGACTTTATATCAAAGAATTTATTGGGGTACTAATGATTTGTTTTTTTTTACAGCGACAGAAGAGTTATACAAAATACACGCTCGAATCTAAAAATGCAGCATATCTAGCCAAAGAAAACGAAAATCCCAAGACTTGTATAAAGGACTCGAAAACAGGTTTTCAAAATTAATAAAATTTAATTTATATCTACTCTGTAAAATATATGGGAAATAAATAGTTTGTCTAAAGTGCTATTTGAAGTTTTTCTTATACAGTATATAATTATTAAATTCGGCAAAATTAAATAAATCCAACAATTATATTTGATCTAATTTTTTTTTTGCGACATCTATGAACGAACGCTAAACTTATACCATTTACTGAAAATTATTTCTTTATAACTTGAGTTCAGATATAGGTACAAAATTAACTACTTATCGAGAGGTGACAGTGTGTGTACCGAAATTTGCTGCAAAAGGTGTTGAATTTATATTTCGCTTAAATATCAATGTAACCGCTTCTAATAAGAAAACTACTAAAATCTAAGGTATCAAACCAACAAGGCGTACATATTAATCACTAAACTTAATACTAAAGTAGTAGATTATAATATTAAATTAATCATACAATGAAGTGCACTTAAAACAAAATTAAACTGTTACAATAGTAACATAGTAAAACTTATCAGTTGATTGCCATGTCACACCTAATTTTTCTGCAAAATTTGGATAAAATAGATAAGCAGTTTTTTAGTAATATTTTGTTAATATTTCAATAGAGCCATATTGGATTTTTACCAAAGTGTTACCACGTGATCACATGACCCTTAATTTTGAACCAAAACTTGAAGTAAATAGGACAACCAGTTCTTGAGCTTTGTCGCGGACAGACATACAGACTAACCGACGGAACTGAGGGAACATGTTTTTTTGCACCTAGAATACTTTCCTCTTGCGAGAAATGTAAAGAAGAGCGAGCGCTATAAGATAAAAATAGAATAGCCAATTGTCATATTGTTTTTCCATGTTATAAGCTAAAATCTAAAAAACAAAAGATTTTTTTTAATCTTCAATATCCTAAATCTTAAATTCTAACTAGTTTAGAACATGTTTACGAACACATTTTTACTTTTAATACCCAAAGAAACTTAAACGGACATTTTTTTACAAACTCACATTGCCGCACCATAGTTAGATCAACTAAAGCTCCAATTTCGCAATGTCCAAGATAAAGTAAATAAAACTTATTTATTAAATATTTAAAAAATCAATGTTCTTCTATCTCACCGCACCTTTAGAACGCTGCTTCTTGAAGTCAGGCAACATATAATTAGAAGATTTGAATCATATCAACAAATACACAATAATAATTAAAACACATGCAGTAGTGACGCTAAGAAAAACTTGGTATCTAATAAAATATTTTTTTAGCAAATTAATTTCTTTAATGTTATTGTAGTTCCACGACCCGCTATTGGTTTTAAGCCACGACGGTCACGTGACCCTGTAACAATCTTTACTGTAGACTATTATACTTTTTTTCTATAAAGATCCATTGTCAATGAAAATGGGATGGTCTAATACATGGAGTTGTCGATCGGGTTTGCCATATCTAACTAAACCTCTTGTTACTGGTGCAATCTGATCTGAGGCTTTGGGTATTTTAGTTTGTATTTTACTATTTTGCAATAAAAGTAATTTCTTTATACTGCTTTGAAATTAATACTGGAAACACATTACTATTCTTTGTATGAAAATTTTGTTGCATCATGTTTAAACATATTCACAGTAATATAAATTGGTATAAACATTGGTGTTCCTGGCTAGGCTTGGCATCGTCGTACGATCGACCTTATACTGTGAGGTAATCTTGGCAGCGGCTAAATATGTAAATAATGAACTCTATTTTTATTCTTACTCTTAAGATTTAGCTGTGCGACATACAGTGTGTATCAGCCAAATGGAATAAATTCGATAATAAATAAATGGGGGCGTGTTCGGAAAAACGCTTGGACCCGTCGATTGGTATTTTTAGTTGCTCATTTTCTCCAATAAAAACTTTTTATACAGGGTGTGTCCTGTAACAGTGGTCAATGCCAACTTTCTTATTTCAAATGCAACACCCCGGATATTATTTAATTTTTGGATTCTTTAGGAGATTCTAAACATCTTTTATGTTCAATGTCCTATACCTATCTTCAACTATTTCGGCAATATTAAGTGTTTTCAAATTTATTTTTATTTTATTTATTTCGAATTTATTATTATTCATGAAAGTGGCTCTGGTTACTGAACTATTTATTTGATTACAAAAATTCGCTACAACACACTCAATACTTATTTACCATTTAGGTCTTCATATTAAGAATGTAAGCAAAAACCATTTTAGCGTTCCTTTTTATTGATATGGAACAAAAAGAGCCAGTTTTGTTTACTTTTAAGTTTTGTTTACTTTTGTGTAAAATGCCTGGCCTTTCTCTTTGCAAGACAGTAGTTGTCAGTGTCAGTGTCATAGTCTTTTGAATTTTGTTAACTGCATAATACCTAATATCAGAAAAATGGTTCATTTAACAGAACTGCATAAAATAACAATTCTACAAATGATTGGTTATGGAGAAAACACACGAACACAAGTGGAAGTTGCTCGCTTATTTCATGAAAAATTTCCAAATTTGCCGCATATATCCCAAGGGACAATTAGTAAAATAGAAAAGCAGTTTCGCGAGCTTGGACATGTGAGGCAGATAAAAAAAGCAGCTGCCAATTCAATAAATGATGATACTAAATTGGATATTATGCTTGAGTTTGAGGAAAACCCACATATTTCTAGTCGACAATCCGCCGCAATGTTCAATATTAGCCATTCGTCGATTATTCGAACATTAAAAGAAAATAAAATGCATCCCTATAAAGTGATACCAACTCGGGAGCTCATGGAAGACGATTATGATAGGAGAACTTATTTTTGTGAACAAATGATGGCTATGTTAGATAACAATGTTATTCAATTAGAACATGTTTTGTTTTCGGATGAGTGCACCTTTACACTTCACGGTCATGAAAATCGTCAAAATTGGCGCTATTGGTCTAGGGAAAATCCTCACTGGATCAGCGAAGAACATACTCAATATCCTGAAAAGGTTAATGTTTGGGCAGGAATTGTTAGGGATCATATCATAGGCCTCTTTTTCATTGACGGCAATTTGAATGGCGATAATTATTTAGCACTGCTCCAAAATAATGTCGTGTCAACTTTGACAAATTTGTATCCGGATCCAGCAAACCCACAAGTTCCAGCGAATATGATATGGTTTCAGCAAGATGGAGCACCGCCCCATTACCAAATTAATGTCCGGCAGTACCTCAACGGAATATTTCCAAATCGGTGGATAGGGAGACGAGGACCGATAGAATGGCCAGCGCGATCCCCTGATCTGACGCCATTAGACTTTTTCTTATGGGGACATATTAAAAATGTTGTATACAAAACTAAACCCCTCGACTTAGCTGACTTAAGAAGACGAATAACGCTTGCGATTAGATCGGTCACGCCTGAGATGCTAAATAACGTTAGAAGAAATTTCTATTTAAGATTAGGAATTTGCCAAGACGTTCGCGGCGAGCATATTCAACAGTTCCTAAATTAACTTTTTACTTTTGTTTATACATTATGAAGAAATAAATAATTTTATTTTTTTAATCTTAATTTTTGCAATAAATTTGAAAACACTTAATATTGCCGAAATAGTTGAAGATAGGTATAGGACATTGAACATAAAATATGTTTAGAATCTCCTAAAGAATCCAAAAATTAAATAATATCCGGGGTGTTGCATTTGAAATAAGAAAGTTGGCATTGACCACTGTTACAGGACACACCCTGTATAAAAAGTTTTTATTGGAGAAAATGAGCAACTAAAAATACCAATCGACGGGTCCAAGCGTTTTTCCGAACACGCCCCCATTTATTTATTATCGAATTTATTCCATTTGGCTGATACACACTGTATAAGTTGTTATAGCAAACCGGGGTGCGACGTTGCCAAGTCTACGTTTTCCCTAAGTTTAGGAAAATTGTGCACGATCTGGCAATACAGCATGGGAGATAACAGAGAAGGGACAGCTACTTATCGAAGGGATCCTGTATATAGGAACTATGTCGTCGCTTCTAGTATTCTTGATACCCTATGTTTCTAGAAAACACCAGGGTTTACGAGTATATTAGCAGCCAGCCTGCCGTCGGAGTATCAGTACTGGACATACAAGCGAAATGCAAAGAGCTAGCGAATAGTAAAAGCGTTGACTGGCTGCTAGTAAGCAGAGGCAACAACTTATCCCGTTTGGCCGATTTCGCACGATCACAAATTAAGGCACTTGACGGGGTTTAGCTATCGCCGCTCGCCGCGAGAGTGGCTAATCAGAACCAGTGCATGCAATGTCTATTTGGCAACAAAAAGCATTCTCACAATTCATTTATATTTATTCAGTTGCGATGTATTTTATATCAAGAATCAAGAGAAACCTACACTAAAAACAACTTATTTTTATCTTATATCTTCATAAGCCCCACAAACAAAAGAAAATTATTATATGTATATAAATATAAAAATTAAAATTGTTTTTGGATTGGTCGGAGTGGTCCGTATAATTGGCCACCTAGATCGCCAGACCTTAATCCTTTGGCATATTGTCTTTTGGGGTGGCTCAAATCACTGGTAAATTCCACTACTGTAAATACAAGAGAAGCATTACTGGATCGGATAACAAACGCAGTATCCACAGAACAACCCCAAAATGAAATACTTTTTGCTTAGTTTATGTTTGAGTCACTGAATACACACCTCAAAAAAATGCGTTAACCCTTCACTTCAAAGCTTTTGTGCCAAGATGAGTTTAACTTTGGACAAAAGTCAAACTTAAAATTTTGCGATACAAAATAACATGTTCCGAAATAAATCCAAATATCTCGAAAATGGTTGCTCGTATCAACTTTTAACGTGTATACCTTTTTGCCGTAAAAATGACAAAGGAATCATTTATTTTACTCAAAAATGCGATACAGGGCTGCACCAAAAAGTTGTGATTGTTCGAAGGAGTAGAAAGACATGTAGGTGGCGCTCCCTACAAGTAAGAGCTATACTAAGGTCAGATTCGAATTCGTCATATCAAAAAACCCCTGGATAAAAATTCACTCTAACATTTACATTATAATAGATTTTATTTAAAAACTAGATAAATTAAATAAAAACTTTAGCTCCCTGTATCTCGAGAACGAAGGTCTTGCGGACACATTTATATAGACTTTTATGTTTATTTTTGGGTCCTGAATACTGTAGCGTATCATACCCCTTGTTTTTTTACGCTCAGCTAGCGGCAGCTTTTCATCTGGAGAGCACTATGGGTTCCGGGGTAAATGAAAAATAATTTTATTAAATTAACTTTGTTAGATGTTAGATATTAGAATTTAATTATTAAATTTTGGTTTGCTCTTTAAAATCAAAAGTAAATCTACAAATACATTACATAATCCAAGTAGACTACTAAAAGGGCGCCACGCTGTTTTTTTTATATATTTAATAAAGGAAAACTGCGAAACCAAAATAAATAAACTTTAGCCTAAGCTAGTTCCTATAGCAAAGTGTAGGCAGGATAAATGAAAATATGAGGTAAATTTTCTATACTTACGACACCATATATTATATAGCAAATGTACAATTTAAATAAGATAATTCAAAATAGGTAAAAAAAAAGGAATTTAATATGCTAATATTTTCATAAAGAAAATTAAATAAGCCCCATAGTCTCATTAATAATTTTAACACCTTTAATTATTGTTACATAAATGAAAGTTAGAAAGAGATATTTAATTAACTGGTTCACTTTTAAATAGCATAAATCGTTTAAACTGTAAATCAAACGTAAAAATGTATAATATTAAATAATGCTTGGAAAAAAAAATGGATAATTAATAAAAAAAAATATTATCTGGCCTTTATAAATCCTTCCAGGGATGTCAGGACTTCAAGGGCTGCATCAAAACATCAAAAACGATCACTTCAAAATCACAGGAACAGTTACAGTGTCTGGAACTAACAGCATTCGAACAGAACTGGATCAAATAAAGAAGTCTAGGCGGGACAACAGATTACGTTTCTTTTAAGACCATAATTCATAACTCATGGTGCGGTACGGTATGTCAAAACTTAGGAGTCGACTCCCATGTGGATTATTAACTAAATCCCAAAGTTACTATACAAAAAAAACTCCCAAACGTTTGGTTCCGGCATGGCCAAAGATTGCTGGATAAAAATCCAGGTTTTCTCCAAAACACAAACTTTACTTTGGGTCTCAGATAAAGCAGACAGTTAATCTATGCGATGAAACAAAAATTCAAATCACCACGACTGGGTATATTCGGGATGATTCCCGATTTTTCTCCGGATCAACACATGGAGGTGTGTAAGTACCTCGACTACCAACCGGAATGACGATACCAAGGGATGAAGACCGTTGGCCAACCAAGAAGGTCGAGCACGGAAATAGTCAGTAAAGTGACTCGTGAAAGGAAGCGGCAAATTCAAATTCAACATGAAACTTAAGAAAAATCATTAACTCGGTTCGGCAACACTGCAACTGAAGACCCAAAGTAGAAACGTAAGTTGACGTCGACGCCGTGCCGTGAATCCATGACTTGAGAGTACCAAAAGGATATGTTCATATTAAATATAAAATTCCTTTACCTGCTTTGAATATTGAAATGATTGGCAAATATTATGATTTTATCTGGATGGCAACGTAAAAATAAATATGAAGTAAATTACTTGTTTTGATTTATGTACAAATTATAAAAAAAACGCCATTTCCACCCTAAAATTAAATATTACGTTATAAATCCCACTTATAGACAACCCAAATTACTTCTAATATATATCGGCGTGAATTAAACTGTTCACCAAATGAAACAATTTAGCTCATGAAAAATATAATGCTACAATACGTATTTGAAGTATTGACATTTTCTCATGAATCACCCTGTATAGATACGTACGAATGTATATGAATTAAATTTTAATATGTATTTTAAGAACTTACCTATCACATTTAAACTGAAAGGTAACGACATTTTTGGTTCTGTATTTACTTGGCATTCATATATTCCAGAGTCTCGTAACTGAGGAAATTTAATTTGCAAAGTCCAATTAGACGACCTCTCTGATCGAATTATCTGAAAACAAATTTTAATACATAATGAATACAATGTCAAAATAGAAATAATCGTATTTAAAGTTGTTATAACTATACGCTGGGTTGTTTTGTTTCTAATTGAATAATATTTCTACATCCCAACAAATAACTATATTATATAATCAATGTAGGCCACATCAGACTTTGCTTCTGGGGGGGGGGGGGGGTCGAAACAATGAAATTTCAACAACCAAAACAAAAGATCTTTATTGTCTTTTTTATGTAAATAAAACATTATAACACTGTTTCTGGAAGAGGGGGGGGGTTGCCTGTTATTCTTGAAAATTTGTTATGCTATTTGTACTATATAAACTTAAATAATAGGGGCTCCAAGGGGGGGTTTAACCCCCAAGCCCCTGCCTTAAGTACGCCACTGAGCAGTTTTAATGTACAAGGTGTCCAAAATTCCAGCTTCACCATTGGGATCTCGTAAATTATAAAAGATAAAGAGTCTGTTAAATCGGGGCAAAGTTGCACAATTAGGACCCAATTAATATGCTATTGAGAAAAATCAGATTTTTTTTTATTTCTGAATTTTTTGAAAAAAAACTGAAATTTTGAAAAATATTTTTAAATCTTTCTTTCTTTATTTGAAGAAATAATCGATAATCAGTACCACTTTCTGTGTGTCACTTTTTCCCCTCTACCACACATAGTATCATATTTCATATACGACGTTTCCTGTCTAAACCTCCTTCATCAATTTGTTTTTTTTCCAATACCCTACTTAATTTTTTTAAATGGAACACCCTGTATATTTATAGACCATAAAATTTGCCTTTTTTTTTACCTTTTCAAAAATATATAAGAGTATGCACTTTTTCCCAGAAACACGCAAATAAATGATAATTTTCTGAAATTAAATGCATAATTTAATAGTAAGCCATGAATAACAATAATAAACAATTGAAAGTTACATAATTCTAACGAAGAATTGGATACCTTGTTTTGTTTAGGTATGACATAACTAAGTTGTGATATTTTTAATTTTCTATAAAATGTGGCTGAGTGAAGGAAAGCTTTTTTTCTTATAGTTTGTGAAGCCATTGTGAACCATTTTAACTTGTTACTCGTAGACGATAACACAACACATACACAACTACTTAATTGCTGTAGACCGAATTGCAATGGGTTTTTAAGGACAGTGGCAACAATAGAAGGCCACCCGCCAAATTGATGCAAAATTTCCAAAGGTTTAAATGGGGGCACCCATATTATGGTTAGTTTTTCGCAAAATGTGACTAAATTAATCTACTTTTATATTGACAACCTCTGTCAGCGTCAGTTGTAAATGTAGGGTTATGTTAATGTTTTACTTTAATAATCTATTCGATCTATCTAGTACAAACTTACTTTTTCATTTAGATTTTTAACAAATAACAATGTTTGTGTAAGCGATTAATGAGAGTTGTCTGCCAAGTGAATTTAGTAATGTAATATGTACTGAAGAAGGCCTACAAAATAAAGTTTTTTTTATACTAATCTTAGAGAGCTTCTATCTCAAATTGAGGGGCTGAATGAAGTAAAATATACACTACGACATTGTCTTTTCCAGCAAGATAAAACCAAAATATAACAATGTGCAATATTTAATAACTTTTCTTGGAGTAAACTTAAACTTAAGACATTTACGGTCATAGTTATAATTTATACATTCATCACAAACAGTTCATAATTACAAGCAAAAAACAGGTGAACCAGACTTAAATACATTTCTCCATATGGCCAATCGCTGAGGACTTCTTGTTTGAATCAATATTCACTTTAATCTCCAAAACTAATAAAATGAGACACTAAAACAACAAACCTCATAAGAAACCCACGTAGCCGAAAAGTAAACAAAACGATTTTAGCAGCAATATTGCCGAACCAATCAAAAATTGGTTACTCTACTGTTGCCATTGTCCTTATAAAATCACCGATCGAATCTCGTACCAGCGCTCCCTATCTCCGGAACCTCAAGTACAAGAGGTAATAGTTTATTTGTAGTTAATAATTGCTGTAATTGTTGTTTCTAAGTTGCAACAGAAGAATAACGATTGGTAATAGCCACTTTAAAGTAGCAGCAGACGATAACTTTTTCTACTCTGCAACGACTCGTTTTACTTTATAGTAATACGTTATAGGAGTACATTTAAACGTAATGGAGTAGTCTCTGCAAAGTTCAAGAAGGTACTGATACTTAAAAGTTGTAATTTAGTAAACAAATTAGAAACAGTAACTTTAATTTTTAATGACGTTGAAGTCAATTCCTTATGTAGTTGCTTGGCAGTTATTATTATATAATGACTTTACATGGAAAATTACTATAAAGTATTATTCGCAGTAACAAATACATATATAATACTTAAAAACCAAAGTGTTTGTTGATATATAGTACGATTATTAGTAATAAATACGTAAAAACTCTTAAAGAGTAGTAGTGGAAACAGTTGTAGCTACTTTAGCGCTAGCTGAGATATGTCTGCCCAAAATAAAACATGACACCGCAAAAATCCAAAGCGTCTTTGTTGTGCCGTTTCAAATATTTTAAATGCTGGTTTTCACTATGCCAGTTCTTGGTACTGTGACGTAAAAATTCCCACACTTGAAAAAAAGCATTCGTCTGAGCAGATGACAAGTCTGCCAAATAAATCGTTAGCATGGATTTGTTGCAAATACCACTGACAAAACAGTGGCATCGCCAGGATGCAAATGTGGCACTATATTAAATTTATATGAATGATACTTATATTTCTTCAAGATCCTCTGACCGTTAGTTTTTGACACATCAATTTCCTTCTGAATTTTTCTACATAAGCACGAAGGTATTGCTTCTATATATCCCAAAACATCTATCAGGGGCGTGCAGTCCATGGAAACAAGGGAAGCAGTGCTTCCCCAAAAAAAATTACAAAACATCTTCTAAAATGTAATTTTTGAAATAGGAAACCATTAATTTAGTTTATATTAAAAATGCTAAAATATTATCTTAATTATCGAGCTCATAATAAATGCGCCTTGACTCCGACCGAGCGACAATAGAAAATGGAATAGAACCTATGCGGGCCGCTAGCTTCTCTGCAGCCAAGTCCTGTATGCTCGATTTCCTATGAGTCGAGCCAGAGGTTATCCGTACGTATGTGATACGTACGGCGCGTCGTCCATGGTGCGATATGGAAGACAATAATACGGACGTGGATATGTAAATACCGTCAACTTCGGCTGTCGGTAATAACGTTGAAAATGTTGGAGAATTTAGTAAGAAGAGTGTGTGTGAATGTGTGGTGTGTGTCTTAATAATAAATGGATTTTCAACATTAAACTTCGCTGATAAGCTTCAAATAATTTCCAAAGGAAGGGCAAAACCGCCTATGAAAAATTTAACAACAAAAATGAAAAACTGTGTTAGACATTTTTATCCGGAAAAATAATACGAACAATTTAAATGGCTAACAGGGTGTGAAAATATAGGTAATTTATTTTGTTGTTTGAAAATGAAAAAGGTCTCTGGAATAAAACTGGTTTTTTCGATTTAAACAATTTCCATAAAGCTGTAAAAAGGCACATTATGTCCAAAGCACATTTGCAGGCCGTAAAAGAAAAAATCTTCGGCAAAACCAGAATTGAACACGCCCTTAATAAACAGTTGGAAATTAGTTACCGCCAACACAATGAACTAGTCGATAAAAATAGGCAAATATTAAGAAGCCTTATCGATGTTGTTTGTTTCCTCGGACAGCACGAATTGGGATTCAGAGGTCATGACGAAACAAGGGTTTCTTCAAATAAAGAAAATTTTCAAGATTTACTTAGTTTAATGGCTAAATATGATGATGATAGCGGTTTTCGCGAAACGTCGAATCGAATCCAGAATGATTTAATTTCCGCTGTTGCCACCATTATTCTAAGAAGAATTAAGCAGGAGATTGGCGAGGTGCTATTATTCTCGACGAAACAACTGATATCACTAATTTTAGCCAATTATCTATAGTAATATGCTACGTTAAAACAGACGGAAGTATTCAAGAGCGATTTTTAGGTTTTAAGAATGTGTCCGAAAATCGTACGGCAGATGCATTATATGCCGTAGTTTATAAAGTTACTAAAGAAATTAATGGAGAGAAAAAATTAGTTGCTCAAAGATATGATGGAGCTACAGTGATGGCAGGACAATTAGAGGGTCTGCAAGCTAAAGTTGGAGAAACTTTCCCAAGTGCTGTGTTTGTCTATTATTTTGCTCATAAATTAAATTTAGTTTTATCACAGTCCATCAACCACATTAAAGAGTGTAAAGTATTTTTCGTTACTTTAAGTGGCATGGCTAATTTTTTTTCCAAGTCAACAAAACGTACACAAGCTTTGGACTCCATTGTCTACAAACGATCGCCCAAAGTAGCTCCTACTAGGTGGAACTATAATGGAAGATTTGTGTTAACAGTATCTGAAAATCGTGAATCACTGATTGAACTATTTGAGAATATAATAGAAAATAATGAAACATGGGAAGTAATAAATAGTTCGAGGGGGTTTTTGGACTGTTTGAAACGAGATTTTAATTTTAATTATTTGTTGAACATATTTTCAGAAATATTTCCATTCTCGGACAATGTTTTTAATATATTACAAACAAAAAAATGATATTGCTTTTTGCCTAAAAAAAGTGGATGATTTTAAGTCCATGTTAAGCCAAAAAAGAGATGACTTTCACCTATTTTGGGAGAAAACGATGACGTTAAATGTAGAGCCACAAGCCAAGCGTCTTCGAACAGACAATGTGGGATATTCAAATTCAAATTCAAAAATATATATTACATAAGTTTACCTAATTCACAATTATCTTAAAGTTCACTCTTATTTGCTATATAACATAAACAATTCTTTTCTCCTAAACAGTTTATTTTAAATGAAGCAAAGAGTAGAAAATTTCACCTAAACTGAAAACAGTTTGTGTGCTAGTCATCCCTACTTATAAAATTTAAAATGAGAAGAGACGATACAATTCATCCAAAGCGGAAAGGGAAGGAGCGAATTGCGGTGGCAGTAGCCAGCCGATCCAAGGTCAAGAACAGGGCGAAGGGAATTTCAGAACCATGTTGCTGTAGGAAGATGTAAAAAAAAAAAAAAATATATATATATATATATATATATATATATATATATATAGTACTATTTTAGGAAAAATAATATTTGTTGACAGTTGTGTACCTATAAATATATAGTTGAGTTTTGTTAAGAGGATATACCATTAGCTGTTAAATATTTTAATGAATATTGTTGGATTTTTCTGAATAAATAATCTTAGTTTCTTTTTATAGAGTCCTTGTTTATTTAAGATTTGTCTTAAAGAAACTGGTAGTAAATTATACATTTTTGGGATATAGTAAGTCTGAAATTTTTCACAAACAGATTTTTGTAGAAATGGAATTTTTAAATTTTCTTTTTTATTGGCTCGTGTTTGATGTCGATGCATTATGTAAGTAAATAAGTCCAATACTTTTAATAGATAGGATAGACAAGAAAATACATAGATATTTCTTCAGTTGAAAATATTGTTGTGCGTATATAGTAAGTTTTTTGGATATAAACGTGGTTTTTTGAATAGTATTTTAACTGCTGCATTTTGGCAAACTTGTAATATGTTTAGAGTCGAGTTGTAAGCACCACCCCATATGATTATGCAGTATCTGAGAATGGATTCTATCAAATATCCATATAGAATTAAAAGTAGTTTTTTGTTGAGAATTTCTCTTAGTTGGTAAAGTTTATAAAATATTTTTCTAATTTTACTGCTTACAAATGAGATATGATGATTCCACCTTAAATGCTGATCTATTATTATGCCTAAGTACTTTGTTTGGACTTGGACCTAGAACTGTGCCCTGTGGCACCACCGATTTAATGGTTTTATAACAACTATATGAGGTGTTAATTTTTGTCTTTTGCTTTCTGTCAAGTAACTTTTTAGAAGATCCAAGGGACCGCCTCTAATGCCAATATCCTCCAGTCGGTCAAATAAGATACTATGCGAAACCGTATCAAACGCTTTCTTAAGATCAAGAAAAACTGCCGTACTTTTTTTATTATTTTGAAATGAATCTATTATGTTTTTAGTTAATTGAAATACAGCATCCTCAGTGCTCTTTTTATTTCTAAATCCGTATTGACCCGAATATAAAAGTGATTCTTTTTCTAAAAAGTCAACGATTCTAGATTTTAAACATTTTTCAAATAGTTTACCAAAATTATTAATTACTGATATTGGACGATAGTTTGTTGTTGTAAGTTTTGGATTCCCACCCTTAAAAATTGGTGTTACTATGGAAATTTTCCAGGCATTAGGCACAATACAGGTTTTAAAACTTAGATTTATTATATATAAATGTGGATCAAGAATTTCCAAGTGTATGTTTTTTATTAGCTGTGAAGTTATTTCATCTTCTCCTGGACAAGAACTGTTTTTATTCGTTTTTTAGCAAAGGTCGTAAGTAGAGTGATTTACAATTTCTATTGGATATATCTGTATAAACACCTTGCCGTGTAATATTTTTTTGAACGTTACCTACATCAATAAAGAAATTATTAAAAATATTAGTCACTTCATGGTCATCGTGAATTAGATTATTATTATGTATAATGTCAATATTCTCCTTCTTTTTGTTTTTATTTGTCCTAGTAGCTTCATTTATATATGTCCATATTTTTTTATAATTATTTTTTAAATCAAAAATTTTAGTTTTGTAATATTGTATATGTTCAAACATCATACAGACGCCTCTTTTATGAAATAATCGATCAAATTCAGCAACAAATAAACTATAGATTTAACGATTTAAATGATTTTATATTCCTCGAGCTCTGCAATTTTGAAGCATTTAAAGGAAAAACTTTTCTAGAAGAGGTGTTTAAATCTCTTCTTCATTATGGCCAGTACTCCGGCCGAGTGTTACTGCGATCTGAACTAAAAGTGATTTACGAAACTGATAACATTAGCGCAAAAATAACGCTAAGGAACTAATGCAATTTTAAAAGACAAGGAGGTGGAAGATGCCTACACCGAAGTGTCGAAATTGTGTGAATTAGTATTGACGATACCTGCCACAAGTTCATCAGTAGAACGCAATTTTTCAACACTTAAACGTATAAAAAATTTCGTGAGAAATTCAACGGGGCAGGAGAGACTTTCGAATACATCGCTGTTGTCCATTGAAAATAAACTTCTCCAAAATATGTCGGGAGCATCGACGTTTTTATGATCACGTCATTGGCGAATTTGCAAAAAATGATCGAAGAATCGAATTACATTACAAATAGGTAAGTTTCTAAAAATTGCTTCCCTTTCTTAAAATTTCACCGCACGCCCCTGCATCTATCTCTTTTCTTTCCCTGTTCTCTTTGTTGTATGTTTCAGGATGCGGGTGAACAAATGATCCAAGCTCATTAAATTTGCTTTTAAACGAGCAAATATCTCGAAAAACGGTTGCCTTCTTTCTGGATATCTAAAAAGCAAATAAAAAGCCATAATAGCTTACTTATCTTTGGAAATATAATTCCGAGGCTTCTTCAGAATTTTCATTACTCTGTATCAAACACTTCCGCATATCATATTTTTCATAATTTTGATACGCTGTCATTATTTGAGGAAATTGATAAATATCAATTAAATAAAAATGCCAAATGAACGTTTATAATCTGCTTTATAAACCAAAAGTCGATCCAGAAACCGATGGGATTTTTAATATTTGACATTTATTTTTGTACGTTGTCAGAAACAACAGCCATAGCCGACTATTAAATTATGCATTTAATTTCAGAAAATTGTCATTTATTTGCGTGTTTCTGAGAAAAGGTAAACAAAACACATTTTGTAGTCTATAAATATACAGGGTGTTCTATTTAAAAAAATAAAGTAGGGTCGAATAACTTTTTGACCTGACCCTGTAAACTAATTCCGAAGGCAGAATTGAGTCCTGTGGGAAAAGTTATATAAGAAACAGTTTTCACATTTTCGATAAGTTATCTGATACTTGAGATACGAGGGGTGCCTAAAAATGCAGCATTTTCAATTTAAAAACTAAAAGGGCTATCATGGTTTTCTTAACGGCATCTTTAGTTTTACGAAAAAGTAGCACACTGTCCCGAAAAGCGCAACTTTCTATCTAAAAAATAACGGAGATACCCCGCAAAAAAACCCAAAATGGGACACCCTGTATACAGTGCGTCCCAGATTCGCTTCTCTAAATAGGGATCTCGGCTCTTATTAAACCTACAGCAAAGGTTACATGGGGAATCAATAAGTTTGGGAAATATCGGCGAAAAACCGAAAATGGCGGATTTCGTTTTTCGCCAGTATATCCAGAACGGTAAATTTGACAGCTGTCAAAATGTGACATTATTCGGACATATTTTTAAAACAAATAAAATGGCGTATACGACACGTCTTATTGGATTTTTCGATTTTTGGAAAGAGCCTAAAATTTCCAGTCTAGTGATATCTCACAAGTGCATTAAAGATTTTAGTGTCATCAAAATATCACTATTCGTAAATTAGGTTCAATGGAGGCCATGATTTATTTGTCACAAGATTACATTAATAAGTAAGTAATGTATTGAAGGCATTGAATTTTCAATACAACATGAACGTAAATAACGACTTAAAAAATCTAAATGAGCTTTAACTACTTTGTAAGTGGGTAACATTAATTTACAAATCTGCAAAATGACGTCCATTTGCATCGAAACATTTTTGACAATTGGTGACTGTTTTTCGTACAACCCTGGTAAGTGTATATCAGTTAATTAAAAAAAGAAATTATTCTTTCGTCAAACTGTTCTCTTAAGGAGTTCGTGACTTGAATGGTATTGTGAGCCGGACATCCGTCTTGTTGAAACCAAGTTCTTCTTAATTCATCTTCCGTTAGAATAGCTCGTAAGGCTGGTACAACCTGGTTTCGCAAAAGCTCTAGGTACCTCTGCCCGTTTGGGTTGTAGTCAAAAAAATGGTCCAATAAGTCGATTTCCTGAAATGATTAATAATTTATAAATAGGTGCCCAACAGTCAAGGGCGGCAGGGTCGGCCGGGTGGTACTAGAAACTATAAATTATAAAGGGAAAATTATCTTTATTAAAAAGTAGATATTTTCTTTGCAAAAATAATTATCAAAACATCTCGTAATGAATGAGCTTGTATACAGTTGAAACCTATTCAGCTTTATTATGAAAAAGAAAAATATATTTGGTTAGCGGGACGTAATAGCCGTAATAAATTATTTTGTTGGTATTGCATATTAATTTCGGAAATACTAAATCAATTTATTTCAATGATATAATAATCTTAAAGAAGTACACCGTACAATAAAACATAAAATATCAAAAGAACAATTTAAATTATTCGGAAATACAGCTGAACGCCTTTCTATAAATCATAATGAAAATCGGAAAATAATTCCACATTTAATTAATATGGTATTTTTTTCATAACGCAAGAACTAGGCTTCACGGGTAATAATAAATCATTAAATTCAATCAAAATAATTTTAAAGAATTAGCTAAATCTGCAGAAAATTTAGATAGTGTTAATAAATTTATAGAACCCAATTCTATTTTTATAGGTTCTTCGAAACCAAAATACAATATCAAAAAAGTAAGTTGACTGACTAGAGTAGAACGTTTTACTTTTTTTTATTATACTCTTTTATTATCATCAAAGAACTAAACGAAAAAAAAAAAAGATAATTATTTGACCATCATTTGGTGCCTATTTAAAAAAGATTGGTTAGATTAACTTACCAATGATCCCACACCAAACGTTACTTCCAAATCTGATCTGTAGACGTCTCTCTGCCACTTCGTGAGGCTTTTGCACAGCTCAATGATGACGGT
This sequence comes from Kuschelorhynchus macadamiae, assembly GCA_030620095.1. NCBI lineage: Eukaryota > Metazoa > Arthropoda > Insecta > Coleoptera > Curculionidae > Kuschelorhynchus > Kuschelorhynchus macadamiae. Next base: position 2,572,118 of record JAUTXW010001077.1, read on the forward strand.
TGTGCCTATTAAAGACTCCACAATTCGTGAACCTGCTCTCATCGGACCACAAGACATGATTTACAAAATCACCATTTTTACCACTTACAGAACTGTAGTCATCTTGGAAAATCAGTTTCCTTAAGTCCTTGTACTATTATGGGTTTGTATTGATAGTATTTATTCTTTTTTAAAACTCTCTGTACTGTTGATTTTGGCACATTAGTTTCCTGTTCTACAGTTCTTACCGATGCACTAGGGTTTTCGTTGATAGCTTGTGAAATGTTTCTGACTCGATTTTCATTGTTATTATTAAATCCGCTTCTAGGTTGTTCAAAGGCACCATGGTTAATTAAATTAACTACGATTTTCCTGAATTGGATTTTGTGAGGCTGCCGTTGTTTTGTATTATTGTTATTTTGATTGAAAGTACAGAGCTAACAATTTATGTGTCAGATTTATGATTTTATTGAGATAAAAGCATACCTACTGCTTATTAAAACACAGCTTTGGTACTTTCAACTAATTAACTTAACGTCAGAGTCAAATTCTAATTTTGTTACAGATAAATCATGGCCTCCTTAGAAAAAACTGAAACCTAACTTTACGAAGTGTAATATTTCGATGATATTAAAATCTTTTATGCACTTGAGACATATCACTAGACTGGAAATTTTAGGCTCTTTCCAAAAATCGAAAAATCCAATATGGCGGCCATAAGAAAAATGAAAGTTGAGGCGGGTTGCGGGTTAACAAAAAATAATGATAACGTGTCGTACACGCCATCTTATTTGTCTTAAAAATGTGTCCGAATAATGTCACATTTTGGCAGCTGTCAAATTTGCCATTCTGGATATACTGGCCAAAAACGAAATCTGCCATTTTCGGTTTTTCCCCGATATTTCCAAAAACAATTGATCGATCGTAAATCTGAAGCCGGATGTCGAATGCAATAAGTTTCCTCTAAAACTTTCCCCATTTAACCTTTGCTGTAGGTATAATTAGAACCGAGATCCCTGTATAAAGAAGCAGATCTGGGATACACTGTATAGCTAAATTGGGCCACACTTCTTTATTCCTAATAAAAGGAAAGATTGATAACGAGCGAAGTTCCGGGTAGAGGAAATTTACCGATTTTTTTTTCTATTAAATGGTGGCAGGCACATCCCGATATTTCCTGTAGTTTTTAGGACAATTATATTTAAAATTTACCTACCCTAAAAAAGCCGGTGCTTCTCATATTATTATGAACAGCAGGGTTTATATTTGTTTCTTTAAAATAAACAGAAAAAAGCTTTTACGCTTCTTAAGGAAAAACTAAATTTCGCTGTTATTCCTCTATTCTTTTTAACCTCTTCGCGAAAATATTAATTAGGTTTTCTATATTTCTCGAATATTGTAAAAGTTTGAGAAGTTCTTCCATAGCCCAATTGATAAATCTGATATTCTTTCATGCCCTATAGATATCGGCAAGTAACTTTTAATGAATTTTCATCCAAAACCATCTTTTGGTAGCTGCAACTATATAATTGGTAACAGAGGGTTATCTAATCTCCGATAGTTTTAAAAAGGCTGAATCTTTTCGGTACTTGTGATATTGCTAAAGTTACTTTATTAATTTAATAACATTTTTCCAGGACTATCAAATAATTTCTTTATTACACAAGCAATTTTTAGTTAGATACTGTTATTAATTTCCTATGCCGTGGATAAATAGACATCGTACCCGTGAGTACTTATTTTATTTTTCACGGGTCGTAACCTATCACAAAACACTTCGTTTACCTCTTTGTATTGCGCAAAATAGTATCTAATACCGCAGTTAAAGCAATTCATCGCGAGTGCCATGAAGAAACGAAAGAGATTAATCGGCACGTCAGGCGACGCCATAATTTTACATGTCACATTTCGATTGAAAACAAATTGTATTGCCTAAATTTCTTTCTTAAAAGTTAGTTAATTTTCCTTAAAATGAGTTTAAGGGATCAAAGTGAAATTAATAGTAGACCGCCAACTTCGGACGAATTAATACCTGAATATTGAAAGAAAACAGTATGAAATTGTTAGAATTTATCTTAAATTTTGCACGTAGATCATGTCAATCTAAACGCAACAAATAATCTGAACACATTTCAAAATAACATTATAGATGGCTGCAAACTATATTTTTTTTTCATATCTAGGTTACATGTCAAACAAATTGAGAAATTTTAAAATTTTGAAATTAATTCTTTTCTATTATTTAATGTTTCTCTCTTACGATCGGCGCACTGTGGTTCGAAAAGGAAATTTAGCGAGACAAAATTATTTAGGGAAAATACGTGTTCCAAAAGGGTATGAATATTATTTTTTTGTTGCCCGATTCTATTTCTAACTATTTACACACGATTATATTGTTATAAAGAGCGATTTATGTTGCATATGGAGCATGAAGTGTATCCGCATATGGAATTCAAAGAATTAAAAATTTGTAATGCCTTTTTTACAACTAAAGGCCTGTTCTTACAAGAATCACAAACCAGTCAGAGCCAAGCAGTATTCGCTTGAGCAGTTTGCAAATTATTTCTGGTCAATCAAATAGGCGCTGACTGGTTTGTGATTCCTGTAAGAATGGGCATTAAAACTCATTTTTAATTAAAAAGTATTTTTTTTTGTAATAATATAATTATCATATCAAAAAGAATGTTAACAAATTAGAAAGTATTAAACATACTTTTCCTTTTAGCATCGAGTTTAACTCATCCGCAAATACATCGCCTATACACTTGCATCTTTAGTGGCTCTATGTCTTAGATATTATTTTAATTCAAACACCTTATTTATTTTTAATTCTACTAATTAAATACATAATATGATTCGATGACGCATAAAAACAATATTTTTAATAACTGGCTGAAAATGCACAAAATTATATATTTAAACTACCTACCTATTTAGGAACTTCAACTGAAATTCAACAATAATTCACTAAAGTACGAAAAAACAATAGAACAACAAATAAGTTAAATAATTATTAACTCGAATTTTACTTATCACGATTTTTTTCTTTAAAAAATGGAACAAAATAAACTGCTATCTACCAAACGAAACGTTTTAACATTTAAGGTAAATTGTCTGAAAGACAATTTTCTGAAGAAGCATTAGTCGGCTTCAGAAGAAGATGAGTTCAATTCCGAATCACTACTTTCATTTGGCTGATTTAAACCAACATCAATGTCAGGTTGTTTTAAAAGCTCAATGACAGCAGGAGATAATTTTTTTTCTTTTATAAATTGGATTGAGTTGTGATATTAACGGGTCAGATGTTATTAATAGCATATGAAGCAGATCTTCATTTGTAGCGATTCTAGAAAATTTTCGTGAATTATGTCGGCGAAAATGTCTGAAATCCTTATTCCTGGCTTCCTGAGCTTCTTCAGAAAATTGTCCTATAGGCAGCAATGCATTTTCAATAATAAGCGCACCATGTACAAGGATCTTATGTACACTTGCTGGCATATTATACCACGGATATAATTCTAGGTATAATGAAAATATATTTTCAGTATATAGTTTAAATTTGTTGCTGTCAATTGGCAAACCGGATGACACAGCATTTAATATGGTAGAAAACTTATCAATCAGATTTTTATCGAGTCCGGTTATTCGTGCTGAAAGTTCTGAATTTTTAAAAAAAGTCCTGGCCGTGTTTCCGTCATTGGTAGTTCCTGTGCCTTGTTTCGGTTTGTCGACCAATAAACCCATTTGCTGTCTAAATTTTGTAATAATTTCTTCCTTTCTAAGTTTACAGCTCTCTTTCTCTTCTGTAGATCTTGCCTGCCATTTTTTTATTTCCAATCTGTACGAGATATGGAGCAGACATTCAAAACAACGAATATAGGCATGTAATATTGAAATTCCAAATGTGCAATTTTCCAAGTTTATTGTTTTTTCTGACAATTTTTCCTTATTATTCATTTCTTTTGGAGTTGCCAAACAAATTAAACATTTTTGCGCCGAAATATCAGTAAGTGAACTACAAACTTTCCCGTCCACCATTGTTAAACATAATTTAGTCTGAACTTGAATATTACTCTTATTTACTAAAATAATCGTGTCTTGTAAATTGGCTATTTGAATTTCAATATTACTTACCTCAGCTTTGGTAAGCTCTTGTGTTTTTTTTTTCATAAGGAGTTTTATTGGCCGACAAAAACGCGTAGAACAGGGCACAGGATTTTGCCATAATATTTTTTTACCATTAAAGTTTTTACTTTCAGCTAATAGCTGAAGGGGTACGAAGCATACAGCAAACAAATCCGAATCACTGCAATTTAAAAATTCTTGCGAAAATGCTTGTTTGTATTCAATTTGGTTGCTGGATCCATCGCATCCCCATTTAGCAATAAGTGTAAGTCTCTCGTTACCTGTCAATGTACTTAAAACATCTTTTTGAGATAAAGCCAGTCTACTGATTGTGTGATCTAAAAGAGCCTGTAACTCAATCTCAGCAGACACTTCGGTGATGAAAATTTTTTCGTTTGGAGGATAGCAGTTTTGTTTTGCCTCTAGTAATCTATGGTAGGACGGATAGATATTGGCATACTGACTTTTTGCACTTTTTCTAATTTCTATATAACTGTGTTTAGTCATTTTCGTATTGACATATAAAGCAAGAGCTTGCTCGGGAGAGTAAGGTAATGGGTTGCGACTAGGATTTTTAAAAGTCTTCTTTATTTTACTGGCTCTTTTAGGAGTAGTTTGTGTTACCTATCGTACAATTTCAGCAGCATTTCTCTGTCCTGAGGTGTAGAGAGAAACTCCAGCTGCAAATGAAAGTTCCGAGGAGCTTCTACTTTCTAATAAAGGAGCGATGATTCTTAGTTTTGTTTTGTTGCTAGCATTTTCAAAGTTTTTCTTTGGTCTTCCTGGAAAAAATCCTCTGGTTTCACTTATCGTAATTTTTATATTGTCCTGAAGCCAATTTTCATTAGCACTTTCAAAGCGATTTAAGATTCGGCAACTTGAAGTCCATTTGGCTTTATATTTGTAAATAAATTTACGAAGTGAAGCTTTTATTTTTTCTTGGTCATTTTTTGACAAGTTCGCGTAATTATTATTTATTATATATTCGACTAGATTATCTTTAGAGACCACATTATTTTTAATTAAGTTATGTAGCTGAATCCTTGATATTTTGATAATTCCATTTGTGCCCTCCATCTCTAGAAGAAAAAAATAATATAAAGAATTAGGGCTTTTTTGACGTTAGAAATCATGACCTTTTTAATCAAAATTAAAATTAGCGTACCTAGCGCCCTCTAAGTACTGCATGAAAATTAATATCAAAAAACTAATCCTGACTACAACAATTTCATAAATACCAAATTTAGTGCATAAATATATATTATTACGTTTAGTCAAATTCATTAACAAGAATTAAACAGTTTTTTGGTACCACCCTGTATCTCAGACACAGAGCGTTGCTGTACGGGTGTTACATAAGCGTTCCTACTAATTAATGAAAGCCTTTCCGCATGATTTTGGCTCTCTGAATATGCTCTATCAGCTATTAAATACCGAGTTAATTACCCATATCATATTATGTATCCTAACAATCACGTGATCCGCGAATGACCGAATGAGGGAACTTAAAATTATAAAACCTTTATTGAGTTGTAGTGAAAAAACTTCCTCGGAATGAAAAAATAACAAAGAATTAAAAAAAAAAATTTTTGTTTTAAATTGGTAAGGACATAATAATAAGATATGGTATTTACGGTAAGGTACCCACTGCAAAAGAACAATTTTTTAGCGAAAGGAGCAAATTTAAGCAAAAACCCCAAGTACTTTCAAGAACTCTACACCTCTAGTAATTTACTAGTATTAAAAAAATCGCGGGATCTGGTGGGACTTTTTTTATTTATCAACATCTATTTCGAGTATTTTAAATTTTCGTCATGGTGTAATCATAAAAAAACAATGTCTTAAAATCATCAAAGTGACAATATTAAATTAAGTCAAGTATACCAAATTAAACTACATTCATGGTACTTACTTTTTATCCAAACACTGCCTTTTTTGTCGTGGACGAGCGCTTATTAATAATAACAAACTATGGTAAACGAATTAACTTTGTTATGTCGCTACAAATTGACAACAAATGTGTTTTTTTCAAGGTTATGGCTTCCATGGAAACTGTTAATTTCGAGTTCAATTTTTTTTTTCGGGTAACTTGACGTGTTGGCTTTTTATATGACATAAAATGAATTCATGAAATGCATTTTAAAATTTTGAATTTTGTCTCGCTAAAGTTCAAAAATGAATTTCTGTGCGGCGCACTGATGAGTCCCGATAGGATGAAAGTATTTGTACAATTACTATGTCTCTATAAAAACTTAAGGTAAATGATATAATTTCTTATGCTTGCTTAAATAGTATTATTTATATTATGTATCGAAACATCCCGTAGACAGACTAGTCTACATGTTGAGGTATGTAATTTTATTAAATATTTGCTTCAATTAATTTAAAGTTAAATATTTTTATTCAGTTGCGAAAAAGCTATGGGGATGATCTGGTAATATTTTAGACAAAATCCAATATGCCGAAATAAGATGGCGGCCTAGTGAAACTTAAAAAAAATATTACTAAAAAAACTAATTATCCAATTTGTTGGTGTTTCATAAAAATAAACTGGTAACATTTTAGTATAAATCTAAGATAGCAAAATTTATTGAATAAATTTGAAATTTTGTTCAAACATTAAGTGTGATAAGAGAAAAACTCGTAAAGTTGTGGTACGAATACACGATGTCGAAATAAAAAAATATTATCACTCAATTTTAACCACTCTTCATTTATGTTTATAGATAAAGTCAAAATCAAATACATTACACCAAATTTATTTTTTCTAATGGAAATATTATTAAATATTCTGAATGCACTAAATTTTTAGTATTATATAGTATTATATATAGATGAAAACCTTAATTGGAATTAAGAGATTCAAATTTTAAGATGAAATGTACGACCGTTAATAAGAATAATGTATAAAATTAGAGATTATCTTCTATTAAAATACCTAATAAATATATAAATTGCACTAGCATTTTCAAAATTACAATATTTAACTTCAATCTGGGAAGTGCCAACCTGACAACATTAAAGCCTCTCAAAAGACTACAAAATAAAATAATCATTTTGTCTTCAAAATGAAGTAAAATTCGATATATGGTTGCGTTTAAAAATTAAAAGTTCAACCTTGTCAAGCCACCTCCGAAGGGATGGAAAAGGCTTAAACACCCAAAGAAAGTTGATTTGTTAGTACACATGCAACTGCCAAATTTTAAACTGTTTAGCTTTACCAGTACCTCAGATATTAGTCCGTACTAAGGATTTTAAAGAGAGTCATTGAGCCATTAGCAGGGATTCTTACATTTTTAATTAATTTGTCATTAAAGGAAGGAAGGCAAATTTCCGCGTACATTAAAATTAAATAAGGTTTAAGACAAGTAGGAAACTATCGCCCAGTGGCACTCATACGCGTATTTTCCAAAATACTTGAATACTGCTTTTTGGTTCGTCTTGAATCCTTTTTAGAAAGTAATAAAATACTATCCCCTTACCAGTTTGGGTTTAGGAGGGGACAATCTACCATCACTGCATTTTATAGCTTTTATAGAGGATTGATGGCACATTTAAAGCAAGGTGAGTGTCCTGTTTTGTGATCTCAGTAAGGCATTTGATTGTGTAAATCATCGTGTTCTATGCGGTTCCACACAATTCAAAATAAGCAACCACTGGATCTTGATATTAGAACAGGGAATGAAATTATAAGTAGAACATGTTCCATAAAGTTTTGGGACTATTCTTGGACAAAAACCTCAGTTAGAAGGAGCACTGCCGCGCACTACGTTGTCTTCGTTTGCTACATGCTAAGAAATGTAAGAACGGTCCTGTCTATGCGAGAGCTTCTCTCTGTATATGCGGCGCACGTTGCATCTCGTCTTCACTACGGGATTTTTCTCTGGTGTCCATCACCGGTAGCGCATTCAAGTTTTTTTCTAGTTCAGACGCGCATTTTGAGATATATGCTTGACTTACCACATAACACAATATTCAGGTCACAATTTAAAAAAATGGGTATTCTTACTCTGACAGGTATTTTAATTTATGAACTCAGCAAGTTAGTATTTTTAGATATTAATAAACACGCAAGGATGGTGACGTACATCCCCACTTCACTCGCCAAAGAGATAGCCTGTGGATTCCATTTAGCAGACTAAATGTAGGTAAAAACTCTCGATATTCTGGGCTTGTGTTTTTAATAAATTCCCACAAAACGTTAGAAATTGTAAAACATTTAGTAGATTTAAGATTGAACGAAAAGTTTTTCTGGTTAATTACGAATTTTATAGTTTGAAAGAGTTTTACCTTGATGTGCACATTGTTTTAATGCCAAATGATGATTATGGCGAGTTCGTAAATTTGTTTTTTATTTAGCGATTCTATATCTATAATTCCCCTTCCTCCTTCTTTTCTCTCGATGGTGAGTCTTTCCTTGCATGCGTTGGGATGTAACTTCCTGTGTTTAGTGAATTCAGTGCGTATGAGAATGTGAATGTTTTCTATGTCTGTGTGTGACCATTTAATGATACCAAACGAATACGTAAGAATAGGTATGGCGAAGGTGTTAATAGCTTTCGTTAGATTTCTGGAATTCAGTTTTGTTTTTAGTAGCTTTGTGAGTCTGGTGTTAAATTCCGTCTTGAGCTCTGATTTGATATGAGTGTGGTTAATTTTGGTGCTTTGATGGAAACCTAGGTATCTGTACGTTTCTTCTTTGATCATGCTATCTATAGTTTCATTATTGATTGTTTCCTCCGTAGGGTGGTCTTTCCACTTTCCCTTGTTGATATGAAGTAGCTTGTATTTACTTATACCAAATTGCATGTTGATGTCCAGGGTAAACTTTTCTGTGATTTTAAGGAGTTTCTTTAGCTGTGCCTTTGTGCTTGCTTATAATTTTATGTCATCTATGTACAAGAGATGGTTTATTTTGTGTAGGTTATTTTTTTGGTGTTTAATTTGGAATCCGAAGTTTGTGTTATTCAGTGTGTTTGAGAGTGGATTGAGACAGAGGCAGAACCACAAAGCGCAGAGTGAATCTCCCTGAAACATACCTCGTCAGATGTAGATCTCTTCTGTTTCGATGTGCTCTTTTTGTGTTCTCAAGTTGATTTTAGTTTTCCACGTACTTATGATTTGCGTAAGAATTTGCCTGATGTTTTTATTGACTTTATATAATTCTAGTACTCTAATTAGCCACCCTTTTTGTTCTTCCGTTAGAATGTTTTTGTCTGCTAGATGTTCTTCTATTCCCCTGGTAATTGTGGCTGTGATGATCTTATATAGGGTTGGAAGGCACGTAATAGGTCGGTAATTTGACAGGTCCTTATTGTCTGAATTTTTGGATTTAAGGTATGCTATTCCTTGGGTGAGAAAACTGGAGAGTGTGCTAGGTTTTAAAATAATTTCATTAATTTGGCGAGTGAGAGCTTCATGTGTGGAGATAAACTGTACCAGAAGTTATGAATGTTATCTATTCCAGGACATCTCCAGTTATGCGTGTATTTGATTGTTTCTGCAACTTCTTGTGTTGTCATTGCAAAGTCCTCTTGTTCTTCTAAGCACTTGTGTCTGCCTTCTTCCGCTCTAATCCATGAAGCGTTATTATTGTGTAGTTTCAGTTCTGACCAAATACTTTTCCAGTATTCTATGATCTCTTGTTTGGTCGGTGGTTCTATTACTCGTGCCTCCTCATTGCTCATGATTTTTTGGTAGAACTGTTTTTCGCTTCTTCGAAACAGGTTGTTAGCGTCCTTTCTTTCATTTGATTCTTTGTATCTTCGGAGTCTTACGGCATACACAGATAATTTGTGCTTCAGAATGTCAAGGATTTCTGTAAGCGTGTAATCAGGAGATGCAGATTTGATTTTCTCTACACTTTGTGTGATACGTTTTGACTTGTTGCCGTTCATGGATTGGGTAAGATGTCCCAATTCTTTTCTAATTTTGTTAATTTTGTTTTCGATCCTTATCTGCCATTTGAATTTTGGTTTTATGTTGTTGGTGTTTCTGTATCGTGGCTAGAGTTTTTGATTGTTCTGTGTTATCGTGGTTATAGCTGCTGCGTAGATCACTGTATGAATGTCCTCAATTGTGCTCGCATTCGTTATGTACTCGGGAATTATGTGTTCGTTGATGGTCTTTAGAATTTTATGTGTGTCCCGTTTGAAGATTACACGAGGAATAGGATCTCTTGTTGTAGAATCGGAGCCTGACCATTTGTTTAGATGGGTCTTCATTTCTACTTTGATTGCTTGTGTGAGAGACGGTCTGAGGTGTAGCTGTGTGTATGGTGCTTTGGGCGAATGATTCACTTGTCCTGTGTGCTGTATGGTGCTTGTCAACTGTCGTGGGTTGTTGCTGGATGCTTCGCCTCTACTGAGCATTGAGTGAGGTTGCAGATCCTCTTGCACAGAGTTGGGCTGGTTTGTATGTGGGATCGGTTCGGCATCTGCCCCACTGTCCTCGATGTTTGGTTGATGAATGTTTAGTTCAACAGCTACCATAGCTTTGATGTTTTTCAATGCGAGTGGGGTGAGCTTACTGGTCTTAGTGATTATTCTTTTTTGATCTATTACTCTCTGTTCCGTGATAAGTGATTTGTATTCTGGATATTGTGCTATGAAAAGTGTATGCAGTTTGGTAGCGGTGTAGTAGGAATGCATCACCGTTCGATTCATTTCATCTGTCCATTTTAACCTCTTCCTTGGTTTACCTGCCTTGGTAGTTGCAGGTATCCGCTGTTGTAATGGGCTCAAGTTGTTGTGTTTGGTTAGCATCTGTGTCAGATTTATTTGTGTATCTATTTGGGCAGCGCATGATCGGTTCGCTCGATTCTGTACTGCGGCTCATGCGTTGCCCTGCCTTTCCCGCCTTGGTGGGAGCGAGCTTAGCCGGCAAAACACTTTCGGTGGGTCTATTTTCCTTTGCCTGGTCGTGATCGTTTTGGTCGAGCTGTCCTTTCCCGCAGCGTCCTCGATCGTTACGCTGCTCGCCCGATGCTTTGTTGTTTGAATTGATATTTTGTGGTGTTAGAAGCTCAAAGTGTCCCGACATTGGATCGCCTGTTAGTAGAATGTAGATCATTTTATTGTGTGTTTGTTTGCCTATTATTGTTGGTCTCTCTTTAATGCACATTTGTTTTGTTCTTGTTGTTCTTGGTTTTCAGAAAATATGGAAGATGTGCTTCTGGGTTTCCGAGAGAGCAAATATTTCTAGGCTCCTTCCGTATGTAGTAGTTTTGCTCATGACCAGTTTTGTCGTAGATATTCCAATGCGTCTTCTCGCAGTTTGGTATGATTGTTTTGATGGCCGTATATGTGCAAGCTGATTGATCGGAACAGACAGCTTCCGTCTCCAACAATGTCGGCTCTGATGAAATTCTCAGAAATAGGTACGGCTGTAGCAGGCAAAGGCCCGCCTTTTCAGCCTTTCGCCGCCACCGTCCCGCACGCTGTCACCTTCAGCAGTGGCTCCAAAGGTGCCCTGGCGATCCCCAGGCAGCGGCTCTTTTCCGAGGCTCGATGCTTTCTCCATTTTCATGGGTGTACCACCATTTGACCCTGGTGGTCCAAGTAACTCGTATCCGTGGAGGCGTCACTTCCCAAGCAACTTAACCGAGGTTAGTTGCTCCGTGCGGTTTCAAAGGTTAGGAGGGGTTTAGGGTGGCTAGGGTGTGGGAAGGGCAGGGATATTGGGTATTTAGGACAGCGGACAGCTGGACGTCGCTGACAGTACGGATTACGAAATTACCGTAGCGTCCTCAATACTGCTGGATGCAGTACCCAGACGGTCAGACTTATTATTATTATTACTTTTCGGACACCCTGTATATATATTTTTATTTTAGAAATGCTTAATATCACTGGGGAACAAATTTCAACTCTTTCTTGAACAAAACCTATGTTTTTGATACCTATTAAAAAATTTGCTTGTCAAAGTCACAATTTTATATGGAGTGGCGGTAGTAAACTCTTTTTAGGAGAAACTAATGGCGCGCTGGTTACATTTTCTGGCTCAAAAGACCTCTTTCGGTGGCCAAATTTTTTTTTCTGTTGTGATCCGATCGTGCTCGACTGTCCCATTCGTAGAGGGAGCAGCAGTATTTGGTATAACCTAGCTGCATTTCAAGCAAAATATCACAAATCCCCACAAATTTGCCATTTATATTTTTTATATTGTATGGTCTCCAGTAACAATTTCAAATTAATATACGTTTCTTTCATGTGGACAACATCACCAATTGGGATTGAAGCCAACTCGTTTCCATTATGCAGTAACACAGCGTTAAGCCTTACTTTTGAGGAATAAATCAAAAGTCTCCAGTCTTTTGGATCATAGTCCAGATTTAGAGCTGCCATTAATCCATCAATGACCCTACAGGCAACCAAATTGTTTTCCATGTTACAAAGTGGTGCTAGATTTTTCTAATGGCTTCAGTACACAGAAACTTTTACTTCTTCTGGAAGTAAATTCCGTTGTTGCAATCGAGAGACCAATATAACAAAAATTATCGTATATTACACAAACTCGTGACATGTTGCTCAAAACTCTCTAATTTCTCAAATTCGAACAGCTCTCGATCAACTGGTGGTTGAAATACAACTAACTAATAATTTAGGATTTATGTTAAATGTATTTAAACCCCTTATACAGTACACCTGGTATAATAAATCCAGATCCTCATTTAATGGTCCAATTTCCGATACATTAATACATTAACGCCAGGTAGGTAAATTATCATAATAAGCATGGATCTATAATACCGGAGTCAACTGAAACGTTTGCAAGACAGAATGTTAATTAGTATAATAAAATAAGTAAGTTTTTGCTATTTTGTTATAGTCAAAAGCAGTGTTATCGTGCGGGTCATACGATTTATCAACGACAAACTTTTTAAGTTTGTTTTATTTTATTACGTGTAATCATATCCTCCGCATAAAATCCGGAAGATGAATTAGGTAGACCTATGATATTTTCATATGAAAAAAGAGGATAAACTTATAAATACCAGCAGTTGCAAAAATCTTTGAGCGATGTCACTTCAAAGTCAGATTGACAAGTCAGTGACAAAATGAGTAATAGAAAACAATTTTCGGGTTTTTTGCATCCACAAGGGAAAAAAATGGTATTAAATCTAATAAAATATTACGAAAATAAAAATTAACCGGCCAATATCCAGGAAACAGTAGCAAAAGCTCTGGGAATCGGTATAAGGACTGTGCAGAAAATTGTGCTTGAAAAAAAGCATAATTTACTACCGAAGAAGATTAAGAAATGTACACGAAAAAAGCCAAAGATAGAAGACTTAAGTGACAATGTAAAAATGGATGTTCGTAATGCAATTTACGATTTATACACATCAAAAACTAATATAACCCTTCAAGTTTTAAAAAATCGAGGCATTTTGGAAAATGGATTAAAATAGTTGTCAAAATTAATAAAGATGTTCGGTTTTCGATATAAAAAGGACTGTAATCGAAGATTTTTATGCGAGTTGCCATATTATAGCAAGTCAGCGTATCCAGTTCTTAAAGAAATACACGGAAAATGTTAATTCAAAATTTAGAAAACTGGTATTTTTAGACTAAACTTGGATATTTTCTAATGGAAGTGGTTCGAAATCTTGGACGAGTCTGTAAAAAGTGTCAAGAGAAAAAAAAGATGTGGGACGGCAAAACAGTTCATCATTTTGCATGCAGGTTCTTCAACAGGATTTTTCCCAGGTGCAAGTTTACTGTTTTCTTCAACATCCAAAAGTATGGACTACCATGATAATATGAACTGTGAACTGTTTGAAAAGTGGTTAAAAGAACAACTGATTCCAAATTTAGATGCTCCATCTTCAATCATTCTGGACAATGCATCTTATCATTCAAGAATCTTAAATAAATAACCTACTTCATCCTGGAAGAAAAGTGATATTTATGACTGGCTAATAAAACAAAAACAAAATCCTTTACCTAATATGCTGAAACCAGAACTTCTTTTAATGGTAAAATCTATTAAAAAACCAACGATATATGCCGTAGATGAAATATTACGGGAAAATGGACATGAGGTTTTAAGACTGCCGCCATACCATTGCCAGTTTAACGCAATGGAATTAATATGGGCTTGGGGCAAAATCATATTACGAAAAACACTTGAACGACGGTCTTACATCAGATGAAGTGCAAATTGTTTGGCAAGATTCATTAAATTATATTACGCCGGAGTACTGGAAGAAATCTGTGGAACATACGGAGAAATTAATATGGGATTGGTGGAATCGAGAACGGGTTCTAGATGTCGAAATAGCACCAATGATCATTGCGCCATTTGAGGACGACTCAGAAGATGAAGACTTTTTAAGTGATGATGATATTTTTTAGTCTATAATATTAAAAAGTTTCTGAAGGATTATATTAATCTTTGACGTGTATAAATCACAAATTGCATTATGAATATCCAGTCTTTTTTCGTGTACATTTCTTAATCTTCTTCGGAAGTAAATTATGTTTTTTTTTTTCATGCACAAGTTTCTGTACATTCTTTATACCAATTCTTAGAGCTTTTGCCACTGGCTCCTGGATATTAGCCAGTAGTAATATATCTGTCAAGACACCTTTTTTTATGGAGAAGCATCTTGCGCGATTCTCAGTCTAAAGTTACGCTACTGGTTTATTGACGCAAAGAAAATATGTACATCACATTTAACAAGCTTTCGAAATAAAAGGAACGAAGGAGAACAAACAGAGTTCAAAGCACGGAAAATAACAATAACGGATTTGAGATGTTCCAAGCAGAAAAGTACATTCATTATTTGACGAAACGAGAAAACGGCTGTGGCTTCAATATCTTCTAAAATATTTAGAACTCAAAGAGACTGTGGCAGTTTAATGGACAGTGAAGTTGTATAACAAATAATATATATAATTATGTAAAAACCAAGCTCGTACTCTAAAATTTAGGGTCGGCCGAAGCTCAAGAGCGACCTATTGGATTGGGCCTCTTGCATATCCATATATAAAGTATTGATGTAAATATAAACAATGTAATTAATAAATTTGCTGCAGGAAGACAATTGGACGTTATTCTATAACTATTTATTAGAAGCCGTTTTTTTTTTACTTATGTCACAAGTATGATAAAAAATATGGGTATTTAGGTTGTTCTCATACAGTTTACAATGAAATGTACTAACAAACTTTTTTTTAAATTAACCCCCGTCCCAGAAAGGATTCCTAAAATCGCCCTTAAGGCCAATGTAGTGTTGATTGGTGCCGTGTCAAATACTAGTCTTATTAGTTTCCATTTATTTCTAATAAATAGGTAGACACCAACCTGTACATAGCAGATCTGGCTAGAGTATAAATTTAATAAATAAGAAAAAAATTTAATTTTTTAATATTTTAATGTATCTTGCCTCAAGAGGAAAATAAAATAGATGCCAAAGTGAAAGCTACATACACAACCAAAAAAGTAAGAACCACTATGCGGCCGACCGAGCCGACTTGATAAAACAAATTGCTTACGATATTTTAAAATATTCCCTTCACATTCTCTTCACCACATTTAAACATGTAACATGGAGTGAAAATTACTAGTATAATATATTAACCATGATTAGTCAAGACTAATGTAAAAAACTAACAAATTATATTAAAAATAAGTAGTATCATTTTATAATAATTACAATTAACACCTGTAAAGTGGTAGTATTTGATTGGGAAAAATTACGGGGATACGGCCACATCGAGTCGGGCTGGTGTTGGGTGATATAAGCTACGACGAACGTTATAGCATGGGGATATATGCGAACGTATTACGTACCGCGTGAATTGGTAGCTGAAGTCTAGCATGTGAGATGATGGATCGGCTGGCCGAGCCACCGTCAATAATAAATATATTAGAATATCTGTGGACGGTGGTCCACGGACTGCGGTTAATAGTGTTATTTGTATGAAAGTCAAGTAACGATAATAGGGATACATACCTATTTTGCTATGTGCCCAGGATATAATAAACTACATTTTGATTTTGTGCGTTTTTAGGATGTTTGCAATATTATTTTTTAAAAATATTTACTAAATAGAGAATTTTCCCTGTATATTTTCTGGTACGGCCCGGCCGACCCTGCCGCCCCTGAGGAGCCGTCACTGCTTCCACTATATTTGTTAACATTGATGACCTTTATTTTTTTTGTGTAAAATTTTTAAATTATGTAATGTATGTTTAAATAACTGGTTAGCTTAATTTATAATATTTTTAATTACCTTTAAAATGGTTTACAAGAAGTTGGACATATGTTTTAAACAAATATAGAATAACTAATTTTAAAATGTGTCATATACAAAATATATGCAAAATAACAAATTAGGTGTAAATTATGAGCTGCCCGTAAATGCTTCTGTTTCGTTTTCGATGCGCCACCCTGTATGTATTTATACCAGTAAGGTGAGGGTTTCTATTACTAAAAGTCGAGATGAAACGAGAATCTCCCTCGTTCTCGTCTCGTCTCGAGTGATGATATCACAGGCCAACACATATTTTGGTGCCTGCGATTTTTTAACTGTTCCTGGGTAATTTTTGGATGCAGAATGTAAAAAAGTTTTTAGATTTTGTTTATCAGATCTAGTTGTTTAAAAAAAAAATTGTGTTATATATTACGTTATCAATGTTTTGTATATAATATTATTATTGCCAGTTACAAAAACAAAGACATGGATTTAAGTATTTATTGCAAAACTTAATTTATATAATTACATTAGTCACTAATCACATAAAAATTTTCTTTTATACGACTTTCTAGAATGGAGTTTACTAGGGCAGTTTTGCTGAAGGCTCCAGCAGTAGTCCGCCATCATGTGGCTATCCCATCGTCCTTGATAACGATCTTCCATAGTTTTAATATCCTGACAGAATCTTTCCCCTTGTTCGTCACTACAATCACCTAAGTTTTCTTGGAAACGATCTAGGTGGCTGTGGAGGTAGTGAACTTTTATACTCATGTTACAGCCGAGAATATTAAAATTTGAAAGCATAGTTTCCACTAATTCTACGTAATTCTCTGCTTTATGATTGCCAAGAAAATTTTGCACTACTTGAACAAATGGACACTAATCGTTAGATTTAGTCTCGTTCATTGCTGTGGTGAATTGTGAATTGTGGATCTTGAACCAGTTGCCCTATTTGAGGACCATCAAATATATCAGCTTTTAGTTTTTCCGTGCTAATGCCGGGAAATTTACGTGACAAATACCCAAAACTATTTCCAACTCGATTTAAAGCCTTCACAAATTGCTTTATTAGGCCTAGCTTGATATGCAAGGGCGAAAGTAAGATGTTTTCTCTTGAAACCAAAGGTTCGTTGATCACGTTTTGTTTTCCTTGAATCATGACATCTCTTGAAGGCCAATTTTTGTTAACCCAGTGCTCATTTTTAGCTCTGCTGGCACAAAAAACAAAGATATTTTGTATAACCACTCTGCTGTCCAAGGAGGAAGTTAATCATTTTTAAATCAACAGAAATTGCCCCCTGATGTTCCTCGTATTTAATTTTTCTCAAAACTAATACAATTGTTTCATATTCTTCCTTCATGGCAGTAGAATGACCAATAGGAATTGAGCCATATTTGTTACCGTTATGTAAAAGAACACATTTTAAACTACGTTTTGAACTGTCAATAAAAAGGCGCCAATCATCTGGAGTGTATTCAGGCAAACCCATTTTTTCTAAGAGCCCTTTTATATTGTTACAGAATACCAAGTAATTTTCCTGAGAGAAAAAAGGCAGCAGATCCTTTTTTTCTTTTAATCTGGATGCAAGTAATTCAGCGGATTTCTTTGAGAGATTCAGGTCTCTTATAAGATCGTTTAGTTCTTCTTGATTGAAACACTGCGGAGTTGCTAAATCTGCTTCAAAATCGCTGTCGTTTTCTAATTGAATTCTTTGAACTTCGTCAGACGCTGATGTTTCTATATCATCGCCTGTCAGTTCGGGTAGACTGCTGAATGATGGAACGGGTATTTTGTTCCGAATGGGCTACAGGCCTTCTGGCAGAATCTAGATCAGATTTGTGTCTATTGTTTCTATTTATGCCTTTAATATTAACGAGACAAAAATAGCAGTCGTCATGATGGCTTCGCGGTTCTCTCCAAACCATTGGTACACCAAACTTTAGGCACTTCCTCTTTCCAGTTGTCCACTGTCGCAAATGTTCAACACATGTTTTACATATAAAATGTGGGGCCCAAGATTTATCTTGATCTCCTAAATGAACACCAAAATAGGCAAGATAAGCTCTTTTCACAAAGTCAGAAATGGTTTTTCTGCTCTCTTTCAAAGTGTATTCACCACACACATAACAAAAAACATCGGGATGATTTACACAGGTACGTCTGCTTGTGGATGCCATTGTTTCAGTTTAGTGTCTTGATACTACAAAACGACCAAAATTTACACAAAATGATAGCACAACTTTACTTGGGAAAACTCAGTAATATACTAAATCGAGTACAGCCAAGCAGGCATAGAAGGATCGGGTCATAGACAATTACAGGTTTAAAAGTAATTAAGAGCAGGGTATTGAGTAGTTCCTAGTATAGGAACATTGGGTCAGGGACAATTCCAGGTATCCATTTGGTTAATTAGATGCTGGGAAATTTCTATTTAGACGATTAAGTACATATTTATCTCTTTATTTGTTGTCCTTTATCAATAAAAAAATATCAATTAACCTATTAACCTAATTAACTCAAAAACTAGAGCTGATAGAAAAAATGTGGTGGCATTTTTGGAATCAGCACATTAAAAGCATCTAAAATCAGATGTTATATTTCCGGCACCAAATTTTTGTTTTCATTTTGTTACCCTGTGTATTCAATGGTGTCGAGGCTACAAATAAAGTCTCGTCTTGCGGCATCAATTTCATCAAAAATATCATATCATCAATGATATATACGAACCTGAAAGAAAATATCACGTTATTCTGTTTTACCAGTTATTCAGTTTACACGTGCCCTGTTTCGTAATAAATTTGATTCTTAAAAAAAATAGTAAATAAGGCAAAATAATATATTATTGTATTACCTGAAACCGTTGATCAGATGTGTATGTTAAAACGCCCACCGTGAGAATGTGCAAATCCCTTTTACGAATCCAGGAAACCTGAAACAAGTAGAGCTGATGTGTATATTCATGGATGTAATATAGAGGTAGAAAGAAGGGGATGATAATATTCAAACCACGCATAAGGCTCCGTTTCGCAAAGGCAACGTTTTGTTATGAAATTTCACTGAATAGTCGCGGTATTAATATTCCTGTCACTGTTCTATATTAAGCGTAGTAGTTTGTTTGCTAATGTATGTAGCACTGAAGTTATAATGTTTTTTTAAAATGATGTTTTTGGCGTAATTAAGAATTGTCTACAAATTAAATAAAATAAGTAACAATTATAGTTTAAATCATTACTTATGTCCTAATAATCACAAAAAGAAAATATTAATATATAACCATCGAATGCAATAATGACATAACGGATTTTTTATAGCCAGTAATAATAATACAATTTTGATGTAAACTTTTTTGAATACAAAATTAGGAAGTTTTTCATAGGAAAAATATTTTCTATTATCTTTTCTTCACAAAAAAACTGTACTTTATAAATCTATCTAAATTTTACCGTTTTCGAGATATCTGCTGTTTTATTATTTGAGACATCATTTCTATAAAGTAGGCTTTTCTCATAGAAGAATCAATTGGAATTAACGCATCTGTTGCAAAGAAACATTTTAGCTTTATTTCTGAACGATTTATTAAAATTTATAAAAATGATAAAACTTGTAATATGTTAGTTTATAAAGTATAGCTTTTCTTGGGAGAAAAGACAGTAGAACCTATTTTTCCTACACAGTTCCATAATTTTGTTTATAAAAAAGCTACAACATTTTTAACAGCGAAAAGTAGCGCCCCCTAGAAGTTACATCAAAAATGAAGGCGTATTATTATTACTGGCTATAAAAATTCCGTTATCACCAATTTTCACTTTAATATCTCAAAAATTAGGGATATTATTTTAAAAAATCGAAAATAAAATTTTAACTTAATCACTCTGTATCTTTCCTAATATTAACTTTTGGACTAAGGCAATATGTATGTATATATATATATATATATATATATATATATATATATGTATATATATAAATATATATATATATCTATATATATATATATATATATATATATATATATATATATATATATATATATATATATATATATATATATATATATATATATATATATATATATATATATATATATATATATATATATATATATATATATATATATATAATATATATATATATATATATATATATATATGTATTTTTATATGGAGTTTCTGGACCAATTGATTTATATTCTCCGGAGATTTTCTTGGGTTTTTGGTCTGAATTATCTTTTTGAAAAATAAAACTGGTTTATTCTTCGGAAATCATTTTAATTTGTTTTTTTTTTCCTTTATTCCCGAACGTTTCGGCAACATGCCTTCATCAGTGGATTCTAATACAGGTCACTAAAACTAACAAACAATGCTGTTTTGGATTCTTACTTATAAACATGTCTACTTTTTTCTTTTTTTTTTGTTTTGTGTAAGAGGATAAAAATGTTCTTTTATATACATATACATCCATAAATAAGTACACCCCTGCACAGATATATACATATATACAGAAATTTAATAAACACGTATAACCTAATTAATATTACTTGTTTTTTTTTTATTTTTAGAACAAAACGTTCAAATTGGATGTATAATTATACTATAACTCACCTAAGAAGGTAAATTTTTTTAATCCATTCACAAATGGGACATATACACTTAAAATTTGTTCTACATATATGTGACAATACAGTATATACATACTTAAAACTACTGACTGACTGAAATTAAAATTCGTTTTGCTGCTGTTGCTCGTCATATATATTGTTTTTATTGGGTTAAAAAACGAGGTGTTTTATATTGTTATTATTTTGGTATGTGAAACGAGCGCATTTATTTTATATTTTTGTAATTAGTGTACCTATTATTATTTCATTTAAGATAAAATGTAGAAAATTGAACATTTTTTTTATTTTTGCAAATTGTCATTTAATTTTAAAAATTTAAATTTAGATTTACGAGAAAATTGCAGAATATATGCAGTTATTTTATTACGTTGTAATATATTTGGTTCAAGTTTTTAATTTCCGTTTTGCCATTAATTGAATTTTCGTTTTTTTTAATGTACATCATTTCCAAGAATTCCCTTTTTTTCTGATTTATTTCAGTTTTTAAGATTTGTGTGTCCTTATAATTAAATGTATGGGATGTTTCAGTCTCATGTTTTGTTAATGAAGTTTTATTTTTTTTATCATATTTATGCCCATTTAAGCGATTTTTGACCACCAAAATTATACGGATTGCCAAAATTACACAAGGAAGGCATAGCAATGCGACCAATTGTCTCTTGTATACAATCACCACTAAACAACCTCTCTAAACTTTTAAAACGAATTCTAGAAAATATCATAAACAAAAGCGCTACTTACATTAAAGATTCCTGGGATTTCAAAGAAAAAATAAATAATTTTCCCGTACCACAAAATCATATTCTAATCTCACTTGATGTGGTCTCTTTATACACAAATATACCAATAGAACTAGCCCTCCAACTTATTGAAAAAAAATGGTTTGAAATTAAAAAATTTACAGATATACCCATGGAAGAATTTCTAATTGCTATCGAATTAACTTTAAAGTCCACATTTTTCATGTACAAAAATAATTTTTATAAACAAGTAGAGGGATGCGCAATGGGTTCCCCTATATCTGGTGTGGTTGCACAATTAGTTATGGAGGAGTTAGAACGCAATATATTCGAAAAATTAGATATTCCTCTTCCATTCTTCTATAGGTACGTCGACGATTGTATAACCTTAATTCCCAGAGACAAATGCAATTATATTTTAAACGCCTTTAACAATTTTCATGAAAAGCTGAAATTCACTATCGAAACTGAAAACAATTCTCAAATAAACTTTCTAGATATGACATTACATAATAAGAACAACATTATCGAAACAGAATGGTATATAAAAAGCACATGGTCAGGCAGATATGTAAATTATTTTTCTCAACATCCAATGAACCAAAAAAAATCAGTTATTATCGGGCTAGCCGATAGAGCAATAAAATTAAGCAATGTAAAATATCAACCACAAGCCATAAGAAAAGCTAAAAATATCTTAATTCAAAATAGCTATCCAAAAAAATTAATTAACTCTATATTTCAATTATTAATTTAGATTGCATAAAATAAACAAAAATTTTTTAGTTCCCTCAAAACCCCAACTCCAACCAATCAAAAAACACACACCATATATAAAATACCTTGTAAAGACTGTCCTGGAGTATACATCGGTCAGACTACACAATACCTCAAAAATCGCTTAAATGGGCATAAATATGATAAAAAAAATAAAACTTCATTAACAAAACATAAGAATGAAACATCCCATAAATTTAATTATAAGGACACACAAATCTTAAAAACTGAAATAAATCAGAAAAAAAGTGAATTCTTGCAAATGATGTACATTACAAAACACGAAAATTCAATTAATGACAAAACGGAAATTAAAAACTTAAACCAAATATATTACAACGTAATAAAATAACTGCATATATTCTGCAATTTTCTCGTAAATCTAAATTTAAAAAAATTTTAAAATTAAATGGCAATTTGCAAAAATAAAAAAATTGTTCAATTTTCTACATTTTATCTTAAATGAAATAATAATAGGTACACTAATTACAAAAATATAAAATAAATGCGCTCGTTCCACATACCAAAATAATAACAATATAAAACACCTTGTTTTTTAACCCAATAAAAACAATATATATGACGAGCAACATCAGCAAAACGAATTTTAATTTTAGTCAGTAGTTTTAAGTATGTATATACTGTATTGTCACATATATGTAGAACAAATTTTAAGTGTATATGTCCCATTTGTGAATGGATTAAAAAAAATTACCTTCTTAGGTGAGTTATAGTATAATTATACATCCAATTTGAACGTCTGTTTTAAAAATAAAAAAAAAAACAAGTAATATTAATTAGGTTATACGTGTTTATTAAATTTCTGTATATATGTATATATCTGTGCAGGGGTGTACTTATGTATGGATGTATATATATATATAAAAGAACATTTTTATCCTCTTACACAAAACAAAAAAAAAAGAAAATTGTAGACATGTTTATAAGTAAGAATCCAAAACAGCATTGTTTGTTAGTTTTAGTGACCTGTATTAGAATCCACTGATGAAGGCATGTTGCCGAAACCTTTGGGAATAAAAGAAAAAAAAACAAATTAAAATGATTTCCGAAGAATAAACCAGTTTTATTTTTCAAAAAGATAATTCAGACCAAAAACCCAAGAAAATCTCCTAAGTATATATATGTATGTATATATATATGTATATATATATATATATATATATATATATATATATATATATATATATATATATATATATATATATATATATATATATATATATATGTATGTATATATATATATAAAATTGTCCAAAACTATATAGTCAAACTTACATTGAATAAACCTAGATTACACTCCACTTCTATGCTCTATTCCCCAATAATTTGCGATGTTCGAACCTTGTATGTGCTAGCAGTGTGCAATTTCATTCACTCGCATCCAAAAATAAAAAATGATGTAGTAAAGCATAATTATCAAACCAGAATGTTAGCGGACGGAGGGCTGAATATACCAAATTCGAGTAGAAGAATTAACCAGCATTTTGTAAATTACTTGGGGCCAAAATTTTACAATCTAATTCCAGTAGAGATTAAAAGAATAACAAAAACAAAAAGATTTAATGGACTTCTAAAAAAATACCTTTTTGATAACAAAGAGGCATTTTTGGGATTTTGGGTGTGATTGTTGCCTTTTGTGCCTTAAAAATATTTACAGGAAAAAGGTTGGGAATTGTTATTGTTTCTGTTTTCGTATTGTTACTATTGATACTAATACTATAATACTCGAGCTAATTCTATTACCGTTAACTATAGTGTATAGAATTTATTAAATTATTATATTGAATTATTCGATTATTTATTAATGTTAACTAGTTTATAAGGTTTATTATACTAAATGCACAATACAGGTGCAAATGTATCTAGGTGCATCATTAAATAGATTAGGATATCACTAAATAGATTAGGAAATATAAATGTAAAACAAATGTTATTATTATGAATAAATAAATAAATAAAAATAAAAAAAAAATATATATATGTATGTATATATATATATATATATATATATATATATATATATATATATATATATATATATATACAGGGTGCTCAAAGTTACGTTGGCACCATTGCTAACTTGTTTGTTATGAGAGCTATGATGTTGGTTAAATTATGAAAGTTTTGTGTTTTTTCCTGCTGATTACTATAGTGAAAGCCGAAAAACAACAGAATGTACGATTCTCGAGATATTTGCAAAGAAGTATATTTTTTTAATTGAACACCCTGTATATGTCTACTTCATTCGATTCGCCGTCAAAAATGCAATAAAAGGTGTTCTTTATCATTTTTGCCTGAAGTGTAAAATAACACAGAAAACTGCAATTTTTAATTTTAATCTAGTTACCTATGGCATATAAACAATAATAGAGACGGCATTGACATTCACTAAATCTAATGTCAAGCTATTTTAAATAGTAAGCTTGCTCTACTACTAATTAAAAAATATAAAAAATACTACCGAGGAACTTCAGCGTTATAGCGAAAAGTATTCAAAACGCGATCTTCCAAACCGTAACGCATCGTTTATTTTTAAAACTTGGTTCATGTAGTAAAATTTAGTTTTAGCAATAACTTAATAATTAAGGACAAGCATCTTATTACTAAAGACCAAGTTAAAACTAAAATTTGTTACATAAATCCACCTTAACCCATTATTTCCCATTGTACTCGTTCGAGTACACAATAGAAAATATTTTTTTTGGCTCCCTCTAGCGACAGCAGATCAAATAAATATTTAAAAGTCGATAGTTTTAATGGTTTCTCATAGATGGCTTATAGATATTTGGGCAGAATTTGCCAGTTACCTTTTTTTCACGCAATTTCGTCAACCGTTGCGTGAGTTAACTTGTTTATGTGCGCCACGGGAACAAATAATCCTTTAAAAATAATATCTTCCGTATTGTAGTTGTGTGTATTCTTTGTTTTTGGCTTGTACTAAGTTTGTTTATGCTATACCTAGTGTTGTTTGAGCCCATAGCCCCATTTTAAAAAAATGGTAAGTAGAAAATTTTTACTGTACTCAGTTAAGTACAATGGGCTGATGCGCTACTTTTTTATTTCAAACCTACTTTTTTTTTCCACTAACTTATTGTATCTTTTTTTTAGTTTTCAATAAATTCTGAGGATTTTCCAGAAATTCCTATAAGAAATTTTTATGGTGGGAAGAGATACCAACACTTGCAACCTGCTTTGGAAGAAGTTGCTTCGTCAAGTGCAAAAAATGAGGTCGATATTGTGATTATTCCCCCTGATGTTGATACACAGACTGATGAGGAAGATTTCGATGAAAATAATATTCCAGATGAGTTATTGATGCCTCAAGATGTCGCTGGCGAAGTCGAACTTTGGCATGTAAGTACTAGTGAAAGCGAAGACAGCGATGATGAGTTCAATTTACCTTTGTCAGTTGTAAGACAGAATATTTTGCGTACTCCAAAACCTCTTCCATCCAAGAAACAAAAGCTGCCCGAACCTAAGTGGACTCAAAGTTTTGTAGATACTAGTATTCCATCGACCGCAGGGTGCGCAGATCGGTTGGAAATGTTAAAAAGTGAGCTGCAAAATCTCAGTCCAGTTCAAATATTTGAAAAATTATTTGATGATGATGTTTATAATCATATTGTTTCTCAAACTAATTTATATTCTTCACAGAAGAATAGGCATGATTTTTTTGTTTCCAAAGCCGACCTAAAACTATTTGTTGGAATACTGCTTTTGACAGGATACCATAAGCTACCGAGTGAGAGAAATTATTGGAGCCTTAATGAAGATTTGGGTATTTCTGTGGTACCAAATGCTATTTCAAGAAATAGATTCCAGGAAATCAAGAGATTCATTCATTTAGCCAATAATGACAATTTAGATAAAAAAGACAAAATGGCAAAACTACGTCCTCTGATTTCACTTTTGAATCAAAAGTTTCAGCAGTGGGGTATATTTCATGAACATCTTTCAATTGACGAAGCCATGGTTAAGTTTTTTGGTCGACATTCTAGTAAACAGTACATAAAAGGGAAGCCCGTGCGATTTGGTTACAAGAATTGGATGCTTTGTAGTTCCACAGGCTATTGCTACAAATTTGATACATATTGTGGTGCTAAAAATATTACTGATGGAGTGGCTGATCTCCTTTTGGGATCTAGGGTAGTACTTGAGCTTTTGGAATGTGTTGCAATACCATCGGACCATATAATTTTTTTTGATAATTATTTTAGTAGCCATGGACTGCTAAAATTACTAAAAGAGCGGGGTCAGCGAGCTACCGGAACGGTCCGGGAAAACCGAACAAGGAAGTGTCCTCTGACCAACGTAAAAAATTATAAAAAAAAGGAAAGGGGCTATTTTGAGCACATGTATGATAGTGACTCAGCTCTTTTGTTTGTCCGGTGGCAGGATAATAACACAGTCTCGATGGTTACAAACTATGACACATTGGAGCCCATTGGTCGTGTAAAACGCTGGCCGTCAGCTGTAAAAGGAAAGGTTGATGTTCCTCAGCCCAACATTTTCCAGAACTACAACAAATCCATGGGAGGTGTGGATCTACATGATCAAGCTGTAAGCAATTACAGGATCTCAATTCGTGGCAAAAAATGGTGGTGGGTGTTGTTCACGAATATGATAAACATGACCCTTGTCAACGCATGGAGAATATGTCAAATTGTAAGTGAAGAACCAATTAGCCTTATTGAATTTGAGAGAATGGTAGTTCGCCATTATTTGGCCTGCCACGAAAAATCAAAACATAGGAGCAGACCACTTGGGGAACTACCAGTAAGTGTCAAAACACACGAAGGTGGTCATTTTCCATTAAAATTGGAAAAACAACTGAGATGTACTCGTTGTCATCAAAGAGTCAGGTGGAGTTGTGCAAAATGCAAGGTTACTTTATGTATTGAAAGGGACTGTTTTGCTATTTATCATTCCTAATTATTCTATTTTTGTATTGTAATATTAATTTTGTTTTAAACATTTGTATGTTACTCTGTAAGTTTGTTTATTTTTAAAAAGTACGAGTTTACTTTAAATAAAATCTGTGCACATAAACCTTTTTTTTTTGTACTGTATTATCCCATTGTACTCATCTGAGTACATGGGTCTCGGGGCTAACCCATGAACTTCCGAATATGGGTTACATTTAGTTTTTTGCTCTAAATAATGCATATTTTAAGAAAATAATGAAAAATATTGGTTCCGCTTAAAATAATGTCTTGGGTTTTAATGGGTTAAGATTTTATCACAAATAGAGATGTAACACCGATACATTCCAATAGTCGAGGAGAAGGAAGAACTTTATAAGTGAAGAAACTGAAATAAATTTGTTAGCGTACTTTGGAACCTATCCTGAAAATTCCATAAGGGACCTTTTCAATGACAGTGGTTTGTGTTGTAGAAACTATTCATGCCGTTTGAAAAAAATACAAATTTGTTCCCTACACACATTTTTATTCTATTAATAATAGAGCAAGCTTACTATTGAAAATAGCTTGACATTAGACTTAGTGAATCTCTACTATCGTTTTAATGCCATAGGTAACTAGATTAAAATTAAAAATTGCTGTTTCCTCTTTTATTTTACACTTTAGGCAAAAATGATAAAGAACGACTTTTATTACATTTTTGACGGCGAATCGAATGAAATAGACATATACAGGGTGTTCAATTTAAAAAAAATACTTTTTTGCAAATATCTCGGGAACCGTACATTCCTTTGTTTTTCTGCATTCACTATTGTAATCAGCAGGAAAAACTACAAAACTCTCATAATTTCATCATAGCTCTCATAACAAAAAAATTAGCAATGGTACCAACTTAGCTTTGAAAACTCTGTATATATATATATATATATATAGAGAGAGAGAGAGAGATAGAGAAGAAAACAGATACAAAATACAACAATTTCTGTGCGGTTCTTGGTGGTAAAAGCTTATACGAAAGCACTGAAGATGAGGGATTACTCCTTCACCAATGTGTCAAGAAACGACCAAAACATGACGCTCTGTTTGTTTCAGAACCAAGGAGCCATTCTGCGACCGTGGTATCTCTCCCGGCAAGGTTCATCAGGCAATTTCCTTGAGGGGTATCATCAGTATTAAAACCGAATTACCCAAACAATGAAACAAACACAGTGGCATGTCTTTCTACTTTGAAAGTCGATGCGGGAAATAGAACATCAGTGGCGCCATCTGTATATGGTGTTCTAAATCGCGTTAGATGCGACTTACATGGGAGGCACAAGAAGATACGTAAGGTTGTACGAAGCCTTGCCTCAGACGACATTTTAATTGTACTAACGAGCTGCAATAAAATGTACTAAATAAAATCCCAGCAATAATAAAAATAGGTCGTTTTAATTAAAAAAACCGCAACTAGATATTATCTTAAAAGGAATATATTAAAATAATGTAATATATATAAAAATAAATGTTTATTTTTAACTTTAAATAACCCACAATATAAAAAAACACAAAATAAAAATTAATATTTAAAAAAAGTAAAAAAGCAATAACATTTATTTTGTTTTTTTATTAAATTAGCTAGAGGCTCCCATTCAAAACAAGTTGTTTCGCGTAACATTTACTTAGCTGCATCTCAATTATGGCAAGTGTTGACATTTAATCGGTTTCTGTTTTCTTTTAATTAAATTTAAAGAAAAAGCACTTCCATGTGGCAAACAAAATATATTTTTTAAAAATAAACATAAATTTAAAAATAATTGTTCATTAGAAATCTAATTCTGAAATTAGATCTTCTAAGTTTTTCAATTTGTTATTATTTGACAGCATTCTGCATTTATTAGTAGTGCGGAACTTGAAAATTGAATAAATATTCGTATTTAAGTACCTTATTTTTCTTTTTAATTGATCTGTTCGTATTTCCTTAGACTTTTCTTCCTAAAAAATAATTTTATTATGTATAGATATTAAACTTTTTAGGATGTACTAAATTTAGTACAATTGTACTAAAACGGCAACACTGCTTATACGAAAAAACTCAAGATGAGAGATTATTTCTTCGCCAATGTGTCAAGAAACGACCAAAACATGACGGTCTGTTTCAGAACCAAGGAGCTATTCTGCGACTAGGGTATCTGCCCCGGCAAGACTCATCAGGCAGTTTCCTTGGGAGGTATCAGGACAGAATAATTTCCTCACGTTTCTGGATTACCTTAATCAACAACATCATAATATTAAATTCCCAATGGAAATCGAATCTAATGAAACGATTCCTTTTTCAGATGTATTTGTTCGAAGAGAGGAAAATGGTACAGGGTTATTGGTTATAAATGTCACCACCTCTAACATCTTTAGTTTTAGATAGATAGAAAGCTCGTTTTTTACTGAGTTTAATCCTTTCAAATTTGACAGCACTTCGAAATCTCAAATTTTTATTTTTCAACTGCCATTATCTCGAAATCAGTTAAAGATACGCGAAAATATTAAATACACAAAATTATTAGTTTTACAAGTAGAATCTACATTTTCGATAATATACAGGGTGGTCTATTTAAAAAAATATATAAGTTTGATTCGGTGCGTTTTTGTGAAACACCCTGTATCATATTTATATTGTCAAAAAAAAATTTAGACTGAAAATATATTTCCTTCAATCGAAACATATCCCAATCCATTTCGGTGAAAGAAGAATGCTAAGGAGCCACCAATAATTAGTGCTGTTCTTTCCCACATACATAGCACTAGAGACAAAATAGGATGATTACTTGGGCGGTCTAACATACGTACTATCTTCAACACACATAACAAGATTGGACGGTGCTTGCGTTTCCTGAAAGATGTATCTTTTTAAACAGAAGTAGTATAAAAAATGTCTTGCTCCTTTGGAGAAGTGTATGTGGGAGAAACAAAATGCTCAATATCAACTAGACTTCAAGAACATGAACGATGTATTAAACAGAAATAAATTGTTCAATCTGCTTTAGCTGAACCCCAGCATAGAACTGGCTATATTATAAATGTAGAGGAAACCAAGGATCTCACATTGGTTCCAGGATTTTATAAACGACAAATTAGAGAATATATTGAAATTTTTTAACATACAAAAAACTTCAAAAGAGATAATAATTTGACATGGTCTAATCCCAAAATAGTTATTTATATAGTATATAACATTTTTCTCCCTCTCTGTATTATATGTTTACAAGAAAGTGCTATATATATTTTTGGATTTTCATTATCATTACATTCGATAGCATTCTCATTCAATTATGAAGGCAGCCGCGATCCGTTGCCAGAGCAACATAAGCAGTTTTTATTTTATCAACAACGTCAAGTTGACAATTTATAGCGAAAAGTTTGAAGAAGTCGAATTGTTTGATTCTGTGTGGACAAAATGGATGTTTCAGACATAGAAGAATCAGCGCAGCGGCGGCTCGTCAGATGAGGCAACTGAGGCGCCGCCTCACTCGCTTTCCTATAAATATACATTTTTATTTTCAAAATTAATTCTTTCCAAGTTGATACATTATTCTCTGAAAATTGTCTCAAACACTATGAAAATTTCATCAAATATGCGTAAATCACAAATAAACACTTTACTAACAAACAGTACAATGTCCAATAACTGCAATGTCATTTCTTTTTTATTCGACTTTACCTATACGCGGCGATGCGAATTGCGCCTCGGACACTTGAATGGTATTTGGATTTTTAATAAGTCTGAGAAAGAATGAAAAGGGCCGTGTTGCATATGTAGATTCATTCCATCTCTTTTTATTGGATTTGAGGCGATGAAAACTTCGCTTAATGATTGAGACGTTGCCATTTAATGTTAGCAAATATAAATGGAAATAATTATTATTTATCGGTAAATGACAAACGCGCATCCGGCTGCGAAATGCAAGCCGTTTTTGTTTTTGTTGATATTTGCGTGGGCGTGTGGGCTATTCGTATTTGACTGTTACCGGTAACGGTTTGAGATTGAGCGCGAAGTGGGTGGATATTGAGATTATTCGGCAATAATTTGGTGTTTGTTTTATAGTATTATTTCGTGAATGTCGCGCGTTTAGTCTGTGTCGAGTGTTACTCTATCTAAAGTATTTTTGACGTTGCGTTAAATTATTGAGTAGATAGACTGATAGAGTAGTTTATATGAATTAGTGACTCAAATTTAAAATAAACGAAACGTGTGAACTATGAATCCAGTTCACGATATCGTTATGTCACTATTGACAATGGCATTTTCCAGACGGTCGACAATATAAACGACCATTTCAAACGTCATGGTATCAAACACACACTTGGATTTGTGGAAGTATTTTTAAGCAGCGTTTATATTGTTGGCCTTGCTTAATACTGGGAAAAACAAAAACAGTATTGAGTTCTGATGGATACGTTGATTTTAAAAATTTTTCTAGAGCGGTTAAAATGCATGAAGGGTCTAAAGACCATATTCAAAATACCTTAGGTTTTGTATGTTTGTCTCAAAATATGACTACAATTAAAGATGCACTAATCGAAATTGCTCGTTTATCTAAATTATTGTACAATGAAGATGTTAGGAAAAACCGCTTGCTTTTGACATACCTTATAGATAGGACTATATTACTGGGAAAACAAGAACTAGCTTTTAGGGGGCATGACGAATCCGAATCTTCTTTTAACAGAGGGAATTTTAAGGAAGTTTTAATTGTTTAATTAAACGTAACACCGAACTTGTAAAGCATTTAGAAGAGAAAAGTGTATTTACGGGACAATCGAAAACTATTCAAAATGAATTAATATTTTGTATTGACGAACATATGAGAGACTTTATTAAACAAGAAATATCGGAGGCTACATTGTTCTCATTAATTATAGATGATACGACGGATATAGTTGCAAAAGCCCAATGTTGTGTAACTGTTAGGTATATAAATAAATTAGCCGAAATAAAAGAACGTTCTTTAGGCTTTTTTGATATAAGTGAGGATTCTAGAGCTAATGCACTCTATAACTTAATTGTAAGAATCATGGAACCTTTAAATTTTAAACGGAAATTAGTAGCACAATGTTATCATGGAGCTGCGGTTATGGCCGGAGAATTGAGCGGTTTACAAACACGAATAAGATCAGATGCCCCACAAGAAATGTACACTCATTGTGCTGCTCATCGTCTCAATTTAATTTTACAACAGGGTTCAAATTATATTAAGGAAAGCAGAATCTTTTTCGCAACTTTGAAAAGTTTGCCTGTTTTTTTCCATAACTCGTACAAACGCACATCTATATTGGACAAAATAATAAAAAAACGAGTTCCGCAAGCAAGTGATACAAGGTGGTATTCTCGATCAAAAATTCTAATTTTTGTTGCAAATAATTGGGAAGGACTAACCTTAGTTTTTCAGGACATGATTGAAAATCCAGAATAAGACTCAGATACTGTACACATGGCCAAGGGGTATCTAAAAGACCTTTCCGATTTTGAATTTGCTTTTTTAACTTTTGCATTTAAAGAATTTTTTTTTGTTACTGATATCCTGTTTCAAGTTTTTCAGTTAAGTAACCTAGAAATTGATTTCTGCTTTTCACAATTGAACATTGCCGTCAAACGATTAAATGAGCTGCGCGCTGAAAATTTCCCCGTAGCATGAGCGGATCAGATTTAATGGAAAAATATAAAAATCTGTTTTATGAAATTTTAGACTGTATAATTTTTCAAATTAACATCAGGTTTGATGATTTACACAAATTGGAGTTTGTGAACTTCTTAATACATCAAAATGCAAAGACTTTGACACAGAATTCCCTATTAGTCTATTAAATTCGTTAGAAAAAACGTATCCAAAAATGTTTGACAAAGACCGCCTCAAAAATGAGCTAAGCATAATTTACCGAGATATTCAAGAACTCCTTAAACAAATTAATAGTTTAGAACTAATTTCAGTATTTTGTGAAGTATATCGACTTGCGACATTAATTTTGACAATCCCCTTAACAAGTGTACAGGCCGAAAGAGGTTTTTCGTGCTTAAAGCGAATAAAGACCTACTTACGAAATAATATATCTCAAGATAGGCGTTCAGCCCTGTCGATCATGGCAATAGAAAAAGAGTTATTAGTTAAACTTTCTGAATGTAATGGTGACTTTTATGACAAAATCATTGAGAAATTTGCTCCTTTAAAAGACAGGCGCATTAATTTAATTTACAAAAAGTGACTTAACTGCACCATCCACATACCTATTTGCCTAAACAGTTTTGGTTTTTTATAAAAAACTTACTGTCCACACCATATTAGATTATTACAGGTTTATTACACTTTAAACTCGATTCTGACTATTTTGATTAAGTATTTTAAATATTTTTTATAAAAAAATCCAATGACGAAAAATGTGTATGTTATATATCTTTGAGAAGAGTACATATATCTGAGGATAAAATGAACTACATGAAAATTGAGTGAATATCTTAAAGATTATTATTTTATTTTTATATCTATGTAATAATTTTTATTTTAAAAATTACTTAATGAAAAATTGGGCATATATCTTGTTAATGGTATGTAAAACACAAAAACAAATCATAAAAATGAGTCAATTTGGGCGTGGCAGCCCAAAAATTTTTCGCCTGCGCCATCTACCTATTATAAGTAACAAACCATTTCTCGCCTCACCAATTTTAGACACCACGAGCCGCCACTGAATCAGCGAACATTGCTTGTTTATCTCTACTATTGAAAAAATCGAAAAAAAAGTATGAAGCAGCATGTAAATCCTTTAAGAATTGGTGCCAAAGCAAGACGGCTGCTGCCGTCTCAGAAACCTTGTTTTTGGCGTATTTTCACGAAAAAAATGCTATATCAAAGTCCCCATCAAGCTTACGGTGTGAGTATTCGATGTTGAAGTCCACCCTTTTTATAGGAGAAAATATAGATATTTCTAAGTATCCAAAACTTCGAGTATTTTTGAACGTGTTTAACAGGGAAGATGCGAATAAGTTCATGCTTGAAGCCCCCGATGATATACATATACTTATTGATGAAGGTCGTAATGGTAAAGGGAGTTGCTGGAGCGTGCCGTTCTAATGAACTCTGTGAAATGAAAATAGACAATGTTAAAATAAGTCAAGAAGTCATAATTGTGACCATTCCTGACTCCCAACATGGAATGTCGCATACATTTACAGGGACAAAAAGTGACGACACTCAGGTTTGTCATTTCAAAACAATTCAAAAGTGCATTGATACAAGATCCCACATGACGACTACTAATCCACGCTTCTTTATGCGATATCAAAATGGAAAGTGCTTAAACCAGCCTGTCGGGAAAAATACGTTTTCGTCAATTCCAAATCAAATTGCGAAATTTCTAAAGTTTGAGAACTTCAAAATGTATACTGGACACTCTTTTAGAAGAACGTCGGCAACTTTATTAGCAAATACTGGAGTTCATGTATTAGCTATTAAGCGACATGGTGGATGGAAATCCGCTACTATTGCCGAAAGTTACGTAGCTGAGAGCCTCAATAATAAAAAGGAAGTAGCGTATAAAATTTTATACAATAAGACCCAGCCAGAAGTCCCTTGCAGTGCTTCAACAATGACAGACACATTGGTTAGAAATGAAGGATCTGTGGAGTCAGAAAATGTAAGGCACATCGAGAAGAAACGAGAAAACGTGTTTCCAAACTTTGTTAATAATGTGAATAATTGTAATTATATTCGGCCTCGTCTCATAAATAAAGACATATGTAGTACCTCCGCCTCTGGCCAATACGTCCACAATCTTGAAAGCTAAGCAAAAAAGAATCCCTTCGTACCCTTGCCTAACTCTGCCGATAGTATTCAGTCTTCGTTTTTGTGTTGATACGGTCACGTCGCAAGTGAATCATCGAAATCGATAGTGTAAATTAAGAATTTTTTTTTGTAGAAAAGCGTAAAAATTATGCCGAAACATAGAAAAAGAAGTCGTAGTCAGTCGGTAGAACGGTCGGGCTTTTATAAATTGTTTAAGAAGTTAAATAATAGGCTTAATAGTCTTGAAGAAAAATGCAAGGTTAAGAAAAGTCGTGGTCGTGAAATACGGGCACCTGTACGTCGTGTTATCAGTGACAGCGAAAGTGAGATAGACCGTTCTCGGGCTCCGTCTCGATCTCGGTCTCGTTCTGTTTGTAGAGAGAGAGAAGTAGACAACTATACGTCTGTGACTTCATCGGATGAGGATAGCAAAGATGATGGTGACACCGTACAGCCTGTGAGAGTTGTTGTTGATTCCGATAGGGAAATAATCAATAATCCTGGTATTATCGCGACGGCGCCTGCGTCTGCTTCAGGGATAAGTGGAACAGCTGATAATGACGGGCACAGGGAAAGTCAAAATAGTAAGTAAAATATATTTCAATTCCAATGTTTTGTGAAAAAGGATAAGTCCTAGAAGGGCGCATTGAGGGAGAAGAGTTGTTGCTACCCCCCCCCCCAAAATTTTTTGTTTAAAAGACACCTATTTTTTGGACAACATTTTTTTTATTTTGTTTGTTGTCTAAAACCTACCTGCCTGTTTGTGATAACAGGTATAGGTACCCTCCAGTCTTTCTGTTAGTGATAACGGAATAAATATTTTTTTTGTATTACCTGTTTGTGATAGCAGGACACATATTTTCTGTTGTAATGATAACAGATTCCCTATTATGTGTATATCGTTGTTTTACCTGTTTGTGATAGCAGGACGCATATCCACTTGTGGAAAATGGATTATGTGGCCTTTTCTTTCTCATTACTTGATAATAGTTTTTATTGGTTGTGATATCAATGAATACATTTAAAGAGAATTTAACTACACTGGTTCATTTTTTTGCAGATGAATCCAGAAACAATTTAAATATGGAAATTTTATCCATTTTGGGAGAGGAAGGGGTAGCCAAGAACTCGTATGGAAAACCCATCCATGCAGATATAGCTTTGCGATGGAATAATATTTTAACTGGTGGCCTGGATGACGAAACCAGAAATTGTCTAATTGAAAAATATTTGCCTCCAGAAAATTGTACCTTAATAAATCCACCTTCAATAAACCCCGAGGTAAAAATTGCTATCTCGGAAAGTATTTTACGTAGAGACGAAAGGCTAGTGCAGTTACAACAACAGATTGCAGCTAGCTTATCAGTTATCGGTCTGGCCCTTACAAAGATACTGGAAAAACCAGAAATAGAAGAAAAGAAAGAGCAGATGCAGATATTAAGTGATGCAGGTAGATTATTATCAAATATCCACTATTCGGAGTCACGATCTAGAAGGGACCTTATTGCCCTTAATCTCAACAAGGAGCTAAAGGATACGCTAGTAAGTACACCAATATCAAACTTGCTTTTTGGAAATAACCTGGAGGAGCGAATCAAGACCACCAAGGACTTGGAAAAGTCGGGCCAACAATTAAGGCCCAGGAAGCAACCTTATAACAAGACTGCAGGCAGGATAAATTCGGAAAACTACAAAATTCCATTCCCACAGAGATCAGCAGGAGCCAAGAGGAATGGATTTGTAACACCGGCTCCCTTCAGAAGGACCTATCACTCAGCTCCAGCTCCACCTCGCAGGGGAAACACCTACCGGAAAAGTCAAATTCCCCGACAGAACAATTACTCGCAGAGCAACCCGAGCAACAGAAGGCGCAGTCATCGCATATAGACTTTCAGGTTAGTAGACCATGCGGACGCCTGAGACATTTTGTACATAGGTGGCAGAGTTTATTTATAAATAGGACAGTGAGGTCTTATATTAATGGACTGTCAATTCCATTTACCAATAATCCCGTGCAAAAGTTCATTCCCACTGAGAATAAATGGTCTCAAAAAGAAAATTTAATTTTAAAAAAGTTATAAAGGCGCAATATCAGCTGTCAAGAAATGTAAAAAACAATTTATTTCAAAATTTTTTTTTTGTACCAAAACCTGATGGGACCTATAGATTAATATTAAATTTAAAAAAACTTAACTCCTTTGTGGAAAACAAACATTTTAAAATAGAAGATAATAAGGTAGTTGCCCGGCTAATAAGAAAACATTTTTTTATGTGTCGCATTGATTTAAAAGATGCTTATTATCTGGTCCCAGTACGAGAAGCACATCAAAAATACCTAAGATTTATATTCCAGGATGTAATTTATGAATACAAGTGTCTACCTTTTGGGCTCAGCTGTGCACCTTACATTTTCACAAAAATTTTAAAACCTGTAGTTAGTATGCTAAGAAAAAGGGGGATCCTTTTAGTACTTTATCTGGATGATTTTTTGATTTTTGGAAAATCATATAATGAATGTAGCAGAAATACAAATTTAGCAATTAAGACTCTAACATATTTAGGTTTTTTAATTAATCATACAAAATGCAGTCTAATACCTAGCAAAATATGTAAATTTTTGGGTTTTATCTATAACTCTTTTTCAATGGAACTATCATTACCAACTGAAAAGCAAGTTAGAATATCTTGTATTTGCAAAAAATTTTTAAAATTAAAAATATTTAAGATTAGAGACTTTGCAGAATTTATTGGCATACTGGTTTCAGCATGCCCAGCGATAAAATATGGGTACTTTCATTTAAAATCCCTAGAACGTTGTAAACATATCGCTTTAAAACAGGCTAAGGGTTGCTATGATGTACAGATGAAAATACCAGAGACGTTATTTTTTGACATTAATTGGTTTATAAATAACATAAATACTTCCAATAATATTAGTTTGTCTAAATTTTGCTTAGAGATATTTTCTGATGCATCAAGATCAGGTTGGGGGGCTTTTTGCAACGGAAAGAGAACGTTGGGATATTGGTCAGATAAAGAACAGGTAGAGCACATAAATTATTTAGAGCTTTTGGCATTGTATTTTGGATTAAAGTGTTTTGTTTCAAAATTATCAAACTGCAATATTTTATGTCGTGTTGACAACACTACAGCTGTAGCCTGTATAAATAAGAAAGGGAGTGTTAGATTTAATAAATTAAATGAAATAAGAAAAATTTGGATGTTTTGTGAAAGTAGAAATATTTTAATTTTTGCTAGCTACATAAATACAAAGCATAATATAGAAGCCGATAGGGCCTCTCGTCAGGTGCACAAGGAGACGGAATGGTCTTTATTAGATAAAGCCTTTCAAAACATTGTAAATTGTTTTGGACAACC
Source organism: Kuschelorhynchus macadamiae (assembly GCA_030620095.1). Lineage (NCBI taxonomy): Eukaryota > Metazoa > Arthropoda > Insecta > Coleoptera > Curculionidae > Kuschelorhynchus > Kuschelorhynchus macadamiae. The sequence goes on from JAUTXW010001077.1 coordinate 2,610,696, forward strand.
AGATATTGATATATTTGCTAGTAGGTTGAATAGAAAGTGTCCTATGTTTATATCATGGTTGCGAGACCCAGAGGCACATAAAGTAGATGCCTTTGCACTGGATTGGAGCAAACTACATTTTTATGCGTTCCCACCCTTTTGTATGATTTTAAAGGTGCTTCAAAAGATAATTGAAGATCGAGCGGAAGGGATAGTAGTTGTTCCTCTCTGGGTCTCACAACCATGGTATCCTATTTTTAAGTCAATACTAGTTGGTGAACCATTAATCTTTAATCCTAAAAAATTTTTTACTTACCTTTAATAGGTTACCACACCCCCTTTGGCAGAACCTTACCCTGGTGGCGGGGAGACTATCAGGAGGGCGCTATTGTTAGGAAAGGTGCCTAGAGATTCTTTAGATATATGTTTAAGCTCAATTACACCCGCAACATTAAAGCAATATAATGCTGCCTTAAAGTTATGGTGGGAGTTTAGTATAGCAAATAATTTAAATCCCTTTAAAGTTGAAGTTCCAACTGTCCTAGAGTTTTTAACCACACATTTTAAGAGAGGGGCTTCATATGGAACTCTTAATAATTACAGATCTGCAATTGCACAAATAGCAGGGCCGGACTTGGGGCAAGATTTTAGGTTAAAAAGGTTTTTTAAGGGAGTTTTTGGGAAAAGACCAACCTTGGCTAAATATGAAAATACCTGGGACCCAGGTATTGTTATAAATTATTTAAAAAACTTTAAAAATAGTGAGATTAGTTTGGAAATGCTTACCCAAAAACTAGTAAGTCTGATGACATTGGCAACGGGACATTTGCGAATTTTTACAATAGACCTTTGATATCCAACCAAGAGTTTGCCCAAACAATTCTTAGCTTGTAAATTAAAATAATAATTAACATAAATAATAATTTGTTCGTTGGAAAGATGTTTGTTATTTGGTTTGTCTTGTTTTTTACCAAAACCTTTATATTATATGTTATGATATTAATTTTTATGTTTTCCTTGTTGTTGTAAGATTAGTGTGTTATAAACTGTTGTGATAAATTACATATTTATTACATTATTATGCTTACATACCCATAAGAAAAATTTTCTTTTTTTTTAGACTGTTGATTTGCATATGTTTTGTTTTATGTTCCTTAATGTTGCATATTAACTTAAAAAATAATAAATATATATATATATATATATATTTTTTGAAGTAATTAGTTGTTGCAACTTCTTTAAACATCTACATATGTCTTTATTTATGAGACGAGGCCGAATATAATCATAAGATCAAACGAACTTACCAAGTGATGTTCGATCTTGATTATATGAAGGCCTCGTCGAAATAAATAAAGTCCCAACCCAACCCAATTTTTCATATTTAAAAAAAAAAACCCAAATTGTGTTGCAACAACGACTTTAAACTAGACTGAATACTATCGGCAGAGTTAGGCAAGGGTACGAAGGGATTCTTTTTTGCTTAGCTTTCAAGATTGTGGACGTATTGGCCAGAGGCGGAGGTACTACATATGTCTTTATTTATTTCGACGAGGCCTTCATATAATCAAGATCGAACATCACTTGGTAAGTTCGTTTGATCTTATGATAATTGTACCATTAATATTCATTTCAATTAATATCACCGGATTTTTGTCCGGATTTTTGTAATATGTTGATGAAATCAAAAATTAAAGCTACTTATAATAATTTTAGATTATTTCCCTAGGGATGTAAGTTGACTTACACCCTGTCATTAAGGGCAATCAGTATTTTGTTAAGTAACTTTCACTTACGTCTGTCAAAGCAGTGTCAAAATAGGTTGCTTACAATACAGGGAGGGGAAAAACCAGGTTTTCCTAATTGACCAAAGCCGTGAAAGTTTCCGTTCCAGTTTTAAAACCTCTTAGAAAAAACACAGATAAAACATAGACTCGTGTACTTCACTTCCATACTGCAATGACGCAAATAACAGTGGATTTCGTTTTGAAAGATGTTCTTTCCAATAACGGATTTCAAAACGGTTTAAAAATCGAATCGTATATTTCATTTTTGCAACGAAGTTTTGACGTCAAACATAGAAGCTTTTCATTCGGATTTGAAACTCGGTTTGGGAGCGCTTTAAAAGTGGTTTAAAGTATTGCGTGGGAGAATTCCGACTTTTTTGTCATTTTTTAATGTAGGTTGGGCTGTAATTAATTTTTATTTATTGATTATTTATAATTTCTCTCTTAAAAGTATGTTACTTAATTGGGGCCAGTATAACATAATGTTGATTTGGAAACTGCAGTGCAATTAACAACTTGTAGCAAATTATTTGAATATTTATTTATCGAAAATCTGAGTGTGATACTCTAGAGGATGTTCTTTTGGCCCTGTAATTGATAACGTGGTTCAACAGTGCGTTCAAGGCCAATAGCTCGCTCATTGTGGGAATGCTGGAGCTACAATCCAAAATTATTTTCGATTATACAGGGTTGAGGATAAGTTTGCCACAAACCTCACCCTGTATATTGTTTTATTTTTAGATTCCCCCTATTTTGGCCATTCACCCAATAGAGTTTGTGTGGTCTATACAAAGACGTTCAAGATTCATGGCTACTTTTAGAAAATAACACAGGTACATTTGACGCCCTGTATTTGTTTAATGCGTTAGCATAAATTATTTCAGCATGGTAAAAGCTTCGAAATGTGGTCTTCTTTCCACTTTTAACTTACTAGTAGGAGCAGAGTCGAAGAAGGATATTTCTTGAAGTGTTTAAGAATAAGTATGGCTATGTTTTGTAGTACTAAGACAATAAAAGGTATAGGTAAGTGTAATATTATTGCAAGCTAATGTGGCAAAAATGGCTTAATTAACAAAAATCTTTAAAAAAATCTAAGAAGGTAGAAATTATTAAAATTACATTTCACCGTCAATAAGCGAAGACTAAAAAAGGCAAAAAACTTTTCACAGAAACCAGTTACAAAAAAAGACAAATTGAACAAGACAATTAAAGTTTAGGAGTGATTAAAAATAAAAACTAAAAGACATAAAATTTACTCGATGACACACGTGGGAGCCTTAAATTCGGTTCGAAATTACATAAACCAACTACAATGCCCTCTTACAATATTGAAGTCTTCAACAGTGCTTAGTAGGCCTCTTTTCATAATTTCGCAAATTTCTTTTTTAAATATACATATACGACATTTAGTTTAAGGGTTTTGAGAGTTTATTATAACATATTTAGTCAGAAATATTACACTGGCAGACAAAAAAAATTTTTTTGGTGTAACACAAATCAGAATAGCATAATCTAATAGAATATACCTATCCAAATACGAAAAAAACAAATAGAAAGTTGTAGCACGTAGGGTTTTCTTGTTGGAGTTGTAGAACCATATCGAATGTTACGATACTTAATATCTATAGAAAAAATGATTTTAGAAAATTCTTAACCCTGTTTATTGACTATGTTTACAGTTTTCGCCTATTAAACATACCATACATCTAAGAGAAAAACAATCGAGAAAAATACTAACTTAAAACACTAATTAAACTTTATTTTTTCCGTTTATGAGGGTCTTATCTTCTCTCTTCAAAAACCAAGTCAAAGTAGTCACCCATCATGGCTGGATCCCTTCGTCCTTGGTACCACATTTCGATTGTTCTGATATCTTGGTGAAACCTTTCAGCCTGCTCGTCACTAACAGCTCCCAAATTTTTAGGAAAAAATGACAGATGGGAATGGAGGAACTGAATTTTTAATGACATTCTAGCACCAAGCGCTTTATAGGCATCTAAGAGTTCATTAACTACAGTCTGGCAACTGAATGAACCTGAATGGAAAGAATGCGGGCAAAAAACTATATAAAAAAAAATATTTTTACTGCATCACGAATTCAAATAAAAATAGTAAAAATATATTGATCGGTATCGATAGTATATCAGCGAAGATTTCCCAAACTCCGGCCCGTTCAATAAGCAGTCATTGTCAGAGAGAGATAGCCGTGGATGGCGTGGAAAAGACGAAGATAAAAGATCGTTATTCGAGGCTTGGTTTGAATTATGAACGGGTCGGGGTCTGATGTCCGATTTACTGATCAGTGGTGTCACCGAAATAAGAAAAATGAATTACTAATTAATATTTATAATATCCACTTAAGTTTTATTTGTGTATGTGGGCATTGCTTGTTTTTTTTTTATTTTCTTGTGTGTATAATTAGTAATAATCATAGCCATTTGGAGAACTTGGGAAAATACTTGCAACAATGTGGAACTTGTGGTTGAAGACTTTTTTCACAAAGATATGGAAGAGCACACACAAAAGGTGATAAAAAAAATTAAATATTTACGCCCATTTCCAGAAATTGTTTGAAATATTTTATGGGGGAGAAGTTTTTTCGCCGTTCCAATTGACGTTAAATAAAAAAAACTTCTTGTTAAACTCTGTTTTATTAATAAGGATTAATTAGTTGTTTTGTTAATTTTACTTGTTAGTTAATTATTTCCGATTGTTTAGTTATTTTATAATGAATGATAGACTCGGCTCGCTTCTTGGTGCATTTCTTTAGTTTTAATTAATGAATATAGTGAGTGAGTATATACATGCAAATTTCATACCTATTTAAATCTTAATACGTATCTTTATTTGGTGACATATTTCTAGGTTTTAATTATTTCTTGAAGCTTATATATTTCTTAAAATAATTAAATTTTCTTCACCCAACAAGAAAACCTGTTTGTCTCTCAAAAAGGATTTTGATGATTTTCATTAGGCAAACAATAAACAAGTTTTATTTAAAACTAAAAACTGCGCCTACACTCAGAAAGCTTCTCCTTAAATTGCAAGAAACGATGGATTTCCCTTATAGTCGCGAAAAATTAAGGATGTTGTTGAAGGCTAATGGCTTTTTTTTTCGTAAGTGACAAAATAAACGAATGATTCTGTTGGAAAGACCCGAAATTTTACATTGGCGCTATAAATATACAAGGGCAATTCGAGATTATAGAGAGGAGGGTCGTAACATAGTTTACATTGATGGGACATGGGTCGATAATGATTTAACTTTTGGGAAATGTTGGCAAAGCAATGACGCATTTGGAATAGTAAGCAATATTAGGGCAAGTGGTGAGTGTTTGGAATTGATTATATTTAATTTATTTATGATGTGATAACGATCATAATAATGTATTACTTGTGTTTATGTACTGGGTGTTTTAATTAAAATTAAAAAAGTTTTAATAAAAATGGCTCTCGTCGAAACCATGAAAAGTATTTTCCGTTTATATTATACCCCTAGCGGCAATTCTTTGAATTTGAAAATATTTTCCAATGATTTGTCGTGGCCGCTTTCACCCAGAAAGTACAAAAAATTACCGCTACAGAACGTAACAGCAAAGGAAATAATTTCCTTTCTGTGATATCGCCGATGGCAATTATTGTTGGAACACCCTGTGCAAAGTGGTAAAAGTTTTCTAACAAAATTTATATATATTTTCAATCAAATTTTTACTTTCCTTTGTCAAAAAATATATATACGTGAGAACTCGATAATATAACAAAAATAATTTATTTGAAATGGAAAACCATGTATACTTTTCAATTTCAAAGACATCGCTTTCTCTTTCCTCTAAATATACCCGGTGATATATTTATCTTTGAAGATGACTGAGTGAATCGACAAAAACCTTGTCATAAATTTCAATGTGCTAGAGAGAGATTGATTTTTACACCAATCAATAGAGCAAAAAAATAGTCGTTTTTTGCCAAAAATACTAACCAGAATCCGAGTGCGCCATCATACACAAGATAGTTCATAGTAATATTCTTTTATGTTTTCCACTCACGACTAGGTATCAACTTAGGTTATAAACAATTTAATGCAAAAAAATCCTATTTTTTTCGTTTTTGGCTTTTAAAATCGAAACTAATAAAGTAATCTTGATGGTATAACAACATGAATAGTAGAGAATGAACTTACAAATAATATAATGTCATCGCCGACTTGATCGGATCATTAGAACAGGAGAAAAAGCTGAAAAATCTGAAAAATTAGGCTTTTTCCAAAAATGCATGTCCTTATTTTTTGAAGATGTGGTGGAAGCCTTTGATGAAATAATAGTCATTGTTAAGTACTTTATGCACACCAAAACCAGGCTTTGTGGAACTAATAGTTTTTGAACAATTGCGCCTTGAACCAAAATTTTATGAGCTCATTCCTGTGTAACACTCGAATTTTGTGCCGAATTTTAGATACATTAGTTAATTACATTTTTAGCAATATACTTTTTAGCATTTCACTAGACCACCATTTTGTTCCGCCGTATTGGAATTTTACCAAAATATTATCAGGTGACTGTCATGCAATCCTTAATTTTTGACAAAAATTTAAACTTAATACGGCAAGTAGATTTTTAGCTATGCCGCAAATTAACAAAGAGACAAACAGGCAGACAGATCAAAAGAAACTCTATTTTTTTGGGACCTAGGGACGCTAGAATACGAAGATACGTAAAATATTGATTTTTTTCCATGTTTATAAATGTTGTAGTTGACCGCCATTTTGTTTTGCTCTCTTGAAATCGTACCAAAATTTTACAAGTTCATCTCTATACAACAATTATTTCTAGAGCAAAATTTGAAATCAATCTATAAAATGGTCTTTTCGCGCCGAATTGTTAAATTATTTATTAAGCCGCCATTTTGTTTCGCCATCTTAAATTCAAATCAACATTTACCAGCTAATTTCCACATAATCTTAGTATTTCTTAGAAATAATATTTCACTAGACCGCCATTTTGTTTCGCCTTAATGGATTTTCACCAAAATGTTACCGTTTTATCCTCTTATGATCTATGGTTTTTGACCAAATTTTAAAGATAGTGGATAAATAGTTTTTGAGCTATGCCGCATACAGATAGACAGACCGACAGACACAGCGATGGAAATGGGAGAACATGTTTTCCGAGGTCTAGAGACCCAAAAATGTAAGAATGTGCAAAAATCTCGGTGGGTGATTTTTTCATGATTACAATCTTCCCTTTTACGAGGGAAGTCCAAAAGTAATATTTACTGATATTATCATTATTATTATTATTAGTATTATTGTCATCAATATTAATGAGTAATAATCTGATTAAAATAACTTCGCACGCCAATGACACCGGAAGAGTTTTGACGAGATTCTCCTCTGCCCCTTCAGGCGTTGATAAGGTTCATTCGCTTGTCAGACTGTAATTGTTCATAATTTTCATCCATAATGTTGCCTAAAGATCCTCTTACTTCATTAACAAATGAATTCCAGGCTCTGAGTTCCTGTCTGGTAAGCTTTTCCGTAAAATTGACATGGTCCAGCAATTTTCTGATTTGTGGCCCAATAAAAATGCCTTTTTTTAATTTGGCATCACTTAACTGGGGAAAGACTTGTCTTAGGTATTTAAATCCATCACCATCGTTATTCAAAGCCTTCACAAAGTTTTTCATCAGCCCAAGTTTAATGTGAAGAGGAGGCAAAAGGACATTTTTCAATCAACAAGAGGTATAAATTTAATATTTTGAGATCCCGGTTGAAATTCGCTTCTTTCTGGCCAAATTTTTGTTACATAATGCTGATTTATTGCACGACTGTCCCATAAACAAATAAAACAGCAATATTTTGTAAATCCTCCCTGAATTCCCACTAAAATCGCTATAAACTAAAAGTCCCCACATATCGGCCATTTATACCTATTTTAGTTTTATCCAAAATCGTGCGCATATTTTCATAATTTTCTTTCATTGCAACTGAATGGGCAACTGGTATAGAGGGTTTTAAATTTCCATTATGCAATAACACAGCTTTTAAGCTATATTCAGATGAGTCTATGAATAAGCGCCACTCACGGGGAGAATGTTCAATATCAAGTTCCTGCATTAAACTGACGATATAAGAAAATTCGTTGTGCGCGTGAATTTTCCATACTATAGAATTCAGAAAATATAGCATTTCTTTTTCTAAAATTCGTAATTTTTGTTTCTTTGGCCAATAGGTTCCATTCCTTAAAACGGGAACCCAGAAGTTCTGACTGTTGCTTGGATAACCCCAAATCACGTATTAAATCATTTAATTCCCTTTGAACAATCAAATGTGGTTCGCCGGAACTGGGACCTGTGGTAAAAGTGGGATCGGTGCACTGTCCTTCTGAGCTGCTTGATGATGCCTTATCTCCATTATCTCCCAAATCAATAGCTTGCCAATTTAAAGGCCTAATAGGCACTGACAAATTTGCGTATGAGGAACAGGTCGTATGGCAGATTGCAAATTTGGATATTCTATATCGTGCTTTCTCCCTTTTTGGAATAACCTTCAGTCTTTATCAGGCAAAAATAACAATCGTCAGAATGATTGGTGGGTTCTCGCCATACCATTGGAACTGCAAAAGGCATACTTTTTCTCTTTCCCTTCATCCACTGCACCAATGATACACTACAACTAACACAGCACACATGGGGAGACCACCGCTTATCTTGATCCCCAATTAACACACCAAAATATTTAAAGTAGGCTTTTTTTACATTTTTGGAAAATGGCCTGGCTTGTGATTTCACCAGAAATTCTCCACAAATATAACAAAATTTGTCAGGAGAAATTTTGCAACTTCGGCGCGTTCGCGACATTCTCGTCTTCACATACACTTGCTTATCGATACACAGAGAGCCACTCAATTCGAAACTCAACAGAAGAGTGATGTTTAACGTTTATTTTATGTCTAATGTTGTAAACAACCCAGTCTAGGTAATTTTTCCATTGTAAAACCCATTTTAGCCACCCCACAATAAAATTGTTTTCTTGCCAATATAAAAGGTTCTAATTAGACTATTAAAAAATGGTACGTATTAGGGCTTTCCCAATATTTTTTTTATTATTGGGAGGGTATTTTCATTGCAAAAATAATGAGCTGGCCTGTGTTAGAAAAATCTTGTCTGCCAGTGTTATTATCAGAAGCTTATAATGTATGTTAATGATTTACCTCTGAATATATGATCTGGTTATGTTGTAATGTACGCTGATGACACAACTATTGTTCCGCAGCAGATACCCTCAATGATCTCCAAACTAGTGTAAAAAATATCTGTAATGATATTGAATCCTGGTGTGGGAAAAATCCTAAATATTGCCAAAATTGTCTACATGAACATGTTTAATCGAAAAGCACTCTCAATATATATATATATATATATATATATATATATATATATATATATATATATATATATATATATATATATATATACAGGGTTCGCCAAACTCAGTGGCGTATTAGAAGTATATGGAGAACGAGTAAAGATATTTACTTGAGATTTGGGTAAGGTTCATACTAAGAAGTGAACTATATTTTAAAAATATTTTTTTAATAAGTTGCGGCGTTGCCAGCTCTATTGCAGACAGACAGGAAGTTTCTTTTTTTAAATACAATACCCTGTATATTATTGCATTGTCAAATTCTACGAACTATTCTGAGCATTTTTTATGTAGTATGTTCTATACCTATTTTGAGCAGTTTTGGAAATAAAAATTATTTTCTAATTTTTAAGGGTCAAATCGGCTTCAATGTAAAACACGATATATTTTTAGAATATTGTCCCAGAATTCTGAAATTTTTATACGAGTTTCCGAACATGTAGGTTAATTGACGGCTGAAGGTATTTTTTAATAAAAGGTTATACAGGGTGTATAAAAATATAGTTTATTCGCGAGGAAAAGAATGTCCATAACTCGATTTTTTTAAAATGGAACACCCTGTATATTTTAATTGCATCAAATAGAGAGAGACATTGCCTTTCAAATGACATTAGGTGTTCCTATACCTATCTCTGATGGGTAATGAATTAAATGGCATTTAAAAGAAAAAATCGACCATTTTATTATTTTCTGGAAAAAAAATCTATGTTAAAAGCACTAAATAGACAAGTGAACATTTTTGTCAATAATATATCTATCTTAATGATAACTAAATGAAAATACGTTTGTTGAGAAAAATCTATAGTTTAATATTTACAATATGTATTCACAAACGCTTTAGATAAAAAATTAACGATACAACCGAATAAAACAATATTACAAAAATATAGCTAACAACAGAACTATCCCCAAATGAATTGTCAGTAACTGAACTGTTTAAAGTGTCCTCCATTAACTCTGAGGCATTCCAGAACTTGTGTCATTACATGACTCGTTGCTTTTTGAATCTCTTCCGCGGATAATGCCAGCAGTGCTTCTCTTGTCCGATTTAGGAGTTCTTCCTTTGTTTCTACTGGCGTCTGATAAACTATCCCTTTTACCCTGCCCCAAAGATGGAAGTCGATAGGGGTAAGGTCTGGGGACCTAGGTGGCCAAATCCATGGACCTCGTCGGCCAATCCATCTGTCTTCGAAGATTGTAGTAAGTTCCGCACTTACTTCGTTTGTACAGTGAGCCGGTGCCCCATCTAACTGATACCAGCAGCTCCGGAGTAAGTTCAATGGTAACTCGTCGAGAAAATCAGAAACTGTAGTTTTCAATATTTCCAAATATTTTTCAGAATTTAAATTTTCATCGTAAAAGCAAAACTTTATTTTGTCATTCATCATGAGGCAAAATACATTGAAACCGAACTTTTATTGAAAACCTTTTTCTCTGATAAAATAAGGATTTTCTTTGGACCAAAAATGTGAATTTCTTCTGTTAAATATCCCTTCTTTTGTAAATTTGCTCTCATCCGTCCAAATAACTTTTTTTAAAAAGTTGGGATCTTCTTGTGTACGCATCAGGATCATTTCGCAGTATGCGACGCGCTGAGGAGGATCAGTAGGCTCTAAAGCCTGGGCTGTTATAAATTTATAATTATGCATTCTATGTTTGTGCAAAATTCTTTCCACCGATTTGTAAGAAATGCCTAAATCTCTCTGCGCTATTAATTGATGCGTGAGGGTATGCATGGAAATAAGACAAAACAGTAATTTCATTGTCTTCGTTACCTGTTACAGGTTTGATTTGAAGTCTTGGTCTTTTAACATTATTGTACTCTCTGTAATTCTTCTCTATTCTTTTAAACTTTTTCTCGTTCATTGGTACAGAATCTGGATAAAGTTGATTAAATTGTCTACATGTTCTTGATATTATTTTATCACATTGACCGTGTACATAAAACAAATTTAGAATTTCTACACTTGAGTAAGAATTTGCCATTTTAAATTAGTGAATTTTTGACAACTATGCATATTAAAAACAAATGTTCTCTGTTTGGTTTCCTGGGAGATGACAGGCGTGCACAGCCTACTAGTTAAATAATCTTTCGTTTTACGAGATATTATTCGTGCTTCTACTAAATGGCATCTAATTAATTAATCATCAGCGATGCTTATACTATTGAAAGGTAATTTTTTCTCTGTTGGATGCAACAAAAATATACAGGGTGTTCCATCGTGAGTATTGTTTTATTCGGTAGTATCGTTAATTTTTTATCAAAAGCGTTTGTGAATACATATTGTTACTATTAAATTATCGATTTTTCTCAAGAAAAGTATTTCCATTTAGGTATCATTAAGACAGATATACGTAGAAATAACTTGCCAGTATTTGACAAAAATGTTTACTTCTCTATTCAGTGCGCTTAAAATAGATTTTTTTTACAGAAAATACTAAAATGGTCGATTTTTTTTTAAAATGCCACTTAGTTCATTACCCATCAGAGATAGGTATAGGAATACCTAATGTCATTTGAAAGGCAATGTCTCTCTCTATTTGATGCAATTAAAATATACAGGGTGTTCCATTTAAAAAAATCGAGTTATGAACATTTCTGTTCATCGCGAATAAACTATATTTTTATACACCCTGTATAACTTTTAATTAAAAATTACCTTGAGTCGTCAATTAACCTACATGTTCGGAAACTCGTATAAAAATTTCAGAATTCTGGGACAACGTTCTAAAAATATATCGTGTTTTACATTGAACTCGATTTGACCCTTAAAAATTAGAAAATAATTTTTATTTCAGAAACCTCTCAAATTAGGTATAGGACATACTACATAAAAAATGCTCAGAATAATACATAGAATTTGACAATGCAATAATATACAGGGTATTGTATTTAAAAAAAGAAACTTTCTGTCTGTCTGCAATAGAGCTGGCAACGCCGCAACTTCGAAATTATTTTTAAAATAAAGTTCACTTCTTAGTATGAAACTTACCCAAATCTCAAGTAAATATCTTTACTCGTTCTCCATATACTTCTAATACGCCACTGAGTTTGGCGAACCCTGTATATATATAAACTGGATCATTGTGTCTGCTGTGATGCAGAACATGTTCCAAACAAGGATCATTTTCTTGTTATGACGTTGGTGTACGTGGAATCAAAACATACTATAATATATATATATATATATATATATATATATATATATATATATATATATACAGGGTGTCCCGGATAAGAATGAACTCTACAGGAATCTCGTAAACTAGCAGAGACGCAGAGATGTTTAAATTAGAAAAAATTTGCGCTCCACTAAACTCTGCAAGATGACGTTTTCAGATTTGGAACATTCCGAGTACTTCCGAAGAAATTAAGAAAAAACCGAAAACTCGCGATTTCGTTTTTATTTCTTTCTGGTTCTATTTTCAAAAATATTGGAAAACAATTTTTACATTTTTATTGTCACTTTTTCTTCTCTACAAGATGACATCATTGGATTTCGAATCCGACGTTTCGTTTCTTCACAACCACCATCAACTTTTTTTTTAAATAGTCGAAAAAAATTGTTGTGTTCTTAATAAGCTCTATTTTTAATTTGCATTTATTCGACTTTTCGGACTCAAAAAACCATCATCAGTGATATTCGATGATGATTCCGCAAAAGAAAAAGTTGCTATGGTAACGCAAAATTTATTTTGATCTAGCTTTTACCGTATACTTTAAAAATATGAATAATTATTTTATTTGTGTTGGTAATAGTATTTAAAGCAATAATATGAATAAAGTTGTTTTTTTTATTAAAGCAATTTACATCAACAACAATTATTATCAATAATGTTAATACAATAATAAAGTTCTAAAAACTTAACCTACAAAATAATAACAAATTTATGAACTTATCTAATTTAGACGTGAAGCATTGTATTAGTATTAACTTACATAAAAACTTATTATTAACTAAATACAATTAACTATTTTTCTTATTTTCAAAAATGCCGCCCTCATTTTCTAAATATAAATAGGAACAATAAACAATTTCGTTCATTACATTTTCTAGCATTTCCCGTGTTATTTTTTGGATGGATTCTCATAATGCGGCTTTTAATTCTTCAATATCTTGAAATGTTTGCCAATAAACGTCATTTTCCAGATACCTTCAAAAGAAAAAGTCCAGGGGTGTAAAGTCTGATGACCGAGGAGGCCAGCTGATTGGACCACGAATAGCAATTAAATTTTTTCCGAATCCATTTCTTAAATAATCCATGTTGAGTCTTGAATTGTGAGGGGGAGCCCCATCTTGTTGGAACCACATGTTATGGGTTAGGTTTAAAGGCAAGTCATCCAGTGCCTCTTCAATTTCGTTTCTTAGGAACTGACCATACCTTTCGGAATTGAGGGAATCATGGAATCCAAAATATAAAACATCGCCGTAATTAAAAAAAAAACAAAAAAAGAAAAGCAAAATATGGGGTAACAACGAAAGACTAAAAATGAAAAAGATTTTTCTTTTTACAGAATTCAGTTACAAACAAAAAGACAAATTGAACAATACAATTAAATAGAATTAGAAAGAAACATAATATTTACTCGATGATACACGTAGGAGCCTTAAAATAGGTTCGAAATTACATAAACCAACTACAGGGATTTCTTACAAACAAAGTACATGTATGTTATCTTTATTTCTCACTCTCCTAGTATGAAGTTTTATACAGTGCATAGTAGGCTTCTTTTAACAATTTCGCAAATTTAAATATACATATTCAACATTAAGTTTAAGCATTTTTAGAGTTTATTATAACTTATATAGTTAGAAAAATTAATATCAGAAGCTTATTGCTCTCAGTGTTTGATTTCCTTTACTTTTTTGAGCTAGTATAGGCCAGGTTATCTAAAAACATATTAAAAATCTCTAAAATAAATCACTAGGACACTTTCTTGTCCATTTATAATACGCAGGTGCACGCCAATGGCGCTGTGATGATAGGAAAAATATTGTATTACCATTACATTATTAGTCCAAGCCATGCATAAATATATGCCAAGTTTCACATCTATACAGGGTGGTGCAACCAAGATGGGGTGGACGATTGTGGGCAAACGGAGAGGAATTTGAAAAAAAAAAATTGGGATATGATTGATAGTCAAGAACGCTGTGTGATTTAAAATTATACCCATTATACAGGGTGGTCTGAAAAGTTCGTGGTGAACCAAACTTGTGTTTTTTTAAATGGGACACCCGGTATATTATTATTTTAGTTCATTCTCCTATTCGTTACGATCATTTTGATATGAGGTTTGTTGGGTCTAAAATTTATACCAAGGGAATGGGACGAGGTTAAAGTGGAAAAAAGGGTTATACTCCGGCCATTTTTTGAAAACAATTGAAGCAGGTATGGAAAAACCAAATATTCTATAAAATGTATTGTATCTAGAATTACAATAATCGCTTGTAAGTCGTTCAAAATTATTCACTGTTATACAGGGTGGTCAAGTTTTGCAAATTTATCTTGGATTGAATTTTTTTTAATGGAACACCCTGTATATTTTACTGTCATATTAAAGATAACATTACTAGCTTTCAGAAAATACCATATTTGATACCTTTCTGACCAACAGTTTTTTAGTAAATTAACCGTGAAACCAAAATTTACTCATTCTAACAGAAACGGTATTATTTACGTTGCTTAAATTGACTACCTATAATATAAGGAGGCCATGATATAATCATAAATGAAAAGAAAGATTGACATTCTTGTCAAAACCGCAAAGTGTCAGAGAATTGGCATCAATTACCATTGTTTTTTGACGATAAGCCGAGAAATTGTTAAGTAACAATGAGTTTGAGTAGTCCAGAGTTGATAAACATGACTTTTATGTTGAGCGAGTGTCAAAAAAACCCTTTACTAGCAAGCAGGGTTTATGCGGTACGATATCCCGATGCCGAAAAAAAACCAAGACCTAAAGCTTTTGCAAGTTTATTAGAGAGGTTTCAAGAAACAGGCAATGTTGCTTTTAAGAAACGTAAAGTAATTAATAAACCAGTTACCAATGAAGATAATGCTTTGACAGTGTTACTAACAGTGCAAGAAAATCCACACACAAGTACCAGGGAAATTGAGAGAGCTAATGATATTGAACGCACTAGTATTAAACGGATTCTGAACATAAATATCATGCCTACCACATTGAATTACACCAAGAACTGTATGATCGCGATTACGTCCAACGACAAGAGTTTTCAATTTGGTTTTTAAATATAATTTGGGATAATCCAGGTTTTGTAGATAGGGTGCTGTTTTCAGATGAAGCAAAGCAAAAGCAAAGGCTTGGTTAACAAACATAATATGCACTATTATTCAACCGAAAATCCACATTGGATTCGTCAGGTGGACCATCAAAATAAATGGTCAATTAATATTTGGGGAGGTATAATTGGCTCTCATGATATAGGACCATATTTCTTTGAAGAGCATTTAACGGGAGAAGTCTATTTAAATTTTTTGAGAAATGAGTTGCCCGTATTGCTCGAAGACTTACCTTTAATGTTAAGAAATACCTTATGGTTCCAACATGATGGAGCACCCCCGCATTACTATAGGCATGTAAGACATTTTCTCAATAATTGGAAAGGAGAGCATTGGATTGGGCGAGGTGGACCAGTTAAGTGGCCTGCGAGGTCACCCGATTTAACGCCACTAGATTTGTTTTTATGGGGACATGTTAAAGAAGAAGTTTATAAAGAGGTTCCAACCACATTGGAAGATATGAAGTTGAGAATAATAAGCAGTTTTCGCAACATTTCAGACCTGACTTTGAGAAAAGTGAAACTTTCATTTATGGATAGACTCGAAATGTGCCTTCAGCAAAACGGTGGTTTAGTTGAACATCTTTTATAAGTTTTAATTACATTGTTTTTGTTGATTTATATTAAATTTATTTTTTTGTAAAAAAAGATCTGTTATTAATACTGTCAAAGCATTATCTTCATTGGTAACTGGTTTATTAATTACTTTACGTTTTTTTGAAAGCAACATTTCCTGTTTCTTGAAATCTCTATGATAAACTTGCAAAGCTACTGATGACAATATTCTGACACTTTGCTGTTTTGACAGGACTGTCAATCTTTTGTTCAATTTATGATGATATCATGGCTTCCTAATATTAAATTGTCAATTTTAACAACGTGAATTCAGAGTAATTCGTGTTAAAATGAAGAAATTTTGATTTCACAGCTAATTTACTGAAAAACTGTTGATCAGAAAGGTATCAAATATGGTATTTTCTGAAAGCTAGTAATGTTATCTTTAACATGAAAGTAAAATATACAGGGTGTTCCATTTAAAAAAATTCAATCCAAGGTAAATTTGCAAAACTTGACTACCCTGTATAACAGTGAATAATTTTGAACGACTTACAAGCGATTATTGTAATCCTAGATACAATACATTTTATAGAATATTTGGTTTTTCCATACCTGCTTCAATTGTTTTCAAAAAATGGTCGGAGTATAATCCTTTTTTCCACTTTAACCTCGTCCCATTCCCTTGGTATAAATTTTAGACCCAACAAACCTCATATCAAAATGATCGTAACGAATAGGAGAATCAACTAAAATAATAATATACCGGGTGTCCCATTTAACAAAACACAAGTTTGGTTCACCACGAACTTTTCAGACCACCCTGTATAATGGGTATAATTTTAAAACACAGCGTTCTTGACTATCAATCATATCCCAATTTTTTTTTAATTCCTCTCCGTTTGCCCACAATCGTCCACCCCATCTTGGTTGCACCACCCAGTATATTTTGTCGTTCAAAAATAGTTTAAATTTTTTTTTGAAAAAAATCACATCTTTCAACATCCTTTATCTCGAAAACAAATAATTTTGGGACATATATTCATAGGAACTTTTCCTCGACTCTGAATAAGTGAGAATATGCCTTAATATTATCACCAAACATTAACAAGACAAGAAAAAGCACAGTCCGTCGGAACTTTTATGTTGTGCTAATAATAACGCGCCGACGAATCCGACAAATTCATACAGCTGTAAATACAGGAATAAACCTTCACTTACCGAAGTGATTTAAAAACGAATTTTAAAAATATCTCGCCATAATTGCTATTGTGACTATTTTGCTTTATATGTATCAAAAAAAAATAGGCAGACGTAAGGTTTTTTAATTGTTAGATCTTAATATAATTATAAAAAGTACTGTTTGTAAAAATTAAGTAAACAAGGAAATTTTGTTGAAAATTTTAATCCAAGATGGCGGAACAAAATGGCGGCTTAATAAAGAATTTAAAAATTCAGCCTAAAATACTAATTTTGGTATAAAGACAAACTAGTAAACCTATGTTACTAATTCAAGATGGCGGAACAATTCGCCCAACGACTTCGAGGGATCCAAAAAGCATAGACTCCGATATTCGAGTGAGATAGGCATATCAAGGGGAGGAGCTTCGAGTGCTTCTTCTTGTCTTGTTAATGTTCGGTGATATTATCTACTGATCCCATGCAGTAAAATGTCTCAGATATCTAAAGGCAATGTGTTTATGGCAGCTCTATAACTTGTTTAATACCTCTAGACGAGGTATTAATCGAATTAAAATAATGCAATATTATATTATTTCTGCTTTAAACCTGTATTCAGAAATTGAGAATATCTTTTCTGTTTCTCGCAACAATTCCTTAGTTTTATTATAGATACATTTAAATAGAATATTACGTTTCTATTGTTAATCTATATTTTGTAAGCAAGTAAGTTCTTGTAATATTTTAAATACGGCAGAGTAAAATCAACAAGAAGAAAATGTCATTTTAGCCCTCCTTTGACTGTAATTTACGACAAAATAAGACAGCATATTTAATGTCGGCTCTCCCATATTGCGAGATTGTACTTGAATCTATTTATTTCCTGCGAAACACTCGGGTGAAGTTGAATAAGTAAATACTTAACTTGACAGGCAATTATATCTTGGAAATTAATGCGTGCATTTATTACGGTATATCGTTATTAATTTAAAATATTATGCATAATTTATTAATTTATCTTAAAACAAATATACTATATAATATATAATACAAAAATAAGGAATGTGGTAAATAATATATACTGACTGACAAAAAAGATAAACACTCAAATATATTCTTTAGAATTCAATATTATTTTACGTGTTGAGTTATGATAACAAACAAAAAGTGTTTACATTTTCAAGTTTCCCTATTAAGTTTTTGCACTGGCTGCAAGGCCGTTTAGTGCTAAAGGAGTACAGTGAAACCTCTCATCAACGGACCTTAGCCGTTCCACAGAAACTGTCCGTTGTATAGAGGTGTCCGTTGTATGGAGTGAACAAATTAAATACCAATGTAATTTTATTTAAAAAAATAATTTATTTTTAAGTAAAAAAATAATATGTTTAGTAAAAATTATTAATAAAATTGTTACTACGTATACACCAACATCTTTTACATACATATATGCATACAATAAAAATGTACTACCTAATATAACATATACAGTTTGATACAGTTCTACTTTATAAAAAGTTTCTATTTAAAAAAATTATCAAGTGTTGTTTGTCTTTAACTTAATTTATCTTTAATAATTTGAAATTCCATTTTAGACACAACTTCTGAGATATTTTCCCCTAAAACAGAATGTCCAGATAACATACAAAGTTTTTAATATCCCTTAACATTTTATATGCTTCCTTAATGTTCTTAATATTGGAAGAAATAATTTCTTCATCATCACTGTCAGATGAAATCTGACCATTCTCATTATTTTGAAATTCACTGATGCATTTACTTACAGGGTGGCCATTTTATGGTGATACAAAAGTTGTTTGGATTTAGTTAAATTTTTATTTTATTTCACTTTTGTTTATACAGGGTGTTTCGTTTTGACGTGACACATGTCAACTTTCTTAATTTAAATGGGACATCCTATATATTATTACATGTTTCGATTCTACTGTTAATTTGCGAAAGTTTTTATAATAACATCCATATTTGAATTCTTTCTTCTTATTGAGTTTTTAGAATTTAAAAAAAAACATATTTTTTTACCTATAAAACTTTAATGGAACTGACTAATATCCTAAACATATATTACTAAGGGTTCAATTCAACGAGTTTCTATGCTGGTCTTGCCAATTAATATACAGGGTGTTAAGAATGGAGAGCAAAACAAAGAGAACTTTAAATGTAAAAATCTCCTGTTTTTCAAATGGAACACCCTGTATATTTTTATTTTATCTGATTCAGCGTTCAATTACCTATCTTTACTCGTATATATGTCCTATACCTAAAACGAACAGTTTCGATTTTATTAGCCGTTTTCTGATTTATCCCGGAATTTTGCCAGTAAATGAGATCAGAAACTAAAAAAAACCAAGATAGGCTTAGGAAATAACCTAATGCAATTGTTGGCTTAAGTTGACATTTGCTCTGTTTGTCGTTTTTGTCAAATTTTTGCTGCGAAATTTGTTAAAAAATGGCTTTATATAGTTTAGATGAACGTTTGAAATTATACAACTGTTTCAGAAAAAATAATAAAAGTCCAGGGTTAGCCCTTAGAGAATATTCGAGGGAATATCCTAATAATCGAGTTTCCTCCAGGACTATATTTTTTCGAATTGTGCGTGATTTGAAAAATGGTGTCCTTAAAAACTCTAAGAAAAATCGTTCCAATTTTGTCCTCACTGGGGAAAAACAACTGGAGATTTTACTTTATTTCGAGGAAGATGATGAAAGATCCCAAAGAGATCCTGACAGAGACATTGCAGTTGTCAGTAGAGTAAGTATTCAAAAAACACTGCAGGTGAATGGTTATCATCCTTATAAATTTCTTCCAACTCAATTATTATCACATTAGACTTTAATGAAAGATTGACTTTTTGTTGAGATATTATGGACCGGCAGTTCGAAAATGTATTTTTTTTTAAAAGTGCTTTGGACTGATGAGGCCTCATTTAATACGGCGGGTATTTTTAATCGGAAAAACACTTATTACTGGTCTCAAACTAATAAACATCTAATAAAAGCAATTAAAAAACAAGACCGTCAAACCGTAAATGTGTGGTGCGGAATTATTTGCGACCGTATTATCGGACCAATATTTTTTGACAGGTCGTTAAATGGCGAAAGATACTTGGAGCTGCTTAGGAATGAAATCATACCCCTTATCGACTTGCCAGCAAATATTCGAGAAAATATCATTTTTCAGCAGGATAGCGCCTCTTACTACACGGTTGCACCGGTAGTAAATTTCCTTAATCAACATTTTCCATTGTGGATAGGAAGACATGGTTTAATATCCTAGCCACCACGAAGCCCTGATTTAAGCCCTTTAGACTTTTTTTTTGTGGGGTGCACTAAAAAATAAAGTTTATAAAAATAGATCTAATAATAGAAATGAGTTAAAAATAAAAATCAGGGAAGAGATCAATAATTTTAATGCATCTAATTCGGTAAGGAACGCTATTCGAAAAATGGAGGCTATTTACACTTCATGTATCGCAATGGACGGTGGCCATATTGAAAATTTTTTATAATCTGTTTTAATGATGTTTAATACTCAGTTAGTTATTAGTTATACCGTGTGGCACAAGATATTTTTTTTGTCTCTCCCTTATTTTCGTAAACATTAAAT
Organism: Kuschelorhynchus macadamiae; assembly: GCA_030620095.1. Taxonomy (NCBI): domain Eukaryota; kingdom Metazoa; phylum Arthropoda; class Insecta; order Coleoptera; family Curculionidae; genus Kuschelorhynchus; species Kuschelorhynchus macadamiae. Next base: position 2,631,546 of record JAUTXW010001077.1, read on the forward strand.
AATAAGAACATAAATTACATAATATTTCACTTTTATTTGTATTTTCTAACATTATTTATAGTCGCTATCTGTGTTAAGGAAATGAGAATAAGGCTTAGTTTACGACATTTTTATTTTAGCCCACTTCATCTGTTTACTTATATTAAAAAAAAAATGGTCAAATCAGAAACCGGCTAATAAAATCGAAACTGTTCATTTTAGGTATAGGATATATATATGAGTAATGATAGATAATTGAACGCTGAATCAGATGAAATACAAATATACAGGGTGTTCCATTTGAAAAACAGGAGATTTTTACATTTAAAAATCTGTTTGTTTTGCTCTCCATTTTTAACACCCTGTATATTAATAGGTAAAACCTGCATGAAAACTCGTTGAATTGAACCCTTAGTAATGTATGTTTAGGATATTAGTCAGTTCTATTAAAGTTTTATAGGGAAACATGTTTTTTTTCAAAAATATGTTTTTTTAAACAAAATTCTAAAAAATCAATTTATTCAAAAACGATAAAGAATTCAAATATAGATGTCATTATAAAAACTTTGGCAAATTAACAGTAGAATCGAAACATGTAATAATATATAGGATGTCCCATTTAAATTAAGAAAGTTGACATGTGTCACGTCAAAACGAAACACCCTGTATAAACAAAAGTGAAATAAAATAAAAATTTAACTGAATCCAAACAACTTTTATATTTACCTTTTTGTCATAACTATTACCGTTTTCTAGATAAGGTATTGTATCACCATAAAATGGCCACCCTGTACACTTATGTTAAGATTTTCCGTGAATAAACTTTCATCAATTTCTGAATATGAAGTTAAATCGGAAGAGAATACATTGACGTTTCTACATAATTCCGATAATGGTACATCATCTTTACTATCGTAGTGAACGTTTTCCTCGAGAATTTCGTCGAATCCAACTTGAATTCGACTTTTTTCCATGCAGCAACAATCCAAATCAAGACACACATTTATGGATTTAACCAATTGTTCGGTAGATTCAGGATACTCCATGAATGACAAAAGTCGCTTGATTAAAAACTTTCTGTAGTGGTTTTTAAAATTTTTAATCACGCCCTGGTCCAATGGCTGGCAATGAGATGTATTTGGCGGTAAAAAAATTATTTTAACATTTTTTTCACTCCAGTTTTGAGTGAGATGCAGCATTATCCAAAAATAAAAATACATTTCGGTTTTGCCTTTGCATTTTCGGTCAAATTTCATCAACCAATCCGACATTATATCCCTTGTCACCCACGCTTTCTTGTTATAGTACCATTCAAGTGGCAATTTTTCCAATTTTTTTCTTTGACCCTTTAAAACAACGGGGTTTTTTACTTTTTCCAATCACCAGTACATTTTCTTTTTCTCCATTCATAGCTGAGCAAAGGAAAATAGTGGACGCTTTCCCGCCAGCACATGTTTCGCTTTTTAAAGAAAACGTTTTATTTGGCAATGGTCGGAAAAAGAGTCCCGCTTCATCGGCGTTATAAATGTCACTCGGTGGGTAGTTTTTGATAATAGCACATAATTTCGTCCGCCAATCAGTTAAGTGAATCAAGTCTACAGCCGCTGCTTTGCCACAGATAGATTTGAAAGAGATATTATGACGTTGACAGAATTTCTCCAACCATTCATTTGATCGTTTAAAATCATCAACTTCTAGATTCTTCGCAATTTCTTGTTCTTTTTCCTTTATTATTGTACCGGATATTGGAAAGTTTTTGGAGCGTACTTTACAAAACCAGTCGTAGACAATTTGGTCTATGGCAGCACTTTCAGTTTTCGCAAATTTCTTTTTCTCTTTCATGTTCCCGGTCTCGGCGAATCGCTTGTTAAGATCGCTCTTGTTTCTCAAAGTATCACTAATTTGAGATTTTACTACACAGAAGTTTTCAGCTAATACTCTAACACTAAGTTTGTTTTTTTTCCGGGTACTGGATTATTTCAACTTTTTTTTGAAGACTCAAAAACTTTCTTTTGTTTCAAGACATATTGATCGCACCAGAGTAACATCAAAACTAAGATATTCTATTGATGAAGACTACATTTTATAAAAATAAGGTGTTCTATTTATTATGCAATTTACCGACAAGCCAGACAGCATAAGCCAACCTATTGTTAAACTAGAAAAACATAGATCTAAATATTGCCCATATTGACATCTGTTCGACTTTTACCGTGGTATGATTTTTTGTTGTATTTCGGGGTTTATTGGTGAACTTTTTATTTTATTTTCAGGTACGTAGTCGAGTCCCTTGGAATAGGCTTATAACAACTGTCTTGTAGGATATCCTGCATATTTTGTATGTAGTCTTGAGTATTTATAACTGCGGATGCATTTCCTTTATCTGATGGAAGAATTGTGATGTCTTTATTTTTTCGAAGGTTAATAAATAATGTATATATATATATATATATATATATATATATATATATATATATATATACAGGGTTAGTAAAAAGAACCGGAACGCTTAAATATCTCCAAAACTCCTAAAGTTGTGCTTGCAAAATTTGGCATTTGAGAGTTTGTAGGCATTGACACTGCTGCCAGATTTCCCAGTTTTGCGCTACAAGTACTCATTTTCTTTTCTTAAATGGAATGCCCTATTTATTGCATCAAATTCGCCGTCTCAAGTTTAGTACCATCCTAAATTTTAAAAATTCTATCTTTCCTGATTGCTGAGATATGACAACACCGCATTTATAGTAAAATGTACTGGAACGCCTAAATATCTCTTTAACTGCCGAAGTTGTGCTTTCAAAATTCGGTCTTTCAGGGTTTTTGGCCACGGGAAATTGAAAAATGGTATCGGCACTGTCGCCAGATTTTTCAATTTTGCGTTACACATAGTCTTTTTCTTATCTTAAATGGAATGTCCCACTCATTTATATTGCATATAATTAGCCGTTTCAAGTTTAGTAATATTCCAAAGTTTTAAAATTCTACCTGTCGTAGTTGTTGACATATGACAATACCGCATGTATCGTAAAAATACCGGACCGCTTAAATGTCTTCAAAACCGCTAAAGTTCTGCTTACATAATTTGGTATTTGGGGGTTTCTAGGCATGCGGAAAAATGGTATCGGCTCTGTTGCCAGATTTCCAATTTTGGTCCTACATGGAGTCATTTTCTTATCCTAAATGGAATGCCCCTTTTATTTTTATTGCAATAAATTGGTCCTCTCAAATTTAGTAAAATCCTAAACTTTCAAAATTCTGTCTTCACTGGTTGCTGAGATACATCAACACCGCATTTATGTGTGTGTGTGGGTGTGTATACAGGGTGTCCCGAATTGCAGTGTCCAAACTTTAACAGCGCATTCTGCATTCAAAATAAGCCCTAATTTTCTATATAAACATATATCGGCAAATGCTTCGTTTTCGAAATACAGGGTGTTAAAGTTTTAAGAAAAAAATTGTTATTTAGTCATAACTTTTTTATTACTTGAGATATTGTTATTAAATTTGGTAAACAGCCTTAGAGTAACAAAAGGCATTTTTTGATTTGAAATATTTTTTAATTTTCCATCAGTGGCGTCCGTTCGGGATTTTTTATTGAATATTCTTGAAGAAAAAATGGTACTCTAGTGCTTTTTCTGAAAACAAAAATCATTCCTAAAATCCCCACTCAGTTTGGAGCAAATTTGATCCTTAGACTTTTTTTCGTGCGGTGTAAGGATTTCGAGTAAAAAACTAAAAACCATTTTTATGTATGGCATAGTTAAAATTTCCATTATTGTTATTTTCAAGTTTTTAAAATTATTTGGTTTCCGATATTTATTTCATGCATTCCGGGTGAGTTCATAATTTCTGAACGTATGTAGGGTTTCTAAAATAAAAGCTTGTCTGACAACTAAAGAGAGATGACGTCATTGACCCGTTGTAACGGAGATTTGCATTATGTTTGGGTTATCAGGGTGACATCGCAGAAGTTAGCAGGCTCCTTCATTGTCGACTCTTGGTATGCCATGATTGCATTTTTGTGATAATTGAACAATTGCTAGGTTCGTCTTTAAGTATGACAGATGAGTTTATAATTCTAAAATCGTCGATTCATTTTGTAAAACAGTAATTAGAATTAATTTAATTTTGAAGATGATATTTCATTTTACAGAAACTACTCTTTGTTAACTAAGTTCGTAATTAATTTTACAAAAACTAGAATTCATAACTTTTATTAACTTAGATGGTGAAAAAAATTTATAGAGCACTTTAAATATCATTAAAGATTAATGTGGGCCTTAAAATTCACAATAATTGCTCAAAATGAGCTCCTCTAACTTCGACACATTTTCGGCATCTGCTCTTAACTGTGTCAGTGGCATGGCGTATAAAATTCGTATTGGCTCGCAAAGTTTCACAGGCTTGCTCTATCCTTAGAATCAATTCTTCTCTTGTATGAACTGATCTGGAATAAACTAAATTTTTCAAATAACCCCACACAAAGAAGTCGACAGATGTGAGGTCAGGGGAACGTGGTGGCCAGGCTGTAGCTCCTAATCGTCCAATCCACCGTTCTGGATAATTATTATTTAACCACTCGCGATTTACAAGTGCAAAATGCGCGGGAGCCCCATCCATTTGAATCCAGAATTCGTTTCTAAGATTTAGAGGAATATTTTCTAGATATTGAAATAACTCATTTTGCAGAAAATCATTAAATAACTGTCCATATAGGCGTGGTGGTAGAATATGGGGCCCGCAAAAAATTTCATTTATTACACCACACCAACAACAGAAAATTCTTGCTGAAATGCTCTAGTTCGTACAACACGTGGATTGTCATAGCTCCAGATTCGTAAATTATGGAAATTTACTGAGCCGCTTCGGGTAAATGTGGCTTCATCAGTCCATACATTTTTTTTGAGAAGTTCTCGTCTTCCTCTATTTGGCGCAAAAACCAATTGCAAAAACTGACACGTTTTTCGGCATCACCAGGTTGTAAGTTTTGAACTGGCTGGATCTGAAATGGCTTCCTGTGATCTTTCCTCAAAACGCGATGAACCTTATTTTTAGAAACAAAAACTGCGTTGCCTTGTAAATTATGAGCTGCTCTTCGTAGGCTTAATGTCCTATCGTTGTCAAACTTATTTAAAATTACGTTTCGATATTGTTCATTTCTCCTACCTTCGTTTCTCGGATTCTTTTTGAGTCCAAAATTCCTAAACATTAAATGCGTTTTAATGAAAACTTGTTTGCAAGGTAATCTTCTATTTGGAAATCTTCGTTGGTATTCCCGTACTGCTGCATTTGCATTTCCATTACAGAAACCATACACGAAATGAATATCAGCATACTCAAAGTTACTGAATAACACCATTTTGAAATTATTAGTTAGACTGATAACTACCTTTTTGTATAAACTGTAATGTACCTGATATTTATTTACTCTAAAAACTCAAATGTCACACTTTAAAGACGAAACTAGCAATTGTTCAATTGTCACAAAAATGCAATCATGGCATACCAAGATGTTAAAGGTTTTGCCACTGAAAAATACAATAATGGAAATTTTAACTACGCCATACATAAAAATAGTTTTTAGTTTTTAACTCGAAATCCTTGCATCGCACGAAAAAAAGGCAAGGGGTCAAATTTGCTTCAAACTGAGTGGGGATTTTAGGAATGATTTTTGTTTTCAGAAAAAGCAGTAGCGTACCATTTTTTCTTCAAGAATATTCAATAAAAAATCCTGTACGGACGCCACTGATAAAGAATTAAAAAATATTTCAAATCAAAAAATGCCTTTTGTTACTCAAACGCTGTTTACCAAATTTAATAACAATATCTCAAGTACTAAAAAAGTTATGACTAAATAACAATTTTTTTCTTAAAACTTTAACACCCTGTATTTCGAAAACGAAGCATTTGCCGATATATGTTTATATAGAAAATTAGGGCTTATTTTGAATGTAGAATGCGCTGTTAAAGTTTGGACACTGCAATTCGGGACACCCTGTATATATATATAATGTGTCCCAAATTTGGCTTACATGCATTGCTATCTCGTAAACCGCTATAGCTGCAGGGTGGGTTAAATTAGGAAAGTTTTAGAGATTTTTATTACAAATTTGATGGCGTTTTGAAGTTTAGGATATCTTTTGTGGTTTTCAAGATAATTGGGAAAAATCAAAATGGTGCATTTTCAACTTTTGCCCGTAGCTTCTAAACGACTCGTATTATGGTTTTATGGTTTATACATTATTAGGGCACTTTTATTAGAGGAACATTATGCAGGTAAAACGAAGTTTCTAGCTTCAATTGTTTTTGAGATATTGGCATCAACTTTTTATTTTCTTACCGACGCCATATTGGATTATTGTATTTTTGGAAAGATCTTTTTAAGAGCTTTCCAATGATGTATAACAAGGTAAGATTATTATTTTTCTTGAGCTCTAAAAACCAAAATAATTGTTTTTTTTAAGTAGGCTTTGATTACGCATGGCGGCCATACTGAAACAAAAGAATGCCGCATGTCAACAATCATTTTGTGTTCCTGAATAGTACTTGTTATCATTTTCTCATTGTGCCGAGTTTTTACAAAGTTTATTTGAGTTTCTTATACTACTTAAAATGGAGGGTAATTATTCCAACGAAGAGAATTTGGATATGATAGAACTTTATTTTAAAGCAAATAGAAATACACAAGCAGCTGCGCGTTCATACGAAGAACAATTTCCAGACCGACATCAACCAAGCCAAAGGCATTTCAGATTTCTAATTGTAAACTTGTTAGCTTATGGGTAAAAATATTAATTCAACCATCGATGTTTCGGATTTTCAACTAAGATATTATACTAACAGTGAATACCTAGTGACTAAAATGTAACTATCACACTATTGAAAATACCTAAACTAAATTTAAATTAACACATAAAAAAATATAAGTTACACCACATGCCTCCCTCCATTTTCCACACATTTTTGACATTTCTCCAATACCTTCCGTGTAACCCTTCTTAAGGTGTTCCTGTTAATATTAGCAAAATCATCTCGGACTCTGTCTTCTAGCTCTCTGAGACTTTCTGGCGGAGAAAATTCGTAGACCTCATTTTTTGCGTATCCCCATAAATAAAAATCGGGAGGAGTAATATCCGGTGACCTTGCCGGCCAAGCAACAGGGCCATTATTAGCGATAATATTTTCCCCGAAAGTCTTTCTGAGGACCGCCATCACCTCTCTGGTACCGTGAGCCGGACAGCCATCTTGTTGGAACCAAATATTTTGCAGGTCGTTTGGGGGAACAGAATTTATAACTTCTGGAATAATTTGTTCCCGTAATAGTTGCAAATATCTGTTACCCGATAAATTTTCTTGGAAAATGAACGGCCCAATCAAACGGTTATCTAAAATACAAATTGTTATGAGTGATTTAAAGCAGAAGTGCATTGTTTGGAATTACCTATAATGCCACACCACACATTGAACCCAAATTTTGTTTGTAAACGTCTTTCTTCTAAATTATGAGGATTCTCGGTGCCTCAGTAATGAGTATTATGTTTATTGAAAATTCCACAGTTTGTAAATCGTGTTTCATCTGTCCAAAGTACTTTAGAATGAAAGTTGGGTATTTGCTGGCATTTGTTGATGAACCATTCACTAAACGTGATTCTTCTAGCAAAATCATTTACCTGAAGACCCTGTACAATAGTAGGTTTATAGGGATGAAAGTGAAGTTTTTTCAAGACTCGTTGGACGGTTGATTTGGGAATTGCCGTTTGTTCTTCAATCTTTCTTACTGAGGTTGTTGGGTTGTCCCTGACACTTTCTATTATAGCTGCGTTTCTTGCTTCATTATCTATTGAATAGGTCTTTGGTTTCGGTTTCAAAAAAGACCCGTAGGCTAACAGGTTAACAATTAGAAATCTGAAATGCCTTTGGCTTGGTTGATGTCGGTCTGGAAATTGTTCTTCGTATAAACGCGCAGCTGCTTGTGTATTTCTATTTGCTTTAAAATAAAGTTCTATCATATCCAAATTCTCTTCGTTGGAATAATTACCCTCCATTTTAAGTAGTATAAGAAACTCAAATAAACTTTGTAAAAACTCGGCACAATGAGAAAATGATAACAAGTACTATTCAGGAACACAAAATGATTGTTGACATGCGGCATTCTTTTGTTTCATTATGGCCGCCATGCGTAATCAAAGCCTACTTAAAAAAAAAACAATTATTTTGGTTTTTAGAGCTCAAGAAAAATAATAATCTTACCTTGTTATACATCATTGGAAAGCTCTTAAAAAGATCTTTCCAAAAATACAATAATCCAATATGGCGTCGGTAAGAAAATAAAAAGTTGATGCCAATATCTCAAAAACAATTGAAGCTAGAAACTTCGTTTTACCTGCATAATGTTCCTCTAATAAAAGTGCCCTAATAATGTATAAACCATAAAACCATAATACGAGTCGTTTAGAAGCTACGGGCAAAAGTTGAAAATGCACCATTTTGATTTTTCCCAATTATCTTGAAAACCACAAAAGATATCCTAAACTTCAAAACGTCATCAAATTTGTAATAAAATTCTCTAAAACTTTCCTAATTTAACCCATCCTGTAGCTATAGCGGTGTACGAGATAGCAATGCATGTAAGCCAAATTTGGGACATATTGATATATATATATATATATATATATATATATATATATATATATATATATATACATATATAACCTTAAATTGGAAAAATTACGTTTTATTTATCAAAGACTACTTTGATAGCTCAAAACGATATTTTATTTTTTGATTTAATCTTTTGAAATTCACAATAGAACAGAACTTATTCTGTTTTCAGACGTTTTCTATTTATCTGTTTAATTCATTTTTCAGGAAATTAATCACTCTATTTTATATAAAAGCATTTGTGTTAATAAGTAGTTTGCGGATGAAAAACGTTCTTTTGTTTTTATAATAATTACATCGTAAAGTTTCATGAAAGAAACTCGGTAATCTTGTTTGTTTTGGGGCATTTATTTTCTTGATAAATGGAAGGTATTACATTTTGAGCGTGCTGAAATGATAAAGTAAATTTTATTTCGGTTATTAGTAGTGCCTAAAGACAATCATCCGTTTTGCATGGTAAGGCAAATTTTATAAATGGAAAATAGAAATTGCCATTGTATTTAACACGGTATAAATTTGACAAAAAACAATTTCCGTAAAGGTTAATTACGATTATATGTTTTTTTTTATTTTATTATATATCAAATAGAGTAAAAAATAGTTATTTATGTACCAAGGGTATTAAATAAACTGCTGGAATATCGAAATGCACCAAGGGAATTTTTACTGGAAAATCAAATTGAAATCTTTTCAATACGGATCAAGATTTTGAGCTGCGGTTTTCGGTTTTTATTTGGTCAATATCCATAGTATTCAACCCGACAAGAACAGTCTCAGGACACCATAACAACCGCCTTATACTGGGGGTTATACAGGGTTATGATAAATTAAGGAATAAATTCATTATCTTGGAAATTAAAAAGGTAATAGAAAAACGATTGAACCCGTCGATTTAGATTTATTTTTACGCAAATTTAGAAATTATTTTAAACTATACAGGGTCACTTACAAAAGTTGTACAACTGTCTTTGATTTTTTCAAAACACGCCTTATTTTTCTCTGCTGATTTGAATTCTCTATGAAATTCTAGACATTTTTGGTATAACATAACCTATACTGAAAATCAACAGTTATCGAAATATTCTTATCTAAATAAAACCTGTGTATTTAATAACCTATCGGACATTTGTATACCCTGCCTATGTCTGTCGCGTAATCCCAAAGAAAAATGACTTTGTCACTGTCACCACATTATTTACTATCTGCCATTTTGATTTCAAATATTGACTATGCGTTTAACACAGAAAGAAAGAATTGAAATTCTAATAATGCTTGGTACTGGTGATAAGACTAGGACACAAAAAGAAGTTTGTTAGCTGTTTAACAACAGATATTCTCATAGGCAACCTATTACTCAGTCTGCAGTGAGCAAAATAGAAAGGTAATGGACGGATACTGGTAGTGTTACGGACCGCTTTGGAAAAGGTCGCCCTAGGATCTCAGATGAAAACAAACTAGACGTTCTCTTAACTTTTCAAGATAATCCACATTCCTCAACTACTGACGCAGCCTATGATAATGATATACATCAAACAATAGTTTCCAAATTTTTGAAAAAAGAAAATTTTTATCCCTATAAAGTGAAATTCGTTCAAGAATTAATAAATGATGATTCAGATCGCAGAAACGAGTTTTGCGAAATTATGACCATCCATTATTTGTCAAAAGAATTTGTTTCACAGATGAGGCAACATTTTGTCTCAATGGAGAAGTAAATAAACAAAATTTTAGTGTTAATGTATGGGCAGGTATTGTAGGCAATAAAGTTATAGGTCCATATTTCTTTGATTCCTCACTAACGGGGCAAATGTATCTTCAATTTTTGGAAGACAATCTTATACCAGCATTAGCTACCCTACATCCTAATGTAAACGATCCAGATCTTCCCAGTGAACTGTTATGGTATCAACAGGATGGGGCACCACCCCATTTTGCAGCTGATGTCTAAAATGTCTAGAATTTCATAGAGAATTCAAATCAGCAGAAAAAAATAAGGCGTTGTATTGAAAAAAAATCAAAGATGACAGTTGTACAACTTTTGTGAGTGACCTGTATAGTTTAAAATAGTTTCTAAATATGCGTAAAAATAAATCTAAATCGTCGGGTTCGAGCGTTTTTCTATTACATTTTTAATTTCAAAGATAATGAATTTATTCCTTAATTTATCATAACCCTGTATAATACCCTGTCAATTTTTAAAAATTTGTTCGACCAGAGTTCTTACTATGGAATATTTCTTTCTCTCTTTGTGCATCAAAATAATCCAGAGCTAGGTACGAAAAAACAATTTCTGGCGATTTACGGGGTTTTAATCGAAAAATTGATTTTTTAGGTATATCTATCAAATTATGAACAAGGTTGGCACCCTTATATTTTCCAAGATGAATATTGTATACAGGGTTCACCAAAAACGTTAAATAGTGATTTGTTGGGTTTGGTTTCTTTTAATAATCTTGAATTCGATGTTGCTTCTACAGCTTTCACAAGTTATATTTGTTTATACAGACTTACTCAAACTGTTTACCCATCATTTCGAATTAACTGAGAATATGACCCAATAATACAGTGGGTAACAAAGGTCTGGAACAATACCTTCCTTGCGGAACAGAAATTCAACATTGTTAAAGTTTAGAAACGGTAGAGTTTTTGAAACAATATTAACGGTGGGGTACTTAAGGGCCCCAACCCTGATCATAATCTGATAAAAAAATCAATTTTTCTAAAAAATTGCCGGAAAAGAAGAAAAAATTTCAACACCGCTGGAAATTGTTTTTTGTACAGGGTTTTTCCGTATATTTTTCCACCCACCTAGAGAGTTTATTTGGATAGATACGGAAATGTCGTAAATACAAAAGTTGTTGGGTTTCTTATGAAGATTGAGAATATTATATCATTAGAGCGAAAATATTATTGGAAATGTTAAATTTTGACAGGTTGTCAGTTTTTTTAAATGAAGCACCCTGTATATCAAATCATATTCTTGAAGATCTTTTTTTTTTAATTTCAAATATATATAGACTTTTAATATATTCTGTCAATTAGTTTTGGATATATAAACGTTTAAACATTAAAGAAATGGTAAGGTAAAATTGCGCTAAAACATAATGTTTCAATTGTTTAACGATCTTTAATATTATGCTATGAGTCGGTGTTGGTCTATCTGGAAACCGTCTATGATATTCGTTACGAGCTATCAATGCATTTTTACCACGTAAATAAAATAATTCTATAATGTCGAGTTTCTCTTCTTCCGAATAACCCATCTCCAACGTAGTAGATATTAAATATGCTCGTAAATAATTACTTCTGACGGGTAAACGTCAAAAAGGCGTCGTTCATTGCAATTGTCTTGACCATGGCTCACTATATTTTAGCGCAAATTACCTTACCATTTCTTTAATCTTTAAACGCTTATATATTCAAAACTAATTGACAGAATATATTAAAAGTATATATATTTGAAATTAGAAAAAAAAAAAGATCTTCAAGAACGTGATTTAATATACAGGGTGTTTCATTTAAAAAAACTGACAACCTGTCAAAATTTGACATTTCCAATAATATTTTCGCATTTATGATATAATATACTAAATCTTCATAAAAAACCCAAAAACTTCCGTATCTATTCAAATAAACTCTCTAGGTGGGTGGAAAAATATACGGGAAAACCCTGTACCTAGCTCTAGAGAGAGAAAAAAAACCTGAAAATTCAGTTTGAATTTATGAACATTGAATTTTGTCATAGTAAAACACTGTCATAGCCATAGAAATGCTGTCAAACTTAAAAAGGCAAAATGCAGAGAAGTTTTGAAATTCCTGACGAAATTGCAAAAAAGTGAAAAAAGCAATACAATACTTGCTACTGAAGAAATCTAGAGATGCAACATTTTCTCCGTTTTTCTTATGGGCCAAATATTCAATGGTAAAGAAGACCTTAACGGTAAATAATAATGTTAACATCGCTAATTACTTTTTAGCAGTATAGTGTCCTTATATTCTTTAACGTGGTAGGTTGTTTTTGTGAGTTCAGGACAACAAATGAACCCTCCATTTATTTAGAAAATGCCGACGTTTCGTCACTATCAGTGTGTAATATTTGATGATTTGATTGGGTTGATTTATCTTACTCTTAGGCCCACGTTGATAAGTAAGGAAAGTCATTGCACTTCTATTGACTATTACTATAGTACGGTCTGTGTGTTCGCGGCGTAGCTAAAAAACTACTTACCCGATTGACTTGAAATTTCAAATTAAGAGTCATATGGGGATGACTTGGTAAAAATCCAATATGGCGAAACAAGCGATAATATGAATAAAATTGTTTTTTTATTAAAGCAATTTACATCAACAACAATTATTATTAATAATGTTAATACAATAATAAAGTTCTAAAAACTTAACCTACAAAATAATAACAAATTTATGAACTTATCTAATTTAGATGTGAAGCATTGTATTAGTATTAACTTACATAAACACTTATTATTAACTAAATACAATTAACCATTTTTCTTATTTTTAAAAGTGCCGCCCTCATTTTCTAAACATAAATAGGAACAATAAACAATTCCGTTCATTACATTTTCTAGCATTTCCGGTGTTAGGTCTGGTGACCGAGGAGGCCAGCTAATTGGACCACGAGTAGCAATTAAATTATTTCCGAATCGATTTCTTAAATAATCCATGTTGAGTCTTGAATTGTGAGGGGGAGCCTCATCCAGTGCCTCTTCAATTTCGTTTCTTAGGAACTGACCATACCTTTCGGAATTGAGGGTTCCTTCAAAAAATAATGGTCCAATGATGCGGTTTCCCAAAATACCACACCAAACATTTATTCCAAACCGATTCTGGTGTTTCGATGTGCGGAATCGGTTTTCATTTTTTGTTGACCAATAATGTCTATTTTTTCTATTAAATAAACCATTGTTAGATAAATAAGTTTCATCGGTCCAAAGAATCTGGTGGGGAAATTGGGGATTTTCATCGCATTTTCGTGTAAACCACTCACAGAAAGTAGTTCTACGTTCTTCATCTCCAGGATGCAAAGCATGACAGATACGGTATTTATAAGGATGGTATTTCTCTTTACGCAGGATTCTATGTGCAATGGTTTTTGGCACTACTTGCTCTTTCTCGATGGTAAGGAGTCCTATATTATCATCTTCTTCTACAGCAAGCAAAACTCGCATTACTTGTTCTTGGTTTTGCGATTTTTTACGATGATGCACTGGCTTTTCAAAAGCGCCATGTTCTTTTAAGTTTGTCACTAACCTTTTGAAAATGGATCGGTCTGGTTGACGCCGTTCGGGGTATTTTTGAAAATAACGCATTTCTGCTTGCGCGCAATTTTGATGACTTTCAATGTAACATGTAATCATATCAAATTTAAATTCATTGGAATAATGTGCCATTTTTACAATACAATATTTTAAAAAAATAAGTACTCAAATACTAACAGGAATGCAAAAGTGACAGATATCCGAGGTATTCATAGTAACCAAGCCAAACAATTGCAAATATTGTTGAATTTCAAAGCCGCCTATGAATAATTGGAAATTATTTTGTACATACTGGAGCAAACCAAATATTTATTGTTATTAATTGAACCCAAACAGATAGATAAAAATAAATTTCTTGTTTCCATAGCAACTTTTTCTTCTCGACAATTTTATTCATATTATCGCTTTAAATACTATTATCACACCTGATACCAACACAAATAAAATAATTATTCATTTTTTTTAAGTCTACGGTAAGAGCTAAATTTTGCGTTACAATAGCAACTTTTTCTTCTCGACAAGATAAACTAATCAGATTTTTGTTCCGACGTTTCGTTTTTGCGGAATCATCATCGAATATCACTGACCATGGTTTTTTGAGTCCGAAACGTCGAATGTGCAATATGTCATTGAATTTAGAATTAAAAATAGAGCTTATTAAGCACACAACAATTTTTGTCGACTATTTAAAAAAATAAAGTTGATGGTGGTTGTGAAGAAACGAAACGTCGGATTCAAAATCCAACGATGCCATCTTGTAGAGGAGAAAAAGTGACAATGAAACTACAAAATTTGTTTTCCAATATTTTTGAAAATAGAACCAGAAAAAAATAAAACGAAATCGCGAGTTTTCGGTTTTTTCTTAATTTCTTCGGAAGTACTCGGAATGTTCGAAATCTGAAAACGTCATCTTGCAGAGTTCAGTGGAGCTCAACTTTTTTCTAATTTAAACATATCTGCATCTCTGCTAGTTTACGAGACTCCTGTAGAGTTCATTCTTATCCGGGACACCCTGTATATATACTGGGTGGTGCAACCAAGATGGGGTGGACGATTGTGGGCAAACGGAGAGGAATTTGAAAAAAAAATTTATACGGGTTATACTCCGGCCATTTTTTGAATACAATTGAAGCAGGTATGGAAAAACCAAATATTCTATAAAATGTATTGTATCTAGGACTACAATAATCGCTTGTAAGTCGTTCAAAATTATTCACTGTTATACAGGGTGGTCAAGTTTTGCAAATTTACCTTGGATTGAATTTTTTTAAATGGAACACCCTGTATATTTTACTTTCTTGTTAAAGATAATATTACTAGCTTTCAGAAAATACCATATTTGATACCTTTCTGACCAACAGTTTTTCAGTAAATTACCTGTGAAATCAAAATTTCTTCATTTTAACACGAATTACTCTGAATTCACGTTGTTAAAATTGACAATTTAATATTAGGAGGCCATGATATCATCATAAATTGAACAAAATGTTGACAGTCCTGTCAAAACAGCAAAGCGTCAGAATATTGTCATCAGTAAATAAATAAATATTGTTCTTTGATGATGCGATGCCGAAATAAAAACAAGATAGAAGCTTTCGCAAGTTTATCATAGAGATTTCAAGAAACCGGAAATGTTGCTTTCAAAAAAACGTAAGGTAATTAATAAACCAGTTACCAATGAAGATAATGCTTTGACAGTATTAATAACAGATCTTTTTTTACAAAAAAAATAAATTTAATATAAATCAACAAAAACAATGTAATTAAAACTTATAAAAGATGTTCAACTAAACCACCGTTTTGCTGAAGGCACATTTCGAGTCTATCCATAAATGAAAGTTTCACTTTTCTCAAAGTCAGGTCTGAAATGTTGCGAAAACTGCTTATTATTCTCAACTTCATATCTTCTACTGTGGTTGGAACCTCTTTATAAACTTCTTCTTTAACATGTCCCCATAAAAAGAAATCTAGTAACGTTAAATCGGGTGACCTCGCAGGCCACTTAACTGGTCCACCTCGCCCAATCCAGTGCTCTCCTTTCCAATTATTGAGAAAATGTCTTACATGCCTATGGTAATGCGGGGGTGCTCCATCATGTTGGAACCATAAGGAATTTCTTAACATTAAAGGTAAGACTTCGAGCAATACGGGCAACTCATTTCTCAAAAAATTTAAATAGACTTCTCCCGTTAAATGCTCTTCAAAGAAATATGGTCCTATAACATAAGAGCCAATTATACCTCCCCAAACATTAATTGACCATTTATTTTGATGGTCTACCTGACGAATCCAATGTGGATTTTCGGTTGAATAAAAGTGCATATTATGTTTGTTAACCAAGCCGTTGCTTTTAAAAGTTGCTTCATCTGAAAACAGCACCCTATCTACAAAACCAGAATTATCCCAAATTGTATTTAAAAACCAAATTGAAAACTCTTGTCGTTGGACGTAATCGCGATCATACAGTTCTTGGTGTAATTGAATGTGGTAGGCATGATATTTATGTTGTTTCAGAATCCTTTTAATACTAGTGGGTTCAATATCAGTAGCTCTCTCAATTTCCCTGGTACTTGTGTTTGGATTTTCTTGCACTGTTAATAACACTGTAAAAGCATTATCTTCATTGGTAACTGGTTTATTAATTACTTTACGTTTCTTAAAAGCAACATTGCCTGTTTCTTGAAACCTCTCTAATAAACTTGCAAAAGCTTCAGGTCTTGGTTTTTTTTCGGCATCGGGATATCGTACCGCATAAACCCTGCTTGCTAGTAAAGGGTTTTTTTGACACTCGCCCAACATAAAAGTCATGTTTATCAACTCTGGAGTACTCAAACTCATTGTTACTTAACAATTTCTTGGCTTATCGTCAAAAAACAATGGTAATTGATGCCAATTCTCTGACACTTTGCGGTTTTGACAAAAATGTCAATCTTTCTTTTCATTTATGATTATATCATGGCCTCCTTATATTGTAGGTAGTCAATTTAAGCAACGTAAATAATACCGTTTCTGTTAGAATGAGTAAATTTTGGTTTCACGGTTAATTTACTAAAAAACTGTTGGTTAGAAAGATATCAAATAGGGTATTTTCTGAAAGCTGGCGATGTTATCTTTAATATGACAGTAAAATATATGGAATGTTCCATTTAAAAAAATTCAATCCAAGGTAAATTTGCAAAACTTGACCACCCTGTATAACAGTGAATAATTTTGAACCGACTTACAAGCGATTATTGTAATCCTAGATACAATACATTTTATAGAATATTTGGTTTTTCCATACCTGCTTCAATTGTTTTCAAAAAATAACCCTTTTTTCCACTTTAACCTCGTCCCATTCCCTTGGTATAAATTTTAGACCCAACAAACCTCATATCAAAATGATCGTAACGAATAGGAGAATCAACTAAAATAATAATATACCGGGTGTCCCATTTAAAAAAACACAAGTTTGGTTCACCACGAACTTTTCAGACCACCCTGTATAATGGGTATAATTTTACAACACAGCGTTCTTGACTATCAATCATATCCCAAAAATGTTTGTTCAAATTCCTCTCCGTTTGCCCACAATTGTCCACTCCATCTTGGTTGCACCACCCTGTATATATATATATATATATATATATATATATATATATATATATATATATATATATATATATATATATATATATATATATATATATATATATATATATATATATATATATATATATATATATATATATATATATATATATATACTGTGACCATATACTGAACTGAACTGGGTCACCTTCACTATTCCTAACAAATGGAAAAAAATCGTAACGAGGGAAGTTCCGGGAAAAGGAAATTTACCGATTTTTATAATTGTTTTAATAACGCGTGAGCCCTTGTGGCAGTGTAACAAAGCAAAAATAAGCATTTATATACTTATTTTAAAACGATATCTTTTTAGTCGTGCCATTGATTAATTTAACGATAACCAGGCGCGAATTTTACACAGAAACTGATATAATTTAAAATTTAACTGAAAGTATAAAAACAAACTTTATGAGGTGGTTTTCAACCTAAAAATAATAAATTAACAGATAGCTTGACATTTACGAGTATAGATAAAATAAACGATTCTCAAAGGATCACCCTCGACAACAGTGAAAACACGTGCTTAGGATATCCAAGAACGATGGGTTATCAAATCATATTCTTGTTTCCAAAGTCAATTATTGACCAAAATCCTATATATAATTCGTTTAAAGATGACATGTGATTGTTATTTATAGAAACGTTTTCAAAAAGGCGATGTTTTTTTTGAGGCACTTTTGGCCATGATCCTTTTGATCCACAATGTTAAGTTAGTTTACGTTTTAGCCATTTTTATAGAAGATACTTTTCTATACAGGGTGTAATTTAATTGATGGCTGAAAATGTAGGATATGATTTCTTAGCTTATTTAAGAAAGAAAAGTTCATATGAACATACACCCTAAACCTCTCAACTTTTGAGCTACAGGGTGTTAAAGTTTTAAGAAAAAAATTCGTTTTCTTATCATAACTTTAAAAAATAATTTTTTTTTTAATATTTCTACCAGTGGCAGATTGAAGATTTTTCTAAAAAAATATGGTCGGGCACTGCTTTTTTCGGAAATACCTTAAAACAGTGTAAAAACCTTGTTTTCGATAACCTAAAATTCAATCTAGAAACGGTATTGCCTTCCCAAAATCCATAAAACTGGGAAGTCCATGAGACCTATTGTTTCAGCTGTTGGATCACCAACGTACAATATTTCAAAATGGTTACTAGAAGAATTCAGCAAATTAAATATCTCGTAAGATAACTCTGAGGTTACTAACTCGTTAGAATTCTTAGATAAAATTAAGAATGTTCACTTAAAAGAAGGTGAAATTTTGATATCTCTTGATGTAAGCTCATTGTTTCCTAGTGTACCCATACCACTAGCTTTAGAGTACCTAAAGGAACTACTGGAATTCAATAATTTAAAGAAAGAAATTATTGACGAATATTTGCTTCTCACAAAATTATGTATGAATCAACATTTTTTTCAGTTCAACAATAAATATTATAAACAACTTGAGGGAACTGCGATGGGCAATTGCTTATCTCCGTTCCTTGCAAATTTATTTATGGGTAGATTAGAAACCCAATTCAAAAAAGAACTCAAGTATTTCCCAAGGGTGTGGTTAGATACATAGACGATATATATATGCTATTTTTGATACTAAAACAGAAAATTCTGACACTTTCTTAGAAACATTAAACAATAAATATCCTTCCAATAATTTTACGTACGAAAAGGGGAACAATGGGCAATTATCTTTTCCCGGCACGTTAGTTATTAGAAATAATGATAAATCAGAATTTGATATTTATAGGAAATTCACTAATACTGATAGGTATATAACATCCGACTCATTTCATTCCGTCAACACAATTGGCAGCATTTCATTTCTTAACTCACACATTAGTCAATTTTCCATTAAGTAAAGAACGTTTTAACAATGAAATGAATCGGATTAAAAATAATATAGCTAAAAGTAATGAATATAATGATAATTTTGTACATAAATTAGTAAATAAACATAAGCATAAGAAAATGTTAAAAGATGCCATTACTCTTCAAGCACCTGAGGCTCCCAATAACTTCATAGTAATCCCATATGATAAGTATTTAAAAACGTAGGTTTTTAGACTAGCTTACAAAACGGAGAACAGTTTGAAAAATCTCCTTAGAAACCCTAAAGACAAAGTCGACTTGAAGGAGAGGAGTGGCATCTATGAAATTAGCTGTAATGACTGCGATCTAAAATATTCGGCAAACTAAGCGCTCCATAAACATTCGTTTTAAAGAACAAATGGCACAATTAAGATACAGAAGAACAGAAAAGTCAAGCGTTGCCCAACATGCTTTGGAAAACAATCACCAAATAGGAATAAATAATCTTAAGTTAATTAAAAATGTATCTAATAATAGATTATTGGATGCATTTGAGAGTATAGAAATAGTTAAATGTGGTAAGAAAGCACTAAATAAAGACAGAGGGCCTATTCATTATAGTCCCCTCTATTGCTTACTTGACAACGGTGTAGTCGGGTGCAACCAAGTGTGATTATTTTTGAAATCCTCATTTATTTTGCAACAAATTTAAATTCTTGACATTTTTTCTTCCGACGAACTGTTTTGGCGTAAAAGAATAAAAACAATTTTCATGCATTGCAAAATCGCTAAAATCTGATGTGGCAGTTTGTAGGTAAGACGTATTTTTGTCTAATTTTTATTAAATTAAAGTCAATCGATTAACAGCTACTACTACAATTCAAGTTTAATACAAAAAAATGTATCAGTAAGTATTAATTTGAGTATTAAGTCGTAAACGAATTTTTCATTACCATTAGATTTTAGAGATTTTGACGTGCATGAAAATTGTTTTTATTCTTTTACGCCAAAACAGTTCGTCGGACGAAAAAATGTCAAGAATTTAAATTTATTGCAAATTAAATGAGGATTTCAAAAATAATATTTATTTCCGGAAAAAGCAGTGCCGTACCATATTTTTTTAGAAAAATCTTCAGTTTACATCCCGTCCGGACGCCACTGGTAGAAATATTAAAAAATCTTCTACATCAAAAAATGCCTATTGGTGTGTAGTAGGAGCGTGCCAAATTTTATGAAAATACTAAGAACAGTATTAAAGTTAGGTATGATAAGAAAACGATTTTTTTTTAAACTTTAACACCCTGTAGTTTAAAAGTTGAGAGGTTTAGGACGTATGTTCATATGAACCTTTCTTTCTTAAATAAGCTAAGAAATCATATCCTGCATCTTCAGCCATCAATTAAATTACACCCTGTATAGGTATTTTCTTATATAGAGGGAAATGAAATTATATTTCAATTTAATACAACTTTCATATAAAATAGAACTTTAGGCGACCTCTATGAAATTTTCCGTTAATTTAAAGATCAGGATACGTTTTGTTTCGCACTCCAGCCAAAAAGATACTTTTAAGAGGGAAAGTTCTTACGAAATTA
Organism: Kuschelorhynchus macadamiae; assembly: GCA_030620095.1. NCBI lineage: Eukaryota > Metazoa > Arthropoda > Insecta > Coleoptera > Curculionidae > Kuschelorhynchus > Kuschelorhynchus macadamiae. The sequence goes on from JAUTXW010001077.1 coordinate 2,652,500, forward strand.
GCGTGTTAAGATTTATTTGGGTAGTAATTTTTACATATTTTCAAGTATTAAATTTATGGTTTGTCAGAATATATTAGCAACATCCCTGAATTTCTGCCATTTTTAGTCAATTCTTCGACTCTCGCCACATCAGTAGGAGTCATGTCACCCATGTGGGATTTTTAACAATCAAAATGTTGACTCTGACCAATGGCATAAACTAAATTGTATTTGAAAATTATGGCAATAGATTACCTCTAAAAAAATGTCGAATAGCACCTCAAGTAACAAGCGAACATGAAGAAATGCACAAAAACAGAATATGTCGGCGTACAAATAACAGAAGGCCCAAAGAAGTTGGTAAATAATTTTTCTTGTTCAAATAAAATTAAGCTCAAATTCCACGTTTTCTTGGAAACTCCGATAAAAAATGAAAATGTTTGGAAAAAAAATTGTCTGCTACAACACAAATAAAAAAATTAATATGGTTTCACCTTTTTTTGTACCTATTACACTTATTTTTTTAATATGCCAGCACAGCAAAACATGTATTATTAATTCAAGCATGAACGAGACTCACTTTTAAAATTAAAATGTCAAATTCAATCATTTTAAGTCCTAACAATGGAACCAGTTTATATCATCTGCTGATGATGCTAACTTGGTTAGCGAAACGCGCGTCCAGAACGTAACAAGTTGTGGTGTAGTGTGGTTAGAACTCTAGTATTTTGAAATTCAATTATTAACTAAAGGACAGGACATCAGGGACTTATACATATTTTGTCTATATACAGGGTGTTTTTTAGTGCGAGAAAGTCCAAGATCTCGAAAGTTATAGGGCTTGTCGAGGTGTACATGGTTAAAGTATTTTCTTATATACAGGGTGTTCTATAAAAGCGTGACAACCAAAAGTGTATTTTTTTAAATAAAAACCGATATCTATAAGAGCAGAACTGAAATCAGCGTTAAATACTACGTATAGTACACTATTTTAATTTGACCACCGTTGCGACGTTGTCAAGTTAATCAAATTTCTTTAGAAAAAACAGAAAAAAACATGGTAGTCAAAATGTCTTTAAAACAAATTACCTGTTTACATTTGGAAATAATATTCTATGGTCCTTTAAACATTATGGATGATGCGATAATTGCCTGATAGAAATTTGGCCACAACTTATACGGGGTATTTTTTACGACGGTCCCAACATAGTAACTTAATTTGTAATAAAACTTTGTTTTTTTTTTTAATGAAACGCCCTGTATATTAATAGATCATCTTGTAGGGCATATCATGCTCTTCAAATTTGCAATTACGACCATTGTCTTAAAATGAGTCGTTTTGGCAGTATATTAGTTTTTCTGGAAAATGCCTAGATAATATCGGTAATTTTTGATTTTTATTCGTATAGAGTCTTGATTTGGACAAAAGTATATTCGCTACTCATCAAAAATACGTTTATTAAGACATTTGTTGTTTCGGTTTATTATTATTACTATTTTAACTTTATAAACTATACAATGTAGAAAAAATTTATCAGGACCTCATCAAGGCAGTACGAAAAAAGCCAATACAATAAAACAAATGTTATAATTAAGCCAGGTGTTAAAAAATGTCAAGTATTCATTTAAAAGCAAGAAATGAAAGTAAAAAATTAAGTAATTAAAAAACAAAATGCATAACGTTATAACAAATGTTCAAAGTGGTTACCATTAACATCCAGGCATAACTGTATCAATTCTTCAAATGATCTACTAACCTCACTCAAGGTAATGTTTCTGATGTTTCCAAAAACTTCGATGATACGGTTCTTCATATCTTCTTTCGTCTTTGGGGCCATTTTGTATACTTCTTCTTTCACATATCCCCATAAAAAGAAGCCCATTTTTGTTATACCTGGAAAGCGACGCCCGCGCCGTAGCCATCAATGTAAATTCCCTCTTTCAATCCACCTGTTAGGAAATTCACGGTTTAAGTGGTCATAAATAGCGGTAGTGTGGTGGACTGGAGCTCCATCGTGTAAATACGTCGTGCTATTTTTAATATTAGCCGGTAAATTGCTTAACAAGCCCAGTAACTCATTTTGTAAAAACTGTGGCCTCTTAGTTTTTCTTCGAAAAAAGGTCCAACGACAAAATTTTCCACTATTCCACCCCATACATTCAAGGACCATCTAGTTTGGCTTTTAGTTCTAATAACATGTGGATTCGACCTTTCATTTTTTTCATAATCGACTTTCGCTGTCCTGACAAAACGATCTAACAATTTCTCGAATGATTGCTTCTTTGGCTGTCGTCTTCCGGGAAGACGAGTAAACAGTTTCTGTTACCCGCAACTAACTATTATAAAAACCATGTCAACTAATTCCTCCTTTGAGAAATTCATTGAAACTTTTTAACACTTCTACTTTTTTAAAGCTTGTCGGGAACCGATGAATAAACAAATCAAAATGTACGAAATTATTTATTGTACAGGGTGTCCAATTTTGGTTGTAAATGCAAGGTATCTCCGTTATTTGCAAATATTTAGGGTTGAGGTTTTCGCGACACCGTGCCACTTTTTTGTCAAACTCAAGCTGCCGTAATCAGATTTTCCATAGCCCGCCTCTTTTCGGAGACACAGGGCCAAATTGAAAAAGTTGCATTTTGGGACACCCCTCGTATCTCGGTTATCTTTTAACGTATCGAAAAGGTAAAAACTGGTTCTTATAGAGTTTTTTACATAGAATTCAGTGGCGTAGACAGATTTTTACTCGGGGCCGTCGTTTTTGCTACATGACCCAAAATCACGTTTTTTTAAATGGGACACCCTGTATATTTTTACGGAGTCCTATTCGTCTTATTATGAGCTTTTCAAAAATATATGGTTATCTATACTTATTTTAAAAAATAAGGCTGCAATTTAGGTTTGTAATAATATCTATCAATATTTTTCATAGAAAGCCATGGACTGATTGTCAAAAATGGCTTTGTCATAAAGTAAATGAAGTTTTGATGTTAATACTAATAGACGTGTTAGATTAGTCGCTCTAATTATTACTTTTTAACAAATGGCTGCAAATCAATTATTTGAAAACTTTGAGCAATATGATATGCTGACCTGTTTCATAGAGAGTCATGAAAACATAAACGCTGCTTCTGAGCTTTATTTCATTAGGTAATGTTTTATTTTCATAATTATTATTGCAATCTTTTTTTAAACTTAAACTTTTATTATATAGATATCCGGAAAGGATGCAGCCAAATAAATTAATATTCTATAGGCTGAAATCGAATTTAATAAATTTTGGCTCTTTCAAAAAGCCCAGATCAAAGAAATATAACAAGAGAATCGTGAGGCTGACGAAATTAACGTCCTGTAGAAAAATAGAAAATGAAGTGGGTGTAATCAAGTCTCGGGTTCAAACGATTTTAAAGAAACATAAGTATAAACCTTAAAAAGTCAGAGTTGTGCAAAATTTACATCCTGGAGATGCAGAACGACGTATTGATTTTTGCCAGTGGTATTTACAAAAAATTAATACTAACCAAAATTTTGGAAGGGCGGTTATATGGTCCGACGAATCGTATATAAGTAGTGCTGGAATATTTAATAGGCACAATACGAGACACTGGTCACCTGAAAATCAACATTTGATATTTCCACGCGAGCAACAAGGAAGATTTGGCTTTAATGTCGCTTGTTTCGTACTAGGAACCAAAATAAAATTTCATATTTTTGAAGGAGGTCTCACTGCTAATCGCTACGCTAATACTATACGTTAAAAGATAACCGAGATACGAGGGGTGTCCCAAAATGCAATTTTTTCAATTTGGCCCTGTATCTCTGAAACGAGGCGGGCTATGGAAAATCTGATTACGGCAGCTTGAGTTTGACAAAAAAGTGGCACGGTGTCGCGAAAACCTCAACCCTAAATATTTGCAAATAACAGAGATACCTTGCATTTACAATCAAAATTGGACACCCTGTACATGTACATGCTAAAAACTGAAACTTTTAAAAAGGTGGCCATGACTTAATTAATAATGTCAAATTATCAGATGTCATGTCCGAAATAATTTCGTACATTTTGATTTGTTTATTCATAGTTTATTCCTGAGAAGTTTTAAGAAAGTCCAAGGGTCAAAAAGAAATTGTTAGATCGTTATGTTAGGACAGCGAGAGTCGATTATGAAAAAAATGAAAGGTCGAATCCACATATTATTAGAACTAAAAGCCAAACTAGATGGTCCTTGAACGTGTGTGGTGGAATAGTGGCAAATTTTGTCATTGGTCCCTTATTTTTAGAAACATCAGAAACATTACCTTGAGTCAAGTTAGTAGATCATTTGAAGAACGGATACAGTTGTGCCTGGAAGTTAATGGTAACCACTTTGAACATTTGTTATAACGTTATGCATTTTGTTGTTTTAATTACTTAATTTTTTACTTTTATTCCTTGCCTTTAAATGAATAGTGGACATTTTTTAACACCTGCTTTAATTATAATATTTCTTTTGTTGTATTCTATCTTTTCATATTGCCTTGACGAGGTTTTGACAAATTTTTTCTACGGTATATACTTTATAAAGTTAAATTAGTAATAATAATAATAGCAATAATTATAAACCGAAACAATAAATGTGTTAATAAACGTATTTTTGATTAGTAGCGGATATATGTATATATATATAGCGAATTAGTGCATAATAGTACCTACAGATTGCGCCACTGGTTACCTTTACTTTACTTTCAAACTCGAATGACATGCTACTGTGTTTGTTTCAGTATATATATATATATATATATATATATATATATATATATATATATATATATTCGATTCTTGTCCTGTAGAAAAATAGAAAATGAAGTGGGTGTAATCAAGTCTCGGGTTCAAACGATTTTAAAGAAACATAAGTATAAACCTTATAAAGTCAGAGTTGTGCAAAATCTACATCCTGGAGATGCAGAACGACGTATTGATTTTTGCCAGTGGTATTTACAAAAAATTAATACTAACCAAAATTTTGGAAGGGCGGTTATATGGTCCGACGAATCGTATATAAGTAGTGCTGGAATATTTAATAGGCACAATACGAGACACTGGTCACCTGAAAATCAACATTTGATATTTCCACGCGAGCAACAAGGAAGATTTGGCTTTAATGTCGCTTGTTTCGTACTAGGAACCAAAATAAAATTTCATATTTTTGAAGGAGGTCTCACTGCTAATCGCTACCTTGAAATATTGCAAAATATATTGAGAGAAATCATAGAAGATGTCTCTTTGGCACATGTGAATCAAATATATTTTCAACAAGACGGAGCTCCAGCACATAACTTCCAAATTGTGAGGCGGTATTTAGAAGAGAACTTCCCCGAACGCTGGATTGGAACGCACGGACCTGTCCGATGGCCTCCTAGGTCGCCTCAACTGTCCATATTGGACTTCTTTTTATGGGGTCACCTAAAAAATTTAATTTTTCGTACCCGACATAACACAGTTCAAGACCTGCGTAACACCACTGAGCAGGCAATTTTGCAAATACAAGCACGCAATGTAGTCATTTCAAATGCACTGGGTAAAATTGCAAGAGTGTGTGAGAGATGTCTAAGAGAAAATGGAGATCAGTTTGATCTTTTGAACGTGGCTAATTACGAAAAATAGATATACTTAATATATTCTTAAAAACTTAAACTGTAGCCTTATTTTTAAAATAAGTATAGATAACTATAAATTTTTGAAAAGCTCATAATAAGACGAATAGGACTGCATAAAGATCTACAGAGTGTCCCATTTAAAAAAAAACGTAACTTTGGGTCATGTATCAAAAACGACGGCCCCGAGTAAAAATCTGTCCACGCCACTGGATTCTACGTAAAAAAACTCTAAGAGCCAGTTTTTTACCTTTTCGATACGTTAAAAGATAACCGAGATACGAGGGATGTCCCAAAATGCAATTTTTCAATTTGGCCCTGTATCTCTGAAACGAAGCGGGCTATGGCAAATCTGATTACGGCAACTTGAGTTTGACAAAAAAGTGGCACGGTGTCGCGAAAACCTCAACCCTAAATATTTGCAAATAACGGAGATACCTTGCATTTACAATCAAAATTGGACACCCTGTACATAGCATCGAAAAAAAACTAAACATTTCAAGAATCATTTGTATGTTTTTGGTAGTTATATGGTAAATAGTTTTCATAGTTTAATATACAGGGTGTTTGGGGATTGACTACAAATATTTTAACACGTGATAGTATGGAGCATTTTAATTAAAAATATAGCATAGCCCCCTTCCGTCGCAGCTGGTTACCTAATTCCCTCCTCGACTTTCAAACTCGAATGACATGCTACTGTGTTTGTTTCAGTATATATATATATATATATATATATATATATATATATATATATATATATGTATATATAAATATATATTTGATTCTTTGACCTTTTCCGTAATAGATTTATTTTTTAGTTTTATTTTTCTTGGTTTACGGTCAGTGGTTTACTTGAAAATATATATTGTAGTCTGATGACGTTTCAACCAGGTTTGGTCTTTTTCAAATCTAAAATTATATGAAAAATTTTTGGCACGACAATAGTAAAATACGTCAAAAAACAATCATCTTACACTAGAACGTAATGACAACAGTATACAACACATAAAGAAGCAACAGCTATGACGATCACATGTATTAAAATTTTGTTTTCTCGATTAAGAAAATGTTAACAAACAGGACAGAACATTTTGCACATTGATATCAAGGACTAACACAACGAACTGTATCAAGTATCAATTATTGCAATATAGATGTATATATTTTGCAGATTGTTTACATCTTCTTTGTGATTCACACAGTTTTTGTTTTTGTGGATTAAAGCCATTTCGTAAAATTCCCCTTTTTTAATTGACACTAGATTTTTAAGATTTTCATGGTTGGTTAATCCCGTTGAGTTTTTTTTGTCGTATTTACGGCTTTTTATACGGTTTTCCAAATATTGACTTGTTTGGCCGATGTAAAAATTTACTTATGATTTTTAAGGCTTTGCTAGAGTGAGCTAGTGCGTCTCATTTATACACTGATATTGTAACAAGGTAGAATATAAAGTCATTCATTGAACATAATAGGAAAACTTGTTCCAATTTACTTACTGCTTTATCCCCTAAATGTTGAACTTCACAATGTAAGTATGCTGTATGTCCAACTGCGGTAGTTACATTTCTCACTGAGTTTGTACCAAAGTAGGGATAGTTTCTTGACTCCGACTGGATTGTGTATAGTTTGACATTACCTGCAACGATAAAGGTAACATTAATTATTAAATTTTGAATGGTTTTCGTTAACGATCCTCTTGTTGTTATGTTAGAGTGGTGTATTATTTGGGGCTAGGATCTAGTAAAAAGAAACAGAAGTCTTTTCTAAAATTGTCGACGTTTCGCAACTTTATTGGTGCATCCTCAGGCCATTATAATGCCAGAAAATAAAGCATATTTATGGGTTACAACAAAATAACGTCAGTTATCAAAGTTCAATCAACCTATAGGTGAGCGGCAATAAAAGTTATTAAATGACTTTTAGTATCAAATAAGTGGTTAAAACTAGAAGAACTATAAGTAATAATTATATAGTTTCACGCACAAATATCTAACGGAAACCCATACAACAAAAAGGACTGGAAGATGTTAAAAATATCAACCTAATTGCTTGGGTCTATTTTCTGTGAATATCTGCATATATTATAAAGTTATCGATACTCAGCCATATGAATAGCATCGAAAAAAAAACTAAACATTTCAAGAATCATTTGTATGTTTTTGGTAGTTATATGGTAAATAGTTTTCATAGTTTAATATACAGGGTGTTTGGGGATTGACTACAAATATTTAAACACGTGATAGTATGGAGCATTTTAATTAAAAATGCTTAAAAAATTCATTACCATTTTTGAAAAAAAACGGCCTTAAAGTTGTATTTTGTTTTATTAATTTTTAAGCACATTGTTAACACGTTTATTAATTTTATTATGTAAAAAAATTAATTATATGATTTTCTAAATGCCTACACATTTTTTCTTAATAAAATATCTGAACAACCTAAATTTAAAAAAAAAACCAATACATTGTTTTATTTTACCATGGAATGCTTATTTGAAAACGGCAACACTGCCCACCTTAGAGAAACGAGCCGGCTTCAACGAACATAATAATTCGCAAACATCAGTTGCAGTTGTCTTACTTTTTGGTTCTTTCGTCTTATTTTTTTGCCGTATGAAGCAATTCCATACCGTTTTAATACGTAGTAAATGTATACGAATACTGAATTTGCAGACATTTTACTTATTTATGGAGAGTCTAGACAGAATGCTCATTTAGCGTCCCAAACATACCGGAAAAGATATCCTAACAGGAGGTGTCCTAATGACAGAACATTTGTGGTGGTTTTACAAAGAGTTGGCGATACGGGAAGTGTAAACGTCCGGCATACTAATCAAGGGCCTGAAAGACAAATAATACCCGAAAACGAGGAACATATTTTAGCCTAGTGAAGGCAAATCCTGGTTTGAGCACTCGGGACATCTGGCGACAAGTTGAATTTAATAATTGGACCATTCCTCGTACCCTTCGTGAAAACCTTCTGTACCCTTATCATGTGCAGCTTTGGCTTTAGGGGACTTACACCGAAGAAGACAATTTTGCCGGTGGTTTCTCCGAAAAAAACAAGAACACGAAAATTTTACTTTAAACATACTAACAACTGATGAATATTGTTTTACGAGAGATTTTAAATTATCATAACCCTCATACCTGGGCGATGTCAATACCGGTTTTCAATAAATATTTGGGCTGGCATAATCCACAATCGGTTAATGGGATCTTTTGAGCTACCAAGGCGTTTAACAGTAGAGACATACCTCCAATTTTTAACTTATGACTTGCCCACCCTTTTAGAAGATATTCCTTTAGCTCCGCGAGCCAGTGTCTGGTTTCTTCATGATGAAGCTCCTGCTCACAATCATAGGAATGTGTTACAACAATTGGATAATACGTTTGATAATAGGTGGATAGGTCGAAACGCTCCAGAACCTAGAAAATGGCCTCCGAGGGTACCAGACCTAAACCCTCTTGATTTTTATTTTTGGGGCCACATACACATAGCACAACCTAGTGCTATAAATTAATATGCTGGCAAGTTCATATTCTTTATTAATTTTTGGAAACTAATAAACTTAATTAAAGTTGCGCAGTTAAAAACTATAGAAATAAATAATCTAAAAAGTTTTAACAGGTTTTTACTATTTTTTTATACACGCCGATATTATGCTAACAAACCAAAATTTATTAAAGAATTAGTTCAGGCATTCCAAAAAACAGGGGCGTGCGGTGAAATTTTAAGAAAGGGAAGCAATTTTTAGAAACTTACCTATTTGTAATGTAATTCCATTCTTCGATCATTTTTTGTAAATTCATCAATGACGTCATCATAAAAACGTCGACGTTCCGACATATTTTGGAGAAGTTTATTTTCAATGGACAACAGCGATGTATGCGAAAGTCTCTCCTGCCCCGTTGAATTTCTCACGAAATGTTTTATACATTTAAGTGTTGAAAAATTGCGTTCTACTAATGAATTTGTGACAGGTATTGTCAATAGTAATTCACACAATTTCGACACTTCGGTGTAGGCATCTTACAGCTTCTTGTCTTTCAAAAATTGCATTAGTTCCTTAGCGTTATTTTTTGCGCTAATGTCATCAGTTTCGTAAATCACTTTTAGTTCAGATCGCACTAACACTCGGTCGCGGAACTGGCCATAATGACGAAGAAGAGATTTAAACGCATCTTCTGGAAAAGGTTTTCCTTTAAATGCATCAAAATTGCAGAGATCGAGGAATTTAAAATCATTTAAACTGTTAAATCTATAGTTTATTTGTCGCTGAATTTGATCGATTATTTCATAAAAGAGGCGTCTATATGGTGTTTGAACATCTCCGACCTTGTCTGTTCGAAGACGCTTGGCTTGTGGCTCTACATTTAACGTCATCATTTTCTCCCAAAATAGGTCAAAGTCATTTTTTGGCTTAACATAGACTTAAAATCATCCACTTTTTTTAGGCAAAAGGCAATATCATTTGTTTTAGTTTGTAATATATTAAAAATATTGTCCGAGAATGGAAATATTTCTGAAAATATGTTAACAAATAATTAAAATTAAAATCTCGTTTCAAACAGTCCAAAAACCCCCTCGAACTATTTATTACTTCTCATGTTTCATTATTTTCTATTATATTCTCAAATAGTTCAATCAGCGATTCACGATTTTCAGATACTGTTAACACAAGTCTTCCATTATAGTTCCACCTAGTAGGAGCTACTTTGGGCAATCGTTTGTGGACAATGGAGTCCAAAACTTGTGTACGTTTTGTTGACTTGGAAAAAAAACCAGCCATGCCACTTAAAGTAACGAAAAATACTTTACACTCTTTAATGTGATTGACGGACTGGGATAAAACCAAATTTGATTTATGAACAAAACAATGGACAAACACAGCACTTGGGAAAGTTTCTCAAACTTTAGCTTGCAGACCCCCTAATTGTCCTGCCATCACTGCAGCTCCATCATAGCTTTGAGCAACTATTTTTTTCTCTCCATTAATTTCTTTAGTAACGTTATACACTACGGTATATAATGCATCTGCTGTACGATTTTCGGACACATTCTTAAAACCTAAAAATCGCTCTTGAATACTTCCGTCTGTTTTAACGTAACGTATTACTAGAGATAATTGGCTAAAATTTGTGATATCAGTTGTTTCGTCCAGAACAATAGCAATGAACCGCGCCTCGCCAATCTCCTGCTTAACTATTTTTAGAATACTTATTGCAACAGGGGAAATTAAATCATTCTGGATGCGATTCGATTAAATGATTTTTTAAGCAATCATCATATTTAGCCATTAAACTAAGTAAATCTTGAAAATTTCCTCTATTTGAAGAAACCCTTGTTTTGTCATGACCACTAAATCCCAATTCGTGCTGTCCGAGAAAACAAACAACATTGATAAGTCTTCTTAATATTTGCCTATTTTTATCGACTAGTTCATTATGTTGGCGGTGACTAATTTCCAACTGTTTATTAAGGGTGTGTTCAATTCTAATTTTGCCGAAGACTTTTTCTTTTATGACGGCCTGCAAATGCGCTTTGGACATAATGTATCTTTTTACAGCTTCTATTCCAGAGACCTTTTTCATTTTCAAAAAGTAAACATGGCCAACAAAATAATTTACTTATATTTTCACAACCGGTTAACTATTTAAATTGTTCGTATTGTTTTTCCGGATAAAAATGTCTAATACAGTATTTCATTTTTGTTGTTAAATTTTTTAAAGGCGGTTTTGCCCTTCCTTTGGAAATTATTTGAAGCTTATCAGCGAAGTTTAATGTTGAAAATCCCTTTTATTAAGACACACACCACACATTCACACACTCTTCTTACTAAATTCTCCAACATTTTCCACGTTATTACCGACAGCCGAAGTTGACAGTATTTGCATATCCACGTCCGTTTTATTGTCTTTCATATCGCACCATGCACGACGTGACGTACGTATCACACAACACACGGATAGCCGTTCAAACAAAGAACCTACTCCAACGATAGCTTCCGCCCCCGCTTAAAGCACGCGACTGAAATGCAAAAATTGCAAACAGCCGGTGGAGAATTCAATAATCTCCGGCTCGATTCACAGGAAATGAAGCATAGGTTCTATTCGATTTCTATTGTGGGTCGGTCGGAGTCAAGGCCGCATTTATTATGGGCTTGAAAATTAAGATAATATTTTAGCATTTTTAATATAAACTAAATTAATGGTTTCCTATTTCAAAAATTACATTTTAGATGTTTTGTAATTTTTTTTTGGGGAAGCACTGCTTCCCTTGCTTCCATGGACTGCACACCCGTGCCAAAAAAATAATCAAAATAAAATAATTGAATCGTTTTCAAACCTATAGGCTTTTTTATACTTCTTTGTTGATAAAACACAGGTGATGTGATTGTCATCACGTTGATGTCCAAGCAAATAGCAATGTTGCCATGTTCTCTTGGAATTAGTTGAAAACTTTTAGTCAGTCCCCTAACACCCTGTATTTGTATGTAATTATTTTTACGTATATTACGGCGGCATGATATATTAGACTACTGCGAATTGAGGCTAAATCCGAAAGTGCCTTTGAATCCAAACTGCAATTACATAATAGAGAGGTTTCATTTCACCCTCTTAATACCGTCGAGTAGTGCCTCTAGTAAAACTAAATTTGAATTTCTCCGTAAAATTAAATTTTGCTCTTTTAGCTACATTTCTCTTCCTTTACTAACAAAAAATAAATCAATATTTGGAAAGACCCAGATAAGTTATTCAATCATCAATCAAGTAAACATTTAAAATTAATCAGTAATTTATACACGAAAAAATATCCTAACATAAACCAAAGCCAATGATCATGTATCAGAAACCAAAAGTCAAGAAGCTCCTAAAATGTTTAGATAAATCCCTTTTCTAGATTGTACACTACTTTACTTGATTATGAAACCTTAGTACTAATCCCAGTATCCTACCGTTTAAACTGGTATCGCACAAAGCAAAATTGTGTGTCATATGTCTCTATATTATGTTGTCTAATTTGATTACAAAACCAAGTTGAAATAATACTTTAACTCTGAATTTAAAAACCTTTTGACACATTTTTTTTACCATTAATATCAGGACGAGACAATCATATTCAAGAATTTATGTGGTAAAGAAAAAAAACAGATTTAAAAATCAACACGACGCGACGAATTTGTATGAGCCACTTCGGCAAAACCTCAAGTATTTAAAGCGCTAAAAAAAGTCTACACCCGCCTTCACAAGCTTCCATGTTCAACTCTCTGTATGTGTTGGTTTTTTATACACATTGTGTATTCGAAATGTCCGTTATGCAATTTTGTGACCACGACATCTAAAAATGGAAGTTTGTTCTTTTCCTCTAATTCTAGAGTAAATTGTATTCCGGGGCGGATTGAATTTACGTGAGTCTTGCTTTCTCAAGACCTTCTTTCTCGAAATGTTATAAATAAATTCGCGACTACTGGCGTGATTCCATTGGAGCCAGTAGTATCCAGATCCGTGCGATTAACTGAAACACAGACGAGACAAAACGAACTTGATATAATATCTAGTGCTTTAAAGAAAAATGGCTATACAAATCGCACCATAGAGAAAGCTATTAATGCACAGGATTCTCGAACAATAACAAAAATTATGAACCGGAAAACAACAAGTAGTCTTACCATATGTAAAAGGCACAACAGACAGAATCGGAAGAATTCTTAGGAAACGCAACATACAAATAATACATAAGCCACAAACAATTATAGGTAAACTACTTGGAAACCCAAAAGATGAAATCAAACTGGAATACCACGGAATATACAGCATTCTGTGCCAGGACTATGAAAAGATTACGTGGGGCAAACTAACGGGCGAGTATCAGCAAGAGTGGAAGAGCATAAACAAATAACTTCAGCATCAGAAACAAACAAATAACCTCAGCTTTATTCTTACATCATCGGGAAACCGGCGTCAATATAAATTTCGATGGGTGTAAGGAGATTGCCAATATAGAACATTATAAGATCAGAATAATCCCAGAAGCCATAGAAATTGAAAAACAAAGTGATTTAAATAAAAGGGATGAATTATTAAAACTACCAATAGTATGGAAGGCATACTGTTATACACGACAAATATAAAATCACAAAAAATCAAGCGTAATTAGCGCAACATCAACAGCACCATGTGGAAAACATAAATAACGATCAACGGCCGCGCAGATATAACCTTCGGCCCCGGGTGGGGGTATAAAAGGAAGCGTCGTAGTCACCAATACTTCAGTCTCTATTCGGACGCGAGAAAGAAAGCTTCGAAAATGCCAAATGTGATTTTGGCGAATTTTTCCATCCGTAGAGGATTACACAACACAATTATATAAATCGGCGATCTTATGTTGCTAAAATTAAAGAACCACATGTTGACTAAATAATATTAGATTAGATTGTTGGGCAGAATCTAAAAATAAAATAAACAACAGGGAGTCCCATTTAAAATTCCAAAGTTGATGTTAGTTACCAGTAGATATAGCAACATTGCAAAAGCGAAACGTGAGTAATAAGTTGCAATCAACTAAAAATGTATATCTATAAACTTTGTGTTTATTATGTGTATTCACACATAGTTTTCAGACCTTTCTCAGTTTTTCCAGACAATTATTTATTTTCTTTAACAAGTTAGGAACTGCTTGAAATGTAATTTATCATAGGAAAGGTTTATAAAACCATCTGATTTTATGCAATATAATTTGAAAGCTTTCAATTTTCCTAATAGATGTCCCGCTACCTTCTTCTGACGTTCGTCATTAAAACGGTTTTATATTTGGTTTGCATTAAGTTAGACCTAAACGCTTTTAGTGAGGTAAGGGTTTTAATGCTCTAGGGACATCCAGTTAAATGCTAATGGCTGTATCTGCGAGGGTAACGATTCAATCTAAATTCAGAATTTCGAAGAAAAATTGAAAACCACTACGGAAAAGTACTTATAAACTAAAAAGCATTTTTAATGTTTATTTTAGTAGCAACTCAAACTTTACCGGTTCCATGAGCGTCACTGGAGTGTACCTGGAAACTTTGTGAGCATGTCTGCTGAAATTATACGGGGTATTTCAAAAGAAACGGAACTTACTAGAAAAATGCTGTGCAGTTCTATCATGGAAAAGAAGTAGAAACAGAGATTTGATATTATTATCGCATTAATGTTGGAAGTGAAAATCAACAAACTTAAAATTAGTATACATTACATAAAAAAGTGTATTTTTTTCTGCTAAACTGGTAAAGTCCGTGTAATAAATTTCGTTTATCCTAAGTGTAGTAGTTATTGAAAAATTTGACCCTTCCAGTACTTTTTACAAGAAAATGTTGTATTGCCATATCTTAAAAAAAGACAAATGAAAAATTGATGATTTGAAATTATGATAAAGCTGGTATGGACAATTGTACGCAATGAAAATGAGTTTGGGGTTACTTTAAAAAAAAAGGGTGTTTATTTATTTTTTGTAAATCTGGTAAACTGTAACTTAGCGAGAATGTTTTCAGGAACAAAGGCATTTTAATAATTCCAATAAACTACACAATAAAATGCTTAGCAGGAGCAAATAGAACGGTTAGGACTCCTGAATTCGAGGAAGCAGTCCTGAATGTAGTAGAAAATGATCCTGCTACCAGTACGAGGCAAATTGCAGCAATACTTAACATTTCATTTGTGCTTGTACAGAAGATTTTATTAGACAAGTTAATGAATCATTACCACATCCAAAGGGTTCAAGCTCTTCTCCCACGTGACTTTCCACTCCGTTTAAATTTTTGCCAGTGGTAATTTTTATAACAATCGTTTTTGGGCAGAAGAGAATCCGCATTCGGTACATGAAAATAATTTCCAGCAACAATTTTCAGTAAATGTGTGGGCCGGCATTATTGGAGATTATTTGATAGGTCCATTTTTCCTGCCAGTAAGGCTAAACGGGCGATATTATCGTCAATTTCTCGAAGACGAACTCCCGGTATTGCTAGAAGAGGTGCCAATTCTTCTTAGAAATCAAATGTGGTTCATGCACGATGGTGCACCAGCACATTTCAGCATAGAGGTGAGGGAATTCCTAAATAATAATTTTAACAACCTTTGGATAGGGCGAGGGGGACCTCAGCCATGGCCCCCTAGATCTCTAGATCTGAATAGTCTGGATTTCTTTTTCTGAGGACACCTAAAAACATTGGTGTATCAGACCCCAATCCAGACGGAAGAAGATTTAAGAAACAGAATAATAGCTTCATGCGACATCATTTTTAATACTCATGGAATATTTGACAGAGCCCGTCAGTCCATGAGGCGAAGACTTCATTCTTGCATTCTAGCAAGAGGTGGACATTTTCAACAACTTTTATAACTTTGTTTTATTTTTAATTTAACTGTTATAATTTTATCTGATTGTTCATTATCATGTCGGTTGATTTAAAATGAAACCCGTTTCTTAATTTTTTGCTTAATTTCGCCTACATGCCATTGATGCAATGCATCGATTATTGCAAATAAGTCGAAAACTGTGAGAGATACGAGAATAATGCAAAATACGAAAGAGCTAAAGAAATGGACAAAGAGTTTAAATTTTATATCAGAATTCATACAGGGTGCTTCAAAACAAGTTCCGCAAGATAAACTTGTAGGTGGTGCAAAAAAATGTAACACCCTGTATACTACCATCAACGATTTTGATATTTTATCATAGAGATCCTAAAAATAATATATGTTCTAAAATTGAACCAATTATCTCAGAAGGAACTGGAAAAAAAAACGCAAAAAAACGTGAAAAAAATTGAAACTTTGACACCCTACCCTGTATAACGTTTTTGACCATGTATATATTGGGATTTTTTTCCTATTTTGTCGAGTACTATCACCCCCTGAAATATGTCCACGACATTAACACCCTGTATAGATGGAATTAAATTGACGTTTGTGGTCTCTGCTAGAAATTTGGGATTGGTTGTTGACAAGTTAAAATAATGATTCTAAAGTCCTATGTTGCTTTAAAGCTCCTTTATAATATGTTATGTTTCTACGGTAGGGGGTCACAGCACGACGACAAAATACAAACGACAAATCCACGACAAAACCAGTTGGCAACTGGTTTTGTCGTTTGTATTTTGTCCTTATATCCGATCTTACATGGTTGTAGCACCGGAAGTGACCATAGACTAGTCAGGGCAACTATAGAAATTAATACCAAGCGAGAAAGAACAAAACTGACAAAATGAATTCTATAAAGAAATGGAAAAGTGACTAGAACCCACCCAAAGCTTAAACAATCTAAATATGAATCCGATTTTAGAATAAATCAAAACAGACATACGAACAGTAATTAAAAAAAGTTTGATACAAGCAAAATACAACAGGACCCTAAAGAGAGACCAAATACTGTAGAACTAATGGAACAAAGGAGAAACATAGATAAAACAACAGAGCGTTCTAGAGATCTAATTCAGTTAATCAAAAAACAGATAAGGAAGGATCAGAGCACACAAAACTCGACTTATTTATGAAGCTATCGTCAAAACCGAAAACCTGAAGCTTCTTAGAAAAAATCAAACAAGAGTAAGGACATCAAAATAAGGAATCAGGAGGGTATCATATAAATGGGAGTTCGTGAGAGAAGTTGAATCCTTCCACCCAAAACTTGCCGGAAATAGATATAGACGAAATAAGAGTCCCAATGAAACCGATGAAATATGAGAAATGTCCTGGGGAGGACCAGATCACATCTGGGATGTTGAAGATATGTGGCATCACTATCGAAAAGGCAATACAAGTAGTACTGAACAAATGCCTGCACGAAAGTAGAATACCAGAATCATGATACAATGCGGAGGTCATTATTCTGTTTAAGAAAGGGGACACCACGAACATGGAAAATTATCGGCCCATCAGTCTATTATCCCATTTACATTGATAGGAAAATGTACAGAATACAACTTGCGATTACATCTGGTATTTATTGGCTGTCACAAGGCTTTGGACTCAATGGAAACATGGTCGGATTAATTCAAGATACACAACCATTCTAAAAGGCATTTATGATAGCATGGATGACATGTTGAGAAAAATGCAATGGGAGAAGAAAGGCATTAAAATCTACGTGACTTATCTGTGTTATATAAGATTCGCCTACAACAACTTCTTGATGTTTAACAATGGGGGCGAACCAATAGGAATGGCTTACAAATAAATTAGGCATAGACAATAAAACCGAGAAGGTGAGAAGAGTGGGACTAACTTCGGCTGGAATTCGGTATATTTATGAGAAATACGGAGATCCTGCTCAATCTAAAAAGAAAGGTGTATAATGCATGCGTCTTGCATGTGGCTACTTACGGACCGGAAACCATGACTCATGAAAAAAAAGTGTAAATCGACTTAGAGAGACATAAAGGGCCGTGAAATATGTCATGCTAGGAGTTTCCTTCGGCGACCGACTAGGAAAGAATTCAGACGAAGAGCTGGATCGACAGACTTGTGCAAGCGAGTAGCGGAACTATAATGGCAATGGGAGGGAGAGGGGGAAAGAAAAAGAGAGATAGAGAGAGAGGGGGGAGAGAAAGTGAGGAGAGAGAGGGAAAGAGACGCACTGATTTGTGTTAGATTATGAAGTAAATTACCGCACACATGAGATAATATTCATTGACAAACAAAAATCTTTTTTGGCTTTTTCGCAACTGAATAAAAATATTTAACTTTAAATTAATTGAAGCAAATATTTAATATAATTACATACCTCAACATGTAGACTAGTCTGTCTACGGAATGTTTCGATACATAATATAAACAATATTATTTAAGTAAGCATAAGAAATTATAACATTTACCGTAAGTTTTTATAGACACATAGTAATTGTACAAATACTTTCATCCTATCGGGACTCATCAGTGCGCCGATCGTAAGAGAAAAACACTAAACAATAGAAAAGAATTGATTTCAAAATTTTAAAATGTGTCAGTTTGTTTGACATGTAACCTAGATATGAAAAAAATGATAGTTTGCAGCCATCTATAATGTTATTTTTAAATGTGTTCAGATTATTTTTTGCGTATAGATTGACAAACAAAAATCTTTTTTGGCTTTATCGCAACTGAATTAATTAATTAATTAATGCTAATTTTCATATTTCATATTTTTTACATTTCTCTTTAATATAAAAGATTATTTTATTGTATATAAATATATAAATAACTAATTTCAATGAAACTGATATAAAATACTCTTTATCCTCTTTACCGTTTAATAGAGGAGTGTATTTAATTTTTCAAAGCAATTTAAAAGCATTTTTAATTTCGATTTTCCTTCCCTTGTTGAAACGGATATAAATTTAGTTGCGCCGAGTTAAACCTACGCTTTTACTCTGGTAAAACTCGTAATGCTCTAGGGCCATCCTGTTAAACACAAATGATTACATCCGGCGGGACTGCCAATCAATTCAAATTTAAAATTTTACAACGAACACATAAAATCACTGGGGAAAAACAGCTTAAAACAAAAAGTAGATGTTTCATCACTTAGCCACAGAGCAAATATAAACTTTTATTAAAAACCGACTTGAAGAAAATGCACTTAAAAGTAAAATAGTATTTTTTCTACGACTGCTATGAAAACTGTCTAAAAACGCACCCCAAACAAGATCTGAAAATTACTAATTTCAAATGATGTGTAAAAACTACTGTGTGAAATTTTTTCACACAGTTTTGCTTAGGTTTGACCTCAATGATGGATGACTAGCACAAATGTCACTAAAGCTTGAATCAAGTAGGTCGTGGTTTTCGATTGCCTGGTTACTTTCATTTTAATTTCAATCTATCAAAAATATTTTATTTTTTTTGCCAAAATCACCTTTTGTTGTGTAAAAATGGAGAGTGAAAGTGAATTTGAATGTACGCCACCAGAAATAAAGGAAAAAGCTACAAGCGTCTCGCTAAACCTTTTGCCGGAAACTTCCAGATACAAATATGAGACCGCGTACATGAAATTTCAGCAGTGGAAAGCAAGAAGCAATGTAAAGTCATGTTCGGAAAATGTGATGCTAGTATATTTTGAAGAACTATCGAAGAAATACAAAGCATCCACATTGTGGTCGATATTCTCTATGCTTAAAGCTACCTTAAAAGTAAAGCGCAATATTAATATTTCCGATTATATGAAACTACAGTCGTTCCTAAAACGAAAATCAGAAAAATATACACCAAAGAAGTCCAAAATTCTAACGGAGGAGGATTTTTCAAAATTTTTAAATTCAGCACCGGATGAGCAATACTTGTTAATAAAAGTACGTACTAAAATTTTTTGGCATATATTTTTTTAATCGTAAACATTGCAAAAATGTATTAAATATTATACGTTTAAACTTTCAGGCCGCAGTTGCTATCGGTCTAGCAGGAGCTTGTAGACGTGACGAATTGCATAAATTATCAGTCAATGACATCAAAGATTTAAATTCGGCTATGCTGATCAAATTAACAAACACAAAAAATAAAATACATAGATCATTTACTCTGATTGGAAACTTCTACAATATATGTAAAAAGCTTGCCAATCTCAGACCCAGTAATATATCCGAAAACAGATTTTTCTTGAATTATCAAAATGGAAAATGCACTAGACAAGCTGTAGGCATCAATAAATTTGGGCGCATGGCTACAGAAATAGCCAATTTTTTGAAACTGCCCAACCCGAGCGAATATACAGGCCATTGCTTTCGGCGTTCATCGACAACAATACTCGTTAATGCTGGTGAGGATTTACTAACTCTTAAACGCCATGGGGGATGATGGCGTTCTAGTGCAGTGGCTGAAGGATACATTAGACGATTCAATTGGGAATAAATTAAAAATTGCAAACAAAATTGCAGAATCTGTAGACCAAACTTTGACGTCCTGGTCCTCACATGAATTGCAAGAATCTGAAACTTCCCCGCTGGAGCCGGTTCCTTCATGTTCACGAAACAT
This sequence comes from Kuschelorhynchus macadamiae, assembly GCA_030620095.1. Taxonomy (NCBI): domain Eukaryota; kingdom Metazoa; phylum Arthropoda; class Insecta; order Coleoptera; family Curculionidae; genus Kuschelorhynchus; species Kuschelorhynchus macadamiae. The sequence goes on from JAUTXW010001077.1 coordinate 2,673,101, forward strand.
AACGGAGAACATAACATATACGAATTCTATCAATAATCAATATCAAAATATCAATTATAACCTCAAATAGAGCTACTTTACTTTATATTTTGCGCTATTAACGTTAGATAATTTGTTAGATTTTGTTGTGATTGAATAAACTATGTGATGTACTTAATTGTTTAAATCTAGCCTAATCGTGAATTGTACTTTTATTGTTAAAATTAACCTCTTGCCATTTTCGCTTATAATCTCCCTAGTGCTTCAATTATTTCCAGAAATTTTTCGAGTACAGATTTTTCGAAAATTATTCCGAGTCGAACTGAGGGATAATTTTCAAAGGAAAATTGTGTACGGGAAAATATCGGATTATTAATTCAAGCGCGTGGGAGATTGGGTAAGAAAATTTCACACGAATTCAAACTAAAATTTAAATAATAGGTAATACAAATGTCTACAAAGAATAAAGTTCGGCACGTATTAATTTTTAGTGTCAGTTGTTATTCTCATTCTAATTATGTATTTTCCTTGGATCTTAGTAAAATAAAACATTTCATATCGCTTTAGAAACATGTTGAGTTAATGATCTTGAAAGAATTTGTGCTACTAAAGTAATAGGAAATTTCACTTTTATATGAAATTTGATGTAACATGTGAGGTACGTAAAATCATATCGTTTCTATCCTTTATCAAATTAAACTTAAAAAATATATATATTCCTTGGATTTTAGTAAAATTAAACATTCCATATTGGATTAGAAACATGTTAAATTAGTGATCTTAAATTAATTTGTGTTACTAAAATAGTATGAAATTGTATTTTCATATGAAATTTGATGAAAAGGACGTAAAAGCATATCGTTTTTATCCTTTATCAAATTAGTCTTAAAAATATATATATTGTTTCGATTTTAGTAAAATAAAACATTCCATATCGGATTAGAAACAAGTTAAATTAGTGATCCTAAATAAATTTTTGTTACAAAAATAATAGGAAATTTAATTTTCATATGAAATTTGATGTGACGTAAGTAGAAGAATGTTGTTTTTATCCTTTATAAGATTAATCTGAAAAATAATATAAATTCCTTAAATTTTAGTAAAACAAAACATTCCATATCGGATTATAAACAAGTTAAATTAGTGATTTTAAATAAATTTGTGCTACTAAAATGATAGGAAATTTCATTTTAATATGTAATTTGAAGTAACGTTGGTAAAAGCATGTCGTTTCTATATCCTTTATCAAATTATTCTTAAAAAAATATATATTCCTTGGATTTTCGTAAAATAAAACATTCCATATCGGATTAAAAATATGTTAAATTAGTTATCTTAAATACATTTGTCATACTAAAATAATAGGAAATTGGATTTTCATATAAAATTTGATGTGACGTACGTAAAAGCATATCGTTATTATCCTTTATCAATTGTATTTTAAAAAATATATTTTCCTTGGATTTTAGTAAAATAAAACATTCTTTATCGGATTACAAAATTGAATTGATTGAATTAGTGATCTTGAATAAATTTGTGTTACTAAATTAATAAGACATTTTATTTTCATATGAAATTTGCACATCTTCTTTTATCCTTTATCAAATTAATATTAAAAATGTATTAACCTTGGATTTTAGTAAAATAAAACATTCCATGTCGAATTAGAAACATGTTGAATTAGTAATCTTGAATAACTTTATGTTACTAAAGTAATAGGAAATTTTATTTTCTTTCAACTTTTAGTAAAATAAAACGTTTCATGTTAGATTAGAAAAATGCTGAATTTATAACTGATCTTGAATAAATTTGAGTAACTAAATAAATAGCAAATTTTATAACAGTATATACTCCCTATAACCGCCACGAAGTTACTACAATTTTAGGAAATGTAGTTTTAACACATTTTTGAAACACTAACACATTAAAAATTGCAAAAAATAAGTTACTGTTTTCGAAATATAAAACAGGTTTGACGCCGTGCAGGCAATATTTTTAAAATTTTATGAAAAATAATTCGCCTCAACCGAAATTTGAACCCAGGACTTACCGGGACAACGTATTAACCAACCGAGCTAAAGAGTCCTGTTTGATTTTTACCTTATCGGGGAACATATGCATCATCAATTTCAAAGTGTTGAGTGTGAATTTGAATTTTTCATTGTTCTCAAATAAATCCAACACATAATTGAAAAATAACAGCAGATATATTACTAATTATATTTTTAATAAATTATGTAATATTTCATGGTATTCTTGATACACATCTTCTCGTCGCATAGGTGAATAGATAGGACTCGGCACTTCGCTAGTATTGATCATAAAATTTCGATGTTTGAGAACGTATAAATAGTATTTTGACACTACTTTATTTCTTTTTGTATTCCCCAAACGGTTCAACGATGGTTGGTTATCAAGAAGGGTTTCTTGTATCTTCTTAAACAGGTTCTCCTCCAATAGTTCTATACCAACTTCCTTTACTAAATATTTTAAAAGTGGCAATTTACGGTGTTGTTTCTCTATTTCTTCGACACTTTCGCAAAATTTACAAAACCCGTACTTATTAATTTTTTCCATTTTAAATATAAGAAATTGTGTAAACCTTCTGCAACAATTATTGGTTTGACAGCTTGCTTATGGGAAATATTTGCTGCCATAGCCTTCTAAGATTTGTGAATAGAATTTCGGTTCAAGCTCATATTATTCGTCATTTCATTTTGACATAAGGTGTTTGAAAAAATTTCTCACAGTCTTGTCAAATTTGAAAGAATAAAAATAATCAAAATTGTATTTTTATTTTTATTTTCTGCAGTCGTAGAAAAAGTATCGTGTGCAACACGTTTGAAAATGACTCTTTGCACACTCGTGTGACTTGTAGCACTCGCCTGCGGCTCGTGCACAAACCTTACACTCGTGTGCAAAGAGTCAGTTTCTAAACTTGTTGCACAATATACTATTTCCTAACAAGTGTGGAAAATGAATTTTTCCCCACAAGACTTATAACTTTGAAGAAAAATTGATATTTTAATATATTTGCACGTGAATCTTTTAAGTGGGGTTATTTTGTTAAGGTAATTAAAATAGCGTATGTTACAGAACATATTGCAATGTTTGTTTGAAAGTGGTAAACAATGTAGAATATTCATTAACCTCATTCTGTTGGACTTATATTGTCTTTATTATTTCGGTTTTTCAACGTTTAGAGTCAATCGTTTTCAAGTATAAACTAAATGCTAACTCTAAAGGCTTATTTACTAGTCATGTGCGGTGATGCGTGAAGTCTCTGCCCCCTAATTATCTAAACCGTGAAGTTTTAGAAGGTCAGTTTGAGCTAGACGCATCTTTCATATGTTTAGAATATACAGTGTGACAAGCGAATGAACCTTATCAACGCCTAAAGGGGCAGGGGAGAATCTCGTCAAAAATCTTCCCGTGTCATAGGCGTGCGAAGTTATTTTAATCAGATTATTATTCATTAATATTGATGACAATAATAATAATAATGATAATATCAATAAATATTACTTTTGGACTTCCCTCGTATAAGGAAAGATTGTAATCATGAAAAAAATCACCCACCGAGATTTTTGCAGATTCTTACATTTTTGGGTCTCTAGACCTCGGAAAACATGTTCTCCCATTTCCATCGCTCTGTCTGTCGGTCTGCCTATCTGTAGGCGGCATAGCTCAAAAACTATTTATCCACTATCTTTAAAATTTGGTCAAAAACCATAGATCATAAGAGGATAAAATGGTAGCATTTTGGTGAAAATCCATTAAGGCGAAACAAAATGGCGGTCTAGTGAAATATTATTACTAAGAAATACTAAGATTATGTGGAAATTAGCTGGTAAATGTTGGTTTGAATTTAAGATGGCGAAACAAAATGGCGGCTTAATAAATAATTTCACAATTCGGCCCGAAAAGACCATTTTATAGATTGATTTCAAATTTTGCTCTAGAAATAATTGTTGTATAGAGATGAACTTGTAAAATTTTGGTACGATTTCAAGAGAGCAAAACAAAATGGCGGTCAACTACAACATTTATAAACATGGAAAAAAATCAATATTTTATGTATCTTCCTATTCTAGCGTCCCTAGGTCCCAAAAAAATAGAGTTTCTTTTGATCTGTCTGTCTGTTTGTCTCTTTGTTAATTTGCGGCATAGCTAAAAATCTACTTGCCATATTAAGTTTAAATTTTTGTCAAAAATTAAGGATTGCATGACAGTAACCTGATAATATTTTGGTAAAATTCCAATACGGCGGAACAAAATGGTGGGCTAGTGAAATGCTAAAGAGTATATTGCTAAAAATGTAATTAACTAATGTATCTAAAATTCGGCACAAAATTCGAGTGTTACGCAGGAATGAGCCCATAACATTTTGGTTCAAGGCGCAGTTGTTCAAAAATTATTAGTTCCACAAAGCCTGGTTTTGGTGTGCATAAAGTACTTAACAATGACTATTATTTCATCAAAGGCTTCCACCACATCTTCAAAAAATAAGGACATGCATTTTTGGAAAAAGCCTAATTTTTCAGATTTTTCAGCTTTTTCTCCTGTTCTAATGATCCGATCAAGTCGGCGATGACATTATATTATTTGTAAGTTCATTCTCTACTATTCATGTCGTTATACCATCAAGATTACTTTATTAGTTTCGATTTTAAAAGCCAAAAACGAAAAAAATAGGATTCTTTTGCATTAAATTGTTTATAACCTAAGTTGATACCTAGTCGCAAGTGAAAAACATAAAAGAAAATTACTATGAACTATCTTGTGTAAAATGGCGCACTCGGATTCTGGTTAGTATTTTTGGCAAAAAACGACTATTTTTTTGCTCTATTGATTGGTGTAAAAATCAAATCTCTCTCTAGCACATTGATATTTATGACAAGGTTTTTGTCGATTCACTCAGTCATCTTCAAAGATAAATATATCACTGGGTATATTTAGAGGAAAGAGAAAGCGATGTCTTTGAAATTGAAAAGTATACATGGTATTCCATTTCAAATAAATTATTTTTGTTATATTTTCGAGTTCTCACGTATATATATTTTTTGACAAAGGAAAGTAAAAATTTTATTGAAAATATATATAAATTTTCTTTACCACTTTGTACAGGGTGTTCCAACAATAATGGCCATCGGCGATATCACAGAAAGGAAATTATTTCCTTTGCTGTTACGTTCTGTAGCGGTAATTTTTTGTACTTTCTTGGTGAAAGCGGCCACGACAAATCATTGGAAAATATTTTCAAATTCAAAGAATTGCCGCTAGGGGTATAACAGAAACGAAAAATACTTTTCATGATATCGACAAGAGCCATTTTTAATTGAACACCCAGTACATAAACACAAGTAATAAACTATTATGATCGTTATCACATCATAAATAAATTAAATATAATCAATTCCAAACACTCACCACTTGCTCTAATATTGCTTACTATTCCAAATGCATCATTGCTTTGCCAACATTTCCCAAAAGTTAAATCATTATCGACCCATGTCTTATCAATGTAAACTATGTTACCACCCTCCTCTCTATAATTTCGAATTGCCTTTGTATATTTACAGCGCCAATGTAAAACTTCGGGTCTCTCCAAAAGAATCTTTCGTTTATTGTGTCACTTACGAAAAAGAAAGCCATTGGCCTTCAACAACATCCTTAATGTTTCACGACTATAAGGGAAATCCATTGTTTTTTGCAATTTAAGGAGAAGCTTTCTGAGTGTAGGCGCAGTTTTTAGTTTTAAATAAAACTTGTTTATTGTATGGCGTAAAGTCCCTATGAACTTACCAATACATGCGAACGGCAGCCAGTCATCTTTTCGGAGAGCTGTAGGTTGCAGGTTCTCGGGTACACCTTTCGAAATTAAAATGGGCGCCACCTAATTGACTGTGACTCAATTAGGAAGAAATCTATATTGATATTTAAATGCAGACAAAATAAAGATTTGGAGGGCTTTTCAATAAAACACTATATAAAGTGCAGACTGTCAAATTTTAATGATCACCTTGATCTTTTGTTTTTTTTTTAAAAAGTTGTTTTATAAAATAATGTTTGACATGTGAAGCTTACATTCAAAAATTCAATTAACATGAAGATATAAAAAAATAAATCAAGAAAATGAAAAATATATAAAATATATCTAATTTATGAAATGTGATAGAACGTTATTACCATTATATCATCAACCTATGAACATCTGGCGAAATGTCATGTCGCAAATATGAATATATGAAAATTAAATTAAATAGCGCACAGGGAATCAAAAATTCATGAATTTTCTCTTACACTGCCGCAAGGAAAAAGGTTATAAAAATATAAAGTGTTTCGCCAAGGCTGTTTTACAAAAAATAGGTTACTTACATCCTTTCTGCTACCTTATATAAAATTCATAAATATAAAAATCAAGAATTAATTCCTTGTACTCTTACAGGAAGGAACTCCAAAACCATTGTAGAACTCTTGGTTAATGTACCCCAAAAATTACACCATAAACTTGAATTCTTAACCTGAAACCCTACAAACAATTGTTTGTCTTACAATAAAATCGACATGGAATGTGCAAAAACAAGTTATTTACAACACAACTATTCAAAGACATTGCCTTACCTCTAGTCATCTAGAGGGCTCCTTCGACGTCAACGGTCACCAATAAAGGGAATTTCCAGACATCTAGAAAGGCTTCTCGAGGACCGACAGCCAAAAACAAAATTCAGGACGCCATTCTGTTTATAAAAGATAATTGCGAATTAGCTCACAGTAGGAAACTAATTTGAAAATCGACTTACCACGTGGTTGATCAAATGTGGAACCAAACAAAATGGGACCAAAATTTATGGCCAGATGATGTCCATAAATAGGCCTTAGACTTTCAACAGCACTGCACTTTAAAATAATTATTTATGGCATACTCTCGGTACTTTAAAAAAATTGGTCCATTAAGGCACTTTTATAAAGCCGGACACATGTTGCACCTCTAAGGAGAGCCAATAGAAAGGGACGAGAAAATCAGTTCCAGAAAATTCAAAGAAGTTTGACATTCCCCTCCATCATTCTTCCTCACTTCAGACTTATGCCAACCTAATGCCATAAAATAAAATAATAATTACAGTGGAGTTCACTGCTGGCGCCACTAGTAGAAGGGAGTAAGAACCCGATAACATTTGGTGTCCCCGAATACAGCTGGCGAATTGCTCCCAAGCAGAACCAAAATTATGACTTAAATGAAAAATCAGACACTGTCAAAGCTGGCTGGATGCCGAAAAATAAGAAACTAATGAAACCATAGTGACAGAAGAGAAAGGCGGGCAAATTCCGAATATTTATAAACAAAGCAAAAACAAATTTCTTTTGTCTTAATTTAGAGAAGTTGAAAATACTTTACAAAATGTAATCCAATGAATTATGAATAAAACATATTGAGGTATGTAAAATGTAATTTACATAAAAGTCTTGATATTTTAAAGGTTATATTTAACTGCAAAGTTATAATGTTCAATTTTGTTTCAGATTACTAATGGGCTTAAAATAATGAAAAACCATAAGCAAAATGTCTGTTTAACAATCCATACCAAGCAAACATAAACAAAGGCAGCTTGGAGAGATGAAAACAAAAAGTTATGTCAACTGAAACTTTCTAATAGTTCGAGTGTTCTCAAAGTCTTAAATTGATATTTACAAGAAAGAAGAGAGTAAATATGTTTATCATAATTCATGTGAGTGAAATGGACTGAAAGAAGAAACCAAAAAAACAGAATATTTTATTGTAAATGAAAAAATTGTTATTTTCATTAATAAAGAAGGCGGTATCTTATGAACTAAAACTGATTATAGATTCAAACTATGTCACTTTCAATAGTAACACCCTATTAATAAAGATTTTATTAACTTTCTTTTATAAAGTGTATGATATGTAAATTTGGAAAAATCCAACTCGTAGAGTTATTCGACAGGATGGTGTTAGAACACTGTGTAAAACTCAGTAACTATATAACTAGCCAAATTTAGTAATTGTCTCACTGTTACTATAAACTAAATAATTATACATAAATTTGAAAATGTTATACTACCCCCCTCCGAAAAAAAAAATAGACTATCTCGATAGGCTATTTAAACAGAGCTTAAAGTCTGTACACTAAATATAAAAAATAACTCTTATGATCCTATTAAAATCAAATGATCATAAATTATACTAAATATCAGTAATTTTTGGATAAAAGGTCTTCTGAGATAATTTTTGGTTTGATAGCTTCGTGTATCACTCGCCTTAGTAAAAGGAGTCAAAATCAGTAAGGACACAATCAGTAAGTCATAATAGGTAAATGTCACTATAAGTATAAATCGATACCAAACAACTCAGAAGCCAAAAATCACAGTTTACATTCAAATGTAATTAATGTCAGACTGACACAATTGTCTCATAGGGACAAATGAGGATATCCTAGACACTTAATAGTCAGGTTATCAACAAAAATAGGTTTCGACTCTCGAGTTACATAATCCAATAAAAGTAATTCAAGCCAAGAGTCATTCTGAACTGCAATATGTTTTATATAAAACATAAACACAAATTTGTTTGGGACAGGCAATCCTAAAACAAACTTATTATACTATCCTAAACCAAATCTTATGCCATTGCCCTCTAAACAAATGACACTAAAAGGTTCGAGCTACGACTCAATAATACAAAATAGCCTCCCTATATTAGGATAGTTTAGGCAAAATATAACTGAAAATAATATACAGAGGTACTGTATCGATACAAGAAAGGAGCTCGCAATCTATGCAACTTAGCACCTTTCCAAATTTCACTTGGGCTTTTATCAAAATACAACCCAAAAGCAAAACAAGAAAAATGAATAAATCAGTTACTGACATTATCGTACAGTAATATATACAAGTCTATAATATTGTATACCGGTATACCTTTATCAAAACAATATAAGTCAATATCATGAAAATATGGAAGTGTTGATCAGACACTTACATACAATGTTTCTCAAACTCTAATGTTGAAAATGCATTGTGCCAAATTCTCTAAAAAACTCAAAACATTATATAGTGCATAGGCCATTAGCGACCATATATACTTCAATACTCGACAAACTCAAAAATGGACAAATCCAAAATATGCTTTCACAGCTCTAAATAAATTTGTCAAAAAATACTAAGAGATTCAAAAACAAAATTATTGAGACATAAGGAAAAGCTCTACAAATCTAATGAACAATTTAGGTCCTTAATCTCAATAAAATAAATACTTAATCAGAATTGTCAGAAACAGAACTAGATGAATCTATGTCTACCCCAGTATAAACTTTAAGATCTTTAATATGCCATTTTCCGGCTTTTGAACCATCTATATTTTTGAATTCATAAACTAACTTTGAAATCTTTTTATGTACTACACAAAGAATATATTTTGGAGCTAACTTTGCACTAAACTGATCAGCTGCACTTGACAATATTTTGTTTCTATGCCATACATAATCTCCAACATTAAAAGAAAAATCCCTCTTTCTAAGATTGTATGCTTTAGAGTTACGCTCATGAGCTAAATGAATTCTCTTCCTAACATCGATAAAAATATCTCTGAGATTCTGAAGGTTCGAAGCATAAGTATCCCTGTCACCAGGAGTTATTACAAAATCTTTACGTTGTTCGTTATGATCTGAATAAAATTTGCCTGATAATGGTGGGTGTCTACCAAAAACAAGAAAAGCTGGTGTAAACTGAGTAACTTCATGCTTAGAAGTGTTAATAGCTTGTTGAATTTTTGGTAACTCTATGTCCCACTGATTATGTTCAGTAACATAACTCCTAATGGCAGTACCTACTGTTCTATTATTCCTTTCAACAAAATTACACTGAGCTGAATAAAGAGCATTATACCAAATTTTAAATTCATACTTCTTACAGAGACTTTTAAAACTTTTTGAAATAAACTGAGAACCATTGTCACATATAATCATTTGTGGACATCCAAAAACTAACAAAATTTGATTTTCTAAAATGTTTTCTATTTGATGAGATTTAGAGGTTCGCAATGGATATAAAAGAGTGTATTTAGAAAACCAATCTTCTACTACTAGTAGCCATTTATGTCCTTTCTTTGATCTGGGAAAGGGACCCATAAGATCAATAGCTATGCATTCGAAAGGAAGATTAACCTCTTTCTGTCTACCCATTAGACCCATGCGAGCAGTATTTGGAGCCTTTTGTGATCCACAAACTAAACAGGATTTTACAAATTTTAAAACATGACGCCGCATTTGAGGCCAAAAATAAAATTCCTGAATCCGATTTAGGGTTTTGTAAAAGCCAAAATGTCCTGAAGTTGGTGGAGAGTGACAATGCTCAATGACTTCATTCACTTGAGGTGATGAAACTACCATTTTCCATTCTGGAAGATTAGAATTCATTGGCATAGTATCTGGTACAAATTTAAAGATAAAATCATCTTCAACCTTCCACTGTGGGTAGTTTTCAGGTGTCTGAAGAATTTTCTCTCGAAGGTTATTATACCAGGGATCAATACGATCAGTATCAACACTAAAAGGGTTCAAAACAGAAATACATGGCAAACTATTAACTTCATTATCTTCCATATTAGAATGGATACGAGAAAGGGCATCTGGTATAACATTGTCCACACCTTTCCTATGGACAAGATCAAAATTATGTTGTCTGAGTCTAACTGACCAACGGGCTAACTTTCCTGTGGGATTCTTGAGGTTGTTAAGCCAAAGTAGAGAATAACAGTCAGTAATGACTTTAAATTTAGGTGCTCCCTCAATCCACATTCTAAATTTCTCTATACAAAATATTACAGCAAGACATTCTCTTTCTACAACTGAATAATTTCTCTCTGCCCTGGAAAGTGATCTACTAGCATAAGCTATGACATGTTCTTCGCCATCAATTTCTTGAGTAAGACATCCTCCTAAACCAGTATTACTAGCATCAGACTGAATAACAAAAGGTTGTGAAAAATCTGGTTGGGTCAAGATTGGAGCTGAAATCAATAACTTTTTGATCTTTATAAAAGAAGTTTCGGCAGCATCTGTCCAAGTAATAGGCTGGGATTTCCTACGTCCCTTTAACAAATCATTAATTGGGGATACTAAAGTAGAAAAATCCTTTATGAAACGCCTGTACCAGGAACATAGGCCAATAAATCTCTTGACCTCTGTGGCAGTCTTTGGACGAGGATAATTTACCATTGCTGACACCTTCTCGGGATCAGTACGCAAGCTGTTAGATCCTACTATATAACCCAAAAACTTAAGAGAAGTTTTGAAGAACTCACACTTTTCCAAATTAACAGTAAGGTTTGCTTCTTTTAATTTATCCCTAATCTCTGCTAAAAGCTTTGTATGATGTTCAAAATCAGGACTACAAACCAAAATATCATCCAAATAGGTAAAGACAAAAGGTTCAAATTGAGGACCAAATATTGCATCAACTAAGCGTTGTTGCATCTGTGCAGCATTACACAGTCCGAAGGGCACAACACAAAATCTAAAAGAACCACGTCCTACGACATTGAATGAAGTTTTGTCCTTTGACTCATCATCTAGAGGTATTTGCCAAAAAGCTTTGCGAAGATCTATTGAAGAAATGTATTTGGCATTACGCAGGGAATTTAAAATTCTATCTATACTAGGAAGACAATAACTATCAAAACGAGTTAGTTCATTGACGCCACGTAGGTCTACACAAAATCTATATTCACCATTAGATTTTTTAACTAGAAGAACTGGAGATGACCAAGGACTGTGTGAAGGTTCTATCACACCTAACTTTAACATCTCATCTATTTCTTGATTTAAAATTTGTGACATATATGGTGACATAGGATAAGGTTTTTTATGAAATGGTTTAGCATCACCTGTATCAATAGTTAAAGTTAGTTTATTTGTTCTACCAAGACGTTCTTCGCTATTAATTTCACCAAAAGAAGAAATCACTTTTTCGGCTTGAGACCTTTCTAAACTAGTGAGACTATCTAAAGTGCATAATGGGTTAAAATCACAACTTGGAAAATTATCAGTAGTTTTAATCTCAGAAACTAAATTACTTTTAATTTGCCATGAATTATTTCTAAAATCAACAGAAATTTTAAACTGATTTGCAAAGTCGCATCCAAAAATAAAATTATGGGGTAGTGAAGGAACTACAAGAGCTGTAATGACCTGACAAATGTTACCAACCACAATTGGTAGATCAACTAAGCCCTTAACAACTTGTTGTGTTCCATCAGCAGTACTAATATTTTTTACATTTGTGGGGTAGACCTTTAAATTAAAATTTTCCAACATGTCTAAGCCTTTTAGACCTACAACTGAGGCTGTGGCACCTGAATCAAGTAAAACGGTAATATCTTGATCAAATAACTTAACAGAAATGTAAGGGCGGTTATCTAAAGGTTTTTTTATAAAAAGTGGAGAAAATTCATTTTTAGGATAAGTTTTATAAAAATCTGAAACAAATTTGAGCCACTTCTTCCACTGAGTACTATTACGAGAAAATTGTATACAAAGTGAGGACTTTTTATCTGACATGGTGCAACTGCCTCTCTGTTGCACTTGATTTAGTTTTTTGAACAATTTGGGCAAGTATTAGTTTTAACATTTTTCAAACCACACTTAAAACTAAATATTTTACGTTTTAAAGTACAACTATCATAAAAATGATTCGGCATGTCACAATTCCAGCAAGTAATTTTATTTTGATTTTTGGAAATATTCGTATCGCTAGACTTACTAGGGCCACAATTACTAATGACTGAGGCATTACTACCACTATCTGCCGGTTTATTGAAATTAGAACTATTCCCATATTTTTTACCTTTAAAATTTTTATTTGAAAACTTAGTAAAATGATTATTTTTATTGTCTGAAACATTGCTTCCCTTGTGGTTATTAAAATGTTTATTAAATCTATTAGGATTATAATTTGAATTTTTATTATGGTAATTAGAATGGGGTATATATGTACTACTGTTAGATGATTCTCCAATCTCAAAATTATTTATTTGATTTACTGAATGATTTTTATTTTTTAAATAATTAGCCTCTTCTAATTTCCGACAAAGTGCCAACAAATCATTCACACTATTAATTTCAGCCAAAGCTAAAGGAGTTATGTAATCAGATAAAAGATTTTTTCTAATATGCTTAATTCGAGTTACTTCTGCTGGAGGGTGTGACAAGCGAGAAAATAAAATTTGCATGTGTGCAACATAAACAGCTACAGACTCTGTAGGTTTCTGTTTCCTATGTTTAATTTGCTCCCAAAGGTCATCCTCAACATCTGAATGAAGAAAGTCTTTCTTTAAACGAGAAACTAATGACTGCCAACTATCAACAGAACATTTAATACTTTTATACCAAATAAAGGCATCCCCTATAAAAAGTTCAGCGGCAGAATTGAATAAGTCTTTATCCTCAACTTTACGAGATTGTGCTAATTCTGTAATACGCTCTAAAAAGTTATATAGATTTTTACCATCTCCATTAAATTTTACTTGCCACTCTCCAATGGCAGGAATATTACCAGAACAGTTAACAATAGGCGGTGGAATATGAATAATTGGTTGTTGAGGCGAACTAGAAGTACTAGGTTGACTTGGATCTGGGTCTTTACTAATTTTATCATATAGGTCTGTTTCTAGAGCAAGACACGTTGCAAAAGATTCTTGCTTAAAGAGATCTTGGTCACTACCAGATACATGTAACCTACGCACTCTATTTGAAACATGAATCAAGCGAGATGTCATACGTAAAAATACTGAATCTTGAGCACTTCCTTCAAAATCTGAAATAATGTCTGAAATTGACTTAATAGATTTATCTATTTCACTTTTTTCTAACTCAAAATCTAAGGTTTCAATTATGAGACTTGATATTTGACTTTTCTTTGATTCTTTTTCTTTATGAAGTAAAGTAGTTAACATTTTTCTTTTATCAGCTACATTTCGTTGTGTGACAACTAATGTAATTTTAAGTTCATAATCTAACTCAAAATCTAGAAGATGATTAGGTTTATATGATTCTTCCATGGCTAAATAGGTTATAAGAAACTTAAATGGAACTTAAAAAGATATTTGAAAGGTTTGACTGATAATACAAAAAAATGTATGTTATTAAACAAAGCCAAAAGTGAGCTCAAAATTCACTAAAATTATTCAAAATATAAGACCTCTTCACTATGCAGTATGCGTTAACTGATACTTAAATTATTTTATCCTGATAAATATTAAAAAAAGAAACCAGTAGTTTATTGTCTTCAATAGATAATTTAAATGTTGTCAAGAATAAGATATCCAAAGTATATCCAACCAATATAAGAAATCTCATTGACAATGTAATAAAAATTTTGCCCTTACACTTTAACAAAAATAGTTTTCTAAAATATAGTCAGATATCAAAATAAGTGCCAAATTTTGTCAGAGATTAATCCTAATTATGCAAGCTATAGCATAAAACAAATATCATTATCTGACCAAAAGCTATACTGTATTAACCCTAATCTGAATCTGTCCCTTTAAAAATTCAAAATAATTTAAATCAAAACCACACTTAAATATAGTTCGGGTAAATATTTTTAGAGTCAAAAACCAGTTTAAATGAACATGAAATAATAAACAAAATATCTGTAAGTAATTCAGAAGGGTGATATGGTAATAACAAAAATTTATTGAGCCACCACTCCAATTTTCATGAAAAGAAATATGTGTACTCGAGCCCCACGTTGGGCGCCACTTTTGTATGGCGTAAAGTCCCTATGAACTTACCAATACATGCGAACGGCAGCCAATTGTTTGTCTTACAATAAAATCGACATGGAATGTGCAAAAACAAGTTATTTACAACACAACTATTCAAAGACATTGCCTTACCTCTAGTCATCTAGAGGGCTCCTTCGACGTCAACGGTCACCAATAAAGGGAATTTCCAGACATCTAGAAAGGCTTCTCGAGGACCGACAGCCAAAAATAAAATTCAGGACGCTATTCTGTTTATAAAAGATAATTGCGAATTAGCTCACAGTAGGAAACTAATTTGAAAATCGACTTACCACGTGGTTGATCAAATGTGGAACCAAACAAAATGGGACCAAAATTTATGGCCAGATGATGTCCATAAATAGGCCTTAGACTTTCAACAGCACTGCACTTTAAAATAATTATTTATGGCATACTCTCGGTACTTTAAAAAAATTGGTGCATTAAGGCACTTTTATAAAGCCGGACACATGTTGCACCTCTAAGGAGAGCCAATAGAAAGGGACGAGAAAATCAGTTCCAGAAAATTCAAAGAAGTTTGACATTCCCCTCCATCATTCTTCCTCACTTCAGACTTATGCCAACCTAATGCCATAAAATAAAATAATAATTACAGTGGAGTTCACTGCTGGCGCCACTAGTAGAAGGGAGTAAGAACCCGATAACATTTGGTGTCCCCGAATACAGCTGGCGAATTGCTCCCAAGCAGAACCAAAATTATGACTTAAATGAAAAATCAGACACTGTCAAAGCTGGCTGGATGCCGAAAAATAAGAAACTAATGAAACCATAGTGACAGAAGAGAAAGGCAGGCAAATTCCGAATATTTATAAACAAAGCAAAAACAAATTTCTTTTGTCTTAATTTAGAGAAGTTGAAAATACTTTACAAAATGTAATCCAATGAATTATGAATAAAACATATTGAGGTATGTAAAATGTAATTTACATAAAAGTCTTGATATTTTACTTACTTGATTACTAATGGGCTTAAAATAATGAAAAACCATAAGCAAAATGTCTGTTTAACATTCCATACCAAGCAAACATAAAGAAAGGCAGCTTGGAGAGATGAAAACAAAAAGTTATGTCAACTGAAACTTTCTAATAGTTCGAGTGTTCTCAAAGTCTTAAATTGATATTTACAAGAAAGAAGAGAGTAAATATGTTTATCATAATTCATGTGAGTGAAATGTACTGAAAGAAGAAACCAAAAAAACAGAATATTTTATTGTAAATGAAAAAATTGTTATTTTCATTAATAAAGAAGGCCGGTATCTTATGAACTAAAACTGATTATAGATTCAAACTATGTCACTTTCAATAGTAACACCCTATTAATAAAGATTTTATTAACTTTCTTTTATAAAGTGTATGATATGTAAATTTGGAAAAATCCAACTCGTAGAGTTATTCGACAGGATGGTGTTAGAACACTGTGTAAAAATCAGTAACTATATAACTAGCCAAATTTAGTAATTGTCTCACTGTTACTATAAACTAAATAATTATACATAAATTTGAAAATGTTATAATTGTTTGCCTAATGAAAATCATCAAAATCCAGAGACAAACGGGTTTTCTTGTTGGGTGGTGATGGGTGCATCTCACCTGGACGTTCCCTTTGCCTCTTTTCATCTTCTTTGTAAATTTTGCTCACGGTGTATTGAGAAACCCCAGTATATAGAGCGACGCGATCTATTTTCCTTTTTAAAGATAATTTAAAATTATTACTTCTCGCTTCTTCATCGCAAACTCTATAAACATTGGCGATAATTTCTCTGGACTGGCCAGCAAGAGGTTTTCTCTTTAAAAAGATATTTCTTTCCATAATTCAAAAAGAAATTTAATTATTGTAAGAAATATATAAGCTTCAAGAAATAATTAAAACCTAGAAATATGTCACCAAATAAAGATACGTATTAAGATTTAATTTTTTAATTATAATTTTTAAATAAATAATATAATTTTAATTTTTAGGTATGAAATTTGCATGTATATATTCACTATATTCATTAATTAAAACTAAAGAAATGCACCAAGAAGCGAGTCGAGTCTATCATTCAATATAAAACAACTAAACAATCGGAAATAATTAACTAACAAGTAAAATTAACAAAACAACTAATTAATCCTTATTAATAAAACAGAGTTTAACAAGAAGTTTTTTTCTCCCCCCATAAAATATTTCAAACAATTTCTGGAAATGGGCGTAAATATTTAATTTTTTTTTTATCACCTTTTGTGTGTGCTCTTCCATATCTTTGTGAAAAAGTCTTCAACCACAAGTTCTACAAGTTCCACATTATTGCAAGTATTTTTCCAAGTTCTCCAAATGCCATGATTATTACTAATTATACACACAAGAAAATAAACAAAAACAGGCAATACCCACATACACAAATAAAACTTAAGTCGGTATTATAAATATTAATTAGTAATTAATTTTTCTTATTTCGGTGACACCACTGATCAGAAAATCGGACATCAGACCCCGACCCGTTCATAATTCAAACCAAGCCTCGAATAACGATCTTTTATCTTCGTCTTTTCCACGCCATCCGCGCCGACCACGGCTATCTCTCTCTGACAATAACTGCTTATTGAACGGGCCGGAGTTTGGGAAATCTTCGCTGATATACTATCGATACCGATCAATATATTTTTACTATTTCATTTGAATTCGTGATGCAGTAAAAATATATATTTTGAATGGACCACTTATATGGAAAAACGGAAGGAAGTTTTTTGCCCGCATTCTTTCTATCCAGGTTCATTCAGTTGCCAGACTGTATATGCTTTGATTTTTTTACTATGAAAGCTGCTTCTAGTGCGTACCGTGTTGGTTTAGCCAGACGTGTTCCGCTATGCCCGATTTTGACGGCTCTCTCTTTTGAGTATGATTAAAGAGACCTGCGAAAGACTATGAGAACACTTGCAGGAAGCTTCGATCTCGAAGGCATACAGAACCAACAAGAGATGCTCGAAGGACCAGCCAATGTTTCCCAAACATCAGAGACAGAAGAACAGTTATTAAGCACGGGTCTTAATTTTTCAGTGGCATATCAGTTCTGGAAATAATTGCAGGTGTTGAAACCATCCGCATCCCTCAGCCTGAAGCCAGAGGAATTCCGACATAACGTAAGGACCGTTTTGGATAAAAAGACTACCTACCGGAGAGTAAAGGCGGCCCCGACTGGCACCACCAGTTAACAGACCAACTGGAGATCTCCTGGATGAAAGAGGACCTTGCTTTTGTAGGGGATACACTAACGGAAAGTAAAAACCCTCTGAGCGTCGGTTTATCTGTCTGTTCGCGACATATCTAAAAAACTGCTTACCCGATTGGTTTTAAATTTTGGTCAAAAATTAAAGGCTAAGTGGGAATGACCTTGTAACTTTTTGGTAAAAAGTGAATATGCGAAACAAAATGGCGGCCTAGTAGAATGTTAAATTATTGCTAAAATTTATAACTAAAGACTATCTATCCAATTTATCTCAAATTTCAAAAATCAATTATTACGTATATTTAAAAATTCAGATTGAAAATTTACTTAACAGATTGATTTAATTTTTGTACAAGTAGTAACTGTGGTATAAAGATGAACTGATAAAATTTTGGTACATTCAACATGTCGAAACAAAATGGCGGCCTTATAAACATACTCACCCGATTGACTTAAAATTTTGGTCAAAACTTAAGGTTTATATGGTATTATTTTGGTAAACACCCAATGTAGCGGGGCAAAATGAGGGCTTAGAGAAATGTTAGAAAAAATCGGGCGTTACATAGGAACGAACTGTTAATATTTTTGTACGAATCCAATATAACGAAACAAAACAGCAGCGCCCTAATAAAATCATTTGCATACCTCATTAGGTATGCAAATGGCCTACAGGGTGACTCACCAATAATTTATACCATTTCATAGTTTTGCATTGATCTCACTGCAAAATTCTTTCTTTTCATCAAATGCAGGTAGTATCACCCGGTTTTGGGTCAATTTATACGTTTTCCCTATTGTTATCCGTTCATAAACACTGAAAAAGGTTGGATACTTATAGAAATAATTTAAATTTGACGAAATCTTATATTAATAAAATAAAAATTATATATAATACGTACAGACAGGGGCGTGCAGTCCATGAAAGCAAGGGAAGCAGTGCTTCCCCAAAAAAAATTACAAATCATCTTCTAAAATGTAATTTTTGAAATAGTAAACCATTAATTTAGTTTATATTAAAAATGCTAAAATATTATCTTAATTATCAAACCCATAATAAATGCGGCCTTGACTCTGACCGAGCAATAGAATCGAATAGAACCTATGTGGGCCGCTAGCTTCTCTGCAGCCAACTCCTGTATGCTTGATTTTCTGTGAATCGAGCCATAGGTTATTGAACTTTCCATCGGCTGTTTGCAATTTTTGCATTTCAGTCGCGTGCTTTAAGTGGGGGCGGAAACTATCGTTGGAGTAGGTTCTTTGTTTGAACGGCTATCCGTGTGTTGTATAATATGTACATCGCGTCGTGCATGGTGCGATATGGAAGACAATAATACGGACGTGGATATGCAAATACCTTCAACTTCGGCTGTCGGTAATAACGTTGAAAATGTTGGAGAATTTAGTAAGAAGAGTGTGTGTGAATGTGTGGTGTGTGTCTTAATAATAAAAGGATTTTCAACGTTAAACTTCGCTGATAAGCTTCAAATAATTTCCAAAGGAAGGGCAAAAGCCTATGAAAAATTTAACCAAAAAAATGAAAAACTGTATTAGACATTTTTATCCGGAAAAACAATACGAACAATTTAAATGGCTAACAGGGTGTGAAAATATAAGTAAATTATTTTTTTGGCCATGTTTACTTTTTATAATTTAAAAAGGTCTCTGGAATAAAACTGGTTTTTCCGATTTAAACAATTTCCATAAAGCTGTAAAAGACACATTATGTCCAAAGCGCATTTGCAGGCCGTCATAAAAGAAAAAGTCTTCGGCAAAACCAGAATTGAACACACCCTTAACAAACAGTTGGAAATTAGTCACCGCCAACACAATGAACTAGTCTATAAAAATAGGCAAATATTAAGAAGACTTATCGATGTTGTTTGTTTTCTCGGACAGCACGAATTGGGATTTAGAGGTCATGACAAAACAAGGGTTTCTTCAAATAGAGGAAACTTTCAAGATTAGTTTAATGGCTAAATATGATGATTGCTTAAAAAATCATTTAGAGCAGTCTAGCGTTTTTCGCGGAACGTCGAATCGAATCCAGAATGATTTAATTTCCGCTGTGCAACCATTATTCTAAAAATAATTAAGCATGAGATTGGCGAGGCGCGGTTCATTGCTATTGTTCTGGACGAAACAACTGATATCACTATTTTAGCCCATTATCTATAGTAATACGCTACGTTAAAACAGACGGAAGTATTCAAGAGCGATTTTTAGGTTTTAAGAATGTGCCCGAAAATCGTACAGCAAATGCATTATATACCGTAGTTTATAACGTTACTAAAGAAATTAATTGAGAGAAAAAATTAGTTGCTCGAAGCTATAATGGAGCTGCAGTGATGGCAGGACAATTAGAGGGTCTGCAAGCTAAAGTTCGAGAAACTTTCCCAAGTGCTGTGTTTGTCCCTTGTTTTGCTCATAAATTAAATTTAGTTTTATCCCAGTCCATCAATCACATTAAAGAGTGTAAAGTATTTTTCGTTACTTTAAGTGGTATGGTTGCTTTTTTTCCAAGTCAACAAAACGTACACAATCGTGAATCACTGATTGAACTATTTGAGAATATAACAGAAAATAATGAAACGTGGGACTCAGAAGCAATAAATAGTTCGAGGGGGTTTTTGGACTGTTTGAAACGAGATTTTAATTTTGATTATTTGTTGAACATATTTTCAGAAATATTTCCATTCTCGGACAATTTTTTTGATATATTACAAACTAAAACAAATGATATTGCTTTTTGGTCTAAAAAAAGTGGATGATTTTAAGTCCATGTTCAGCCAAAAAAGAGATGACTGACCAATTTTGGGAGAAAACGATGACGTTAAATGTAGAACTACAAGCTAACCGTCTTCGAACAGACAAGGTCGGAGTTCAAACATCATACAGATGCCTTTTTTATGAAATAATCGATCAAATTCAGCAACAAATAAACTATAGATTGAACGGTTTAAATGACTTTAAATTCCTCGAGCTCTTCAATTTTGATGCATTTAAAGGAAAAACTTTTCCAGAAGACGCATTTAAATCTATTCTTCTTCATTGTGGCCAGTTCTTCGACCGAGTGTTACTGCGATCTGAACTAAAAGTGATTTACGAAACTGATGACATTAGCGTGCAAAAAATAACGCTAAGGAACTAATGCAATTTTTAAAAGACCAGCAGCTAGAAGATGCCTACATCGAAGTGTCGAAATTGTGTGAATTAGTATTGACAATACCGGCCACAAGTTCATCAGTAGAACGCAATTTTTTAACACGTAACCGTATAAAAAATTTCGTGAGAAATTTAACGGGGCAGGAGAGACTTGCATGCATCGTTGTTGTCCATTGAAAATAAACTTCTCCAAAATATGTCGGAGCATCGACGTTTTTATGATGACGTCATTGACGAATTTGCAAAAAATGATCGAAGAATCGAATTACATTACAAATAGGTAAGTTTCTAAAAATTGCTTCCCTTTCTTAAAATTTCACCGCACGCTCCTGTGTACAGAATATATATAGATAAAATAATTATTATTATATATTATCATTATACAACAATTAAATTACTAAAGGTTATATTCTTCGTGATCTGACGACCTGGCATCATGTCTTGACATTATAATTAAAGGGTCGACGGTCTGATGGATCAGGTTGTCAAGATCTTCTCCTCCTGTTTAATCACATTCTGGATTGCTCATGCTGTCCTCATGGTAATCTCCTGTCCGGCACAACTGAAAAGTTATCAAATCTTCTTTTAAAAATCCCTGTTCGCCTCCCATGCGTGCAACTATTAGTCTCTTCCCTTTTCCCGAAGGCACTTTAATACCCGTTAACAGGTCTTCGATGAAAGCTTAGCGGGCACTTGTTATATTTTCGTCTTGTCACATTTTTTGTATTATATAACCTTCATTGAACCACGTCTCGTCAAGATAAAAATTTTGTTTTGCTTCCTGCGGCACTGATTTGCAAGTATTATCATCGCCAGAAACAATTTCATGTCTTTGCTGTAAAAGCTCTTTTCGGTTATGCTTTTTTTTGAAATCCATAACAGTTTTTTAGTTACCAAAGGCCATTTTGACCAACCTCCATCAAAATTTTATCTAGAGGTTTTTTTTTAAATAAAAATAGTGAACTTTTCTTCGAATTGCACATTTAGTCTCTTCATCAAGGACTTTTGCTGGTCTTCCTGGAATTTTCTTGGGAGGTTCCACTTCACCTGCTACCTTTCTCTCCCGCAATAGTTTGAAAACTGGACTTTCTAATTTCATTCATTCGGGAACATCGTTCAACAATTTCTTGTACAGTAAACCTAAGGTTACCGTGTTTTATGCGATCGTGTACATTTAAATTTTTTTTACTCACTGATAGTAGAGAATTATTAGAACATCTTTTCGTTGGAGTGAATGTCGCCATTTTATTAATATCCTTACAATAGCGTTAACAGTATGGCGTAACAACAAATGCGTACATGTTTAAAGCACAAATAAGAAGTATTTATAATCTGCGTTTTATTATCTGCCTCCATTAAGTATTATCGTATTAAGTATGCATTGAGTAATAAATGTAATCTATATAGTAATAAAACCTCATTATGTATGTAAAAGGACAGGGATTTAAAAGGATCTTTATTATTATATCTACGAACAAAGTTAACCTACGCCTATGGACGACCCCCAAATTCATCCAAACTGGACGGATTTCCCCATTTTATTAATCTATACATTTTTGAAACGGACTATACAGGGTTATTCACGCAACCCGTTCATTAAAAGTTTTTGATGATGCCATTTAGATAAAAATTTCCAATTTTGGGATTAAGGTAAGGTTAAGCGGTACTTCTTTTTTGAAATATTTTCAACTTCCTGTCACTTCCGGTTTAACCGGAAGTTGGTATCAACTTGCTTATTTTAAATAGAACACCCTGTATTTTATGTTATTTTTGGATTCTACGGAGAATTTTAATGCTATTTTATGTAGCATGTCCTATACCTAGGTTCAAGCGTTCTTAAGATATTTGACCTTGAACCGAAAATCAGCCTTCGGGGTACCAAATTTTAAAATGTCATATTTTTGTAAGTTTCGAAGATATAATCTTCATATTTTGCAGTCGATCGGTAAATAATCTTAGGTTTCTATTTTTTTATTGAATTTGTCTATTTTTATACAGGGTGTCCTAAATTCAGCGGCAAACATTCACATTTTCAAAGCCGGTTTTTTTAAATAGGACACCCTATAACTTTATGCACTATCAAATGTAGAATTTCATTTTCTATAGAACTGTATTAAGGTTCCCTATACCTATTCGTAACCATTTTCGAAATAATTGGGTTTTATAAAAGTATCGTATGTATTTGCTTAAATGTTTACATGTTCCAATGGTGAGCCATGGAAAAACAATTGAGATCCAATATCTAATATGACAGATAATTAGTATGCGTTATTTATCGAAAGCTGTCAGTGATAAACTAAAAGTTCACTAAAACACGTTTAGAACAGTTTCGAACTTAGTAGATATGGTTAAAAATAATGTAAACCATTTATTACATTTTTTATAACCTTAACTTTTCCGAAACGAAAAAATTTCGTTTCAATCCTCTTCAATTTTCTCTTGTTCATTGGCGATAAATGAGGATGTTTTTCATTAAAAACATGGCACGTTCTCTCCAATATTTTGTAACATTCTCCGCGAATATAAAATAAATTGAGAATATCAGTGTTATTTTATTTTAATTTAAAAGTTTCAAATCAGCTGTCATGTTGAATAGAAAAGCACAACAATTGTTTTTCCATGGCTTACTATGGGAAGGTGTAAACATTTAGCAAATACATATGATAGTTTAATAAAAACCTGATTATTTCGAAAATGGTTACGAATAGGTATAGGGAATTTTAACACAGTTCGATAGAAAATTAAATTCTACATTTGATAGTGCATAAAGTTATAGGCTGTCCCATTTAAAAAAACGGACTTTAGCGGCTTTGAAAATGTGAATGTTTGCCGCTGAATTTAGGACACCCTGTATAAAAATATACAAATTCAATAAAAAAAAATAGAAACCTAAGATTATTTACCGATCGCCTGCAAAATATGAAGATTATATCTTCAAAACTTACAAAAATATGAGATTTTAAAATTTGGTACCCCGAAGGCTCATTTTTGGTTCAAGGTCAAGTATCTTAAGAACGCTTGAACCTAAGTATAGGACATGCTACATAAAATAGCATTAAAATTCTCCGTAGAATCCAAAAATATCATAAAATACAGGGTGTTACATTTAAAATAAGCAAGTTGATACCAACTTCCGGTTAAACCGGAAGTGACAGGAAGTTATAATATTATATAATATTGCAAAGTACCCCTTGACCTTACCTTAATCCCAAAATTTAAAATTTTTATCTAAATGGCATCATCAAAAACTTTTAATGAACGGGTTGCGTGCATAACCCTGTAGATTAGTTTCAAAATCTGTACAAGCATTAAGAGTGATATAGATATAAACTAGTAAAATTGACGGAATAAAATGGCAGTCCTAAAAAAACAATGTAAAAACTACTTATTCCATTTATTTTAGCTTATACCCAAAAATCAAGTGTCATAAGTAAAAACTGGTAAAATAATGGTATAATTTTACACTTCACTATTCCTAATTATAAATAAAATAAATTGATGGGCGAAACAACATATCCATAATTTATCATAGTTTTCTACTTTCTTTTACTAGAATAACATCTCCTAGGGCAAGTTCCGGTCAAACAAAAGATCAAAGCATCAACAAAGCTTTATATAGCTCGCTCTACTGTGCTGACAGCTTCGAAGTTATATGTATAGAATTTAACTCTCTATATCCAACAAAATGCACATCTAATTGCAACCAACTGAGAAATACCTGGCAGCAGTCTTGTCTGTCAACCCTTTTCAGGATTAACTGTGGAATAACAGTCGTCCCTCTGTATGAGAATTAAGTGTTACAAAAGTGACCTTACCTTTTACTTTCAGTTCCAAACTTCGGGAGATATTTACTGGAAAATCCCTGTTATCATGTCAGCCAGTCATTTATATTACTGGATGCATATTATTATTTTCATTATTGCAATGGCCATTTATTATTTTTAATGTCGTGAAATAATTCTATGTAAATAAATCATGCTAAAATGTTGGCCAGGGTGATATTTACACCTTTCGTTGACAAAATAAATGTTTTCTTTTTATGAGGATGCTTCTGTACAACCGGAGCTGAGGTACTGAATACAAAAATGTACTTACTTATAATAATCAGTACTTTTGATACTGTAAGCCCAGCTAGCACTAAAGTAGATACAACTGTTTCCACTACTACTCTTTAAGAGTTTTCACGTTTAGGCGCACAACACTTAAACGGCATGTTTACGTGAATTTAAACGTGCAAAAACTAATAAATATAATTAAATTTTCACCAAACATGGAGACAAAACTACTCTATTTACTCTAATTCACGAAATGCATTTCTTACGGGAGGCGACTGTCGGCCTAGATCTGATGACGTAAAGCCTATTTTAATTTCAGCTGGTAGGCCTCGTTGTTTAGTAGTAGTAGGTATTGGTTAAGATCCAGCTTAAACGCTTAGTTCAAACGGACGACGCAAGATGCACACTTTTTCAGTGTATAACCCAGACCAAAAATTTGAAGAATTATACATTGCGTGCTGAGCGTCTCTATTACTACGGTTCCCATCGGCTGCCCTGCGCTCCCCTGCTACTTGTCTCCTTTCCCACGTCTCGCCGTCTATGGTCATGTTTGAAAGCACTTGTCTCGCATTTAACATAATTCTAGCGCGAGTAAGAATATACGTTTTGCAGTATGATACCTCTGCTTTCGATATGATTTTGCAACATTTAAATCATCCACGACGTATTCAAGCACGCTGGAAAATACTGCATTAAAAATTGAAATGGCAATTTTGCAGAAACTAATACTCCCACAGTACCTGGTTTTGGTATGCATAAAGTACATATCAGTAACTATTATTTAAAACTATTTTTTGGGTTTTTCCGCCTTAGAAAATTGGAAAAAAAATAAAAAATAAAATATAATTACCCTATAAATTGAATAGATAGTCTTAAGTTCTGGGTCCACTATGAAAGTACCCGAGGAACGACACTGAAAAATGTTTGTTTTCTGGACGTTTCGAGGGAAAGTCTACCCCCGTCTTCAGCAAACCTACAATAAAATACTAATATGTCTTATGTTTCGTATCAGAAATATAACCAGAATGGCTAATCTTTGACAAAATGTCAATGAATGTCAATTTAAAGGTCTTATTTTTAATTGTTACAATAAGGTGCGAAATATGTGTACCTAGAGTATGTTCATTTTAATTTATTGTATTTTGAGGTGTCCTTTTTTTACTTCAGTATTTAGCAAATTTAACCAAGTGTTATTAAAACTAACGGAACAAGATGCTACACAATTATCTTTATTTAATAATATTAAAGCACACTTTTATTTTACGTTTTTTGGAACATGGTTCTTTTGCTAAAATACTAGAAGCATTCCAATTAATTTTATGATTGTTATCTAGTGCATATTGGCAAATGTTTGATTTTTGAAATTCCCTATTTTTTATGTATGTTTGGTGTTCTTTAATTCTTTTGGCTAATGGCCTAGAGGTTTCACCTATGTAAAATTTATTGCATTGACACGGAATTTTATAAATAACATTTTTTGTATTTTAAAGATCGTTCTGATGTTAAAACGTTTACCTATTCGTTTTATTTTATCTGATAAATTAGGTATGTATGGTATAAAGAGGTTTGTAATTGGTCTATTTTGGATTTTTTGTACCTAAAATTCACAAACCAAACATACCATTAAGACCAATAGTAAGTAGCGTAACCTCACCGACACATCCTTTAGCTAGGTTTCTTTTAAATATATTAAAACCGCTAGTAGGTAACACTAATTCATGTATAAAAAATTCACAACACTTCCTTGAGAAATTGTCTAATATTCAAATAAATATAAATAATACACTGGTAAGTTTTGATATCGTTAGTCTTTTTACAAATGTATCTGTAGATAAAACTTTAAACATAGTAAGAAATAAACTTGATAATGATAACAATCTTAGTGAACGTACATCATTAAACATTAATACTACTCTAAAATTTCTAACTTTTTGTGTAAAAACCACTTATTATCAATACAAAAACGAATATTACCAACAAAATTTTGGCATGGCTATGGGGTCTCCTTTACTAACTAAAACTTTGAATTAAATTATATTCAAAATTACGATCATAAACCACTTATTTGGTGGAGATTCATTGATGACATTTTTTTGTATCTAGGAACATGACGATCAACATTTAAATAATTTTTTATATCATATTAACACCAAAGAACCAACAATTAAATTTACTATTGAAAAGGAAACAGACCAACTTCCATTTTTAGACATACTTATCAAAAAAAACATACACAGTTTTGAAACAAAAATATACAGAAAACCTACACACACCAACAGATACTTAAATTTTTACTCAAATCATACAATCATGGTTAAAAAGGGAGTTGTAAAAAGTCTATATGATAGAGCAAAAATAATTTGCAAAGATCAAAATTTTATTAAAGAAAAAATTTTATAAAAGATGTTTTAAATCAAAACAATTATCCTAATGATTTCGTTGAAAAATGTTTTTATGAATTTGAGAATCCAAAAGACAAAAAAATCCAAAATAGACTAATTACAAACCTCTTTGTACCATACATACCTAATTTATCAGATAAAATAAAACGAATAGGTAAACGTTTTAACATCAGAACGATCTTTAAAACACAAAATACACTTCGAAGTAAACTTACAAAAACAAAACCTAGCAATGAACAAGAAAATATAAAAAATGTTATTTATAAAATTCCGTGTCAATGCAATACATTTTACATAGGTGAAACCTCTAGGCCATCAGCCAAAAGAATTAAAGAACACCAAACATACATAAAATCAGAGAATTTCAAAAATCAAATATTTATCAAGATGCACTAGATAACAAACATAAAATTAATTGGAATGCTTCTAGTATTTTAACAAAAGAACCATGTTCCAAAAAACGTAAAATAAAAGAAAGTGCCTTAATGTTATTAAATAAAGATAATTGTGTAGCATCTTGTTCCGTTAGTTTTAATAACACTTAGTTAAATTTGCTAAATACTGAAGTAAAAAAAGGACACCTCAAAATACAATAAATTAAAATGAACATACTCTAGGTACACATATTTCGCACCTTATTGTAACAATTAAAAGTAACACCTTTAAATTGACATTCATTGACATTTTGTCAGAGAATAGCCATTCTGGTTATATTTCTGATACGAAACATAAGACATATTCTGCTTTTAGTATTTTATTTGTAGGTTTGCTGAAGACAGGGGTAGACTTATTTCTAGAAAACAAACATTTTTCAGTGTCGTTCCTCGGGTACCTTCATAGTGGACCCAGAACTTAAGACTATCTATTCAATTTATAGGGTAATTATATTTTATTTTTTATTTTTTTTCCAATTTTCTAAGGCGGAAAAACCCAAAAAATAGTTTTAAACCATGAATCCGCCACTACAATTTCGTAATTAGTAACTATTATTTCGCAATGGGCCTTCGCTACAACTTGAGAAATAACGAAGATATGAATATTCGAAAAAAAGCCCAATTTTTCGGGTTTTTCAGTTTCCTCTCCTGTTCTAATGATCCGATCAAGTCGTGTAACCATATCATATTATTAGTAAATTTTACTTTTTACAGTTAATTTCTTTGCACCATCAAGACTGCTTCATTTGGCAAAAAACGAAAAAATAAACATAATGAAATATTAAGTAGTATGGACTATTTTGAGTATGATGGCGCACTCGGTTTCTGTTTATTATTTTTGTCACTAAGAAATCTCTATTTATTTAGGAGAAAGGTTACACCAAGATATACTATATCTTTAGAATATCTTGATTTGAAAATTATTTGAACTGTGGAATAAAAAAATAACTGATGCATTATAAAACTTAAAATCTATTCAAGGTGGACAATTTTGGTTGTTGAATTCGTAATCAGGATACTGTAGACTCCCCCATACAGTCATTGTAACATCAGTCGCATTTTTTTTTTCGTATTTGTTCACTAGTTCTACAGAAAAATATCAATGTTAGAATGTCTTTGACTTTCATAAAATAAATATGTTCCAAATGTGCTCCTCCAATTTCCTTGGATGTCAGTCTTTGAAATGCATGTAAATCTAGAGGCTTCAATTTATATCTCCTGTTATAGTGTGTTAGTATTCGCAATGCTTGTTACACGCACTGGTGAGAGGCAATGTATCAAAGTAAATATAGAATTCTGAACGAACGTGATAAATCACTAAGAAATCATAGATATAAATCAAAAGTGCTTTGCTTTTTACCACTTAGAATAAGGAAAAACTGAAGCTTTCCTAGTCAAAACATTTTTACTTGGAAGGATATATGTAAAATAAACATGTAATATAGTTAAAATACTTCTGTCCTTATATTGTTCAAAATAATTTACAATAATTTTTCGAATAAATTTTCCGGAAACTCCCTGTGGCGTCAAACGTTTTAAAGGATATAAATTTAGTTTTATCAAGGTAAAATTACGTTTAAGCCGGATAAAGTTCCCAAGGTTTCCTAATACTCTAGAGGAATCCTGTGAAACACAATGAATTATTGTCATTTAAAAAGTCAGAATAGTTATTTCCTGGGTATATGAGATATGAAACAAAAACACTTGTTTATCAAATGCGTGTATTACAATAACAAAAAAAAGTGTGGTCTAGTCGTAAATAAGGAATAATAATTATTGTTTATTATTTTGTCTGAATACATAATCTGTATTTATTTAGAAGTATATTAAGTATCAATACCTTTACTTGCTAAAATGAAATAATGTTCTCTGCAAAACATATTTTTTGTTCGTCTAAGTTAACTGGAGTTAAAAGTTTTTTAGTATTCTTATATCCCAACCTTAGACTATGAAAAAATGAATAGATTCAACATTCCATTCATAAATAGTTTCAAAAGTTGGATCTATCATTGTTTTTCGCGTGTTATGGGTGCGAGAGAAAATATATATCTTCCTCTGCCTCGCCGCGCCGGTCCCAAAAATGACAACCGTGTTGGCTCTCACTATACAATGAAACCAGCGGCGGCTCGTTTCTCTTTAATTTAATATATGTTTATAGAAAGCAATTTAATGTGTTTTTGCCAATTTTAAGTATATGTCAAACGATTAGTCAGAAATTCCGACTGGGGGGTTCAAAATCAGAAAACAGGTGATATAAATATTTTGCGGTTCCTTTTTACTTTACTTGTAAGTGTTGTAATCGTATAGAAATCACCCTCCGAGATTTTTGCAGATTTTTACGTTTCCGGGATGTTGAAATTCTCAAATCCGTCGGTCTGTCTGGCTACTTATCCGATTGACTTCAAATTTTGGTTAAAAATTAAGACTCAGATGAGGATGACATGATAATATTTTTGTGAAAATCGCATATGACCTGTTCGGTCGTATAAAATGATAAAAAAAATATTATTAAAAAACTACTAATCCAATTTATCTTAAATTTTGGCCAAAATCAAGTGTGACTTATCAATAAACTAGTAAAATTTTGGTGAGACGCATTTATGGCTAAACAAAATAGCGGCCTAATTGAATGTTTAAAAACTATTTATTCAATTAAGTATCTTACACAAAAATCGAGTGTGAAAAAGGGATGAACCTTTGGTAAATCCTGTATGGCGAAACAAAATAGCGGCATAATTTAATGTTTAACAAGTCAGTAAAACTCCATTTCCTACAAAAAAATCTTTTTTTTTTATAGGGGAAAATAATAAATATCATAATTGATTTTTTTATAGATAATTATAAAATAATACCGATAAATAAACAAAAATTTAAAAATAGTATCTATATTTGTATGTTCGTAAGTATGTATGTATATATGTATGTACAGGGTGTCCGGATTTGGTTGCAAAAGCAGGGTATCTCACTTATTTTTAAAGATAGAACCTTGCGGTTATCACGAACCTGAGCTAATTTTTTGAGAAACTCATGAAGCAAAGTAAACAAAATTTTCATAGCCTTCTTCGTTTATGAGATACAGGGCGAAATAGAAAATGAATTTTGGGACCCCAGTCATATCTCGGTTATCCTTTAACTTAACGCAAAGGGAAAAATTGCTGCTTATGCAGTTTTTTACGCTGGATCCAGTGACGTAGTCATATTTTTCATTTGAGTTGTTATTTTTTAGATATGACCCAAAGTTGTGTTTTTTAAATGGGACATCCTGTATATTTGTCCAGAAATTGATTTGTCCTTTTAAAAGCTTCTCAAAAATATATAATAGTATGGGTCTATTTTAATAAACAACAAGAAAAATCCTAATTTTTATAATTATCATCCCAAATTTTGCAGTAGGCCATGCAAAACGATGCCGTTTTCTTTTGTTTTCTTGGAAGCAAATGACATTTCCCAATTTTGTATGCGTATATAAAATATAGCGCTAGTTTTTTGTATTTATTTATTGTGTAAAAATATATTTGTATTATTATGAAAGAAAACCAAACTTTCGAACATTATGAAAAGTACGATATGTTAGCTTGTTTTATATTAAGTAATGAAAACGTTGAAGCGGCTTCTGAGATGTATTATAACAGGTAAATAGTTAATTTTTAGGTATGTTGAAATACTATTGCTTAATTTTTGTTTAGATATCCAGAAAGGAGGCAACCTAATATATCCACTTTTTATCGGATAAAAAAGAATTTACTTAATCACGGATTATTTATCAAACCTCGTACGAAAACATATAATAAAGAAAATTGGGAGGCTGAGGAAATTACGGTTTTGGCTAATGCAGAAGCTTACCCTACAAACTCTTGTAGGGCCAGTGAAAAGAGCATAAGGATTCCAAAAACTAGGATTCAAAAAATTCTAAAAAAGCACAAATATCACCCATACAAATTTGGGCTCGTGCAGCACTTACAGCCAGGGGATGCAGAGCGTCGGGTAGTCTTCTGCAATTGGTTTCGAGAAAGATGCGATATGATTAGAGATTTTGAAAGGAAGGTTATATGGTCAGACGAAGCACATTTCAGTAATTCTGGTATACTCAATAGGCACAATAGTAGATTCTGGTCCCAGGAAAATCAACACCAAATATTTCCCAGAAGACAGCAGGGCAGGTGTGGTCTAAATGTGTCCTGCTTCGTATTAGGAACACATATAAAATTTTATATATTTGAGTGAAATCTAACCGCCAATCGCTATATAGAAATTTTAGAGGGTGCTATACCTGAATTACTTGACGACGTTTCTTTAGCGCAAATTAACGAAATTTATTTTCAACAGGACGGTGCTCCTGCACACAAATCTGGAATGACGAGATTATTTCTGGACAATAATTTTACCAATCAATGTATCGGAACAAATGAACCTATAAGATGGCCCCCTAGGTCCCCAGATTTGTCGATTTTAGATTTCTTTCTATAGGGATATCTGGAAAATAGAATTTACAAAGACCACTATGATAATGTCCAAGATTTAGGAAATGCAATAAGAAAAAATTTTCGCTATTTACAAAATCATCCCGTTATTTTGCTCAATTCCCTAAAACGAATACGAAAATTGTGCGAAGCATGCATAGAACAAAATGGAAATCAGTTTGAACAGTTCTTTTGATTTCCTTGGTTACTGTAGTTCTTATACGACAGTTGATTTTTGCTGAAAGGCTTGTTACATAATAATATATTACTGTTTTGTTCTGGTGTTACATAAATCTAGGTAGGTGGTACTTGTTTGGTGCGAAATTATCAATACATATTTTGATAAATAGATTTAATTACATATTTATTTTGATTTATTGTTAGGATGTAGATATTGTTAACGACTTTAAATAAAAGGCAGCATTGCCTTGCATGGCCTACTGCAAAATTTGGGATGATAATTATAAAAATTAGGATTTTTGTTGTTGTTTATTAAAATAGACCCATACTATTATATATTTTTGAGAAGCTTTTAAAAGGACAAATCAATTTCTGGACAAATATACAGGGTGTCCTATTTAAAAAAACACAACTTTGGGTCATATCTAAAAAATAACAACTCAAATGAAAAATATGACTACGGCACTGGATCCAGCGTAAAAAACTGCATAAGCAGCAATTTTTTCCTTTGGGTTAAATTAAAGGATAACCGAGATACGAGGGGGGTCCCAAAATGCAAAATTTTCTATTTCGCCCTGTATCTCATAAACGAAGAAGGCTATGAAAATTTTGTTTAGGGCTTCATGAGTTTCACAAAAAATTAGCTCAGGTTCGTGAAAACCGCAAGGTTCTATCTTTAAAAATAAGCGAGATACCCTGCTTTTGCAACCAAATCCGGACACCCTGTACATATGTATGTGCATATGTATGTATATATGTATGTATGTATATAGGTATGTTAGAAAAATAAATTTTAAAAAATCAAGAGCATTGTTCTTGCCCAGAACATCATAACAATTCCATTCCAATTGTATTTGTAATTTCTTATAAGGTAAGACTTGGGTAGTTGGGTTCAAAAATAAGTCCTTTTAACAGAACCTTCCTAGTAATAAAAAAAATGACACATATTGACATTTATATTTTGTATTAATTTATTACCAAATAACTATATGGATACATAAACTATCTTATATGTGTGTGTAGTATAATCCGTTACCGAGAAAAAATCCGGGTAAAAGGAAATTTACCGATTTTATAAATAATGCTGCAAAATGTTAAAAGGTTTTTTTATATCCCTTCATGAATTTTCAATTAGTTTAGGGTCAAATATTGCAAGCAGTTGTTGATTCGGGTGACAGAATAATAATAATAGTTTTACTAGGAACTAAACAGGTACGTATACTACGAGTACGAGTATATATATATATATATATATATATATATATATATATATATATATATATATATATGTTGATTTTTACTCCTTCACGGATGGAAAAATACAATGTGTTTTTATTCCGGGTGTACATCCGTTCACTAATGTCGTTCTGAAAAGAACAGTTTTGCTGACGTTTCGGCAAAATCACATTTGGCATTTTCGAAGCTTTCTTTCTCACGTCTAAATAGAGGCTGAAGTGTTGGTGACTGAGACGCTTCCTTTTGTACCCCCACTCGGGGCCGAAAGTTATATTTGCGCAGGCGTTGGTCGTTATTTATGTTTTCCGGACGGTGCTGTTGTTGTTGCGCTAATTGCGCTTGAGTTTTTGCTATTTTAGATTTGTCGATTATTGTCTTCCATACTGTTGATAATTTTAATGATTCGTCCCTTTTATTCAAATCACCTTGTTTTTCAATTTCTATGGCTTCTCTGGTCTTATAATGTTCTATATTGGCAATCTCCCTACACCCATCGAAATTTATTTTATGGCCGGTTTCCTGATGATGTAGAAATAAAGCTGAGGTTGTTTGTTTATTTCTAATGCTGAGTTTATGCTCTCCCACTCTGTCTGCGTTTCGGTTAGTCGCACGGATCTAGATATTAGAGTGTTTGCCACAGCTTGAATTTGTGCTGGGTGATGATGTGATTTTGCATTTAAATATCTGTCTGTATGTGTTGGTTTTCTATACACGGTGTATTCGAAATGTCCGTTATGTAGTTTTGTGACCAAAACATCTAAAAATGGTAGTTTGTTGTTTTCCTCTAGCTCTAGAGTAAATTGTATTCTGGGGTGGATTGAATTTACGTGAGTCAGAAATTTTTCGAGCTCTGCATGACCATGTTGCCATATAATAAATATGTCATCCACATAACGAATCCATAATTTGGGTTTTAAACTTGCTTTCTCAAGAGCTTCTTTCTCGAAGTATATCATAAATAAATTCGCGACTACTGGTGATAGCGATGACCCCATTGGAGCACCATCCATTTGTTTATACATTTGCCCGTTGAAAGAAAAATAAGTATTTTTGAGGCAATGTTCCGAGAGTTCTATTATATGTGCCTGGAAATCCTCGTTCATAGCAATCTTGTCCAATGCTTCGTCGATGGGAATACTGGGATATAACGATTTGACATCTAGGCTTGCTATGATATCGTTTTTTTCAAGGACGATATCTCGTATAATTCGAGTGAAATGCTCCGAGTTTTTTACAAATGAATCAGCTTTTTCTACAGTTGGTTGCATAATTTCAGAAAGGTATTTCTCCAGTTTTTGTAGCGGCGAATTAACAGCACTAACAATAGGTCTGATAGGCGCCCCTGGTTTGTGTATTTTTGATAAACCATAGAGTTTAGGACATCTGCTCGACTTTTCCCGTGGTATGATTTTTTGTTGAATTTCGGGGTTTATTGGTGAACTTTTTATTTTATTTTTAGTTGTTTTTTCTAGGTACGTTGTCGGGTCCCTTGGAACAGGCCTATAACAATTGTCTTGTAGGATATCCTGCATTTTTTGTACGTAATCTTGAGTATTCATAACCACAGTTGAGTTTCCTTTATCTGCTGGAAGGATTGTGATGTCTTTATTTTTTCGAAGGTTTATTAGGGCCCTTTGTTCAGTGGCATTTAGGTTCAAGAATATCAGCAAGAGTGGAAGAGCATAAACTCAGCATCAGAAGTAAACAAACAACCTCAGCTTTATTCCTACATCATCAGGAAACCGGCCATAAAAAAAATTTCGATGGGTGTAGGGAGATTACCAATATAGAACATTATAAGACCAGAATAATCCGAAAAGCCATAGAAATTGATAAACTAGGTGATTTGAATAAAAGGGACGAATCATTAAAACTACCAACAGTATGGAAGACAATAATCGACAAATCTAAAATCGCAAAAACTCAAGCACAATTAGCGCAACAACAACAGCACCATCCGGAAAACATAAATAACGACCAACGCCTGCGCAGATATAACCTTCGGCCCCGAGTGGGGGTATAAAAGCAAGCGTCGCAGTCACCAACACTTCAGTCTCTATTCGGACGCGAGAAAGAAAGCTTCGAAAATGCCAAATATGATTTTGGCGGAACGTCAGCAAAACTGTTCTTTTCAGAACGACAGTAGTGAACGGATGTACAGCCGGAATGAAAACACATTATCTATATATAATATATATATATATATATATATATATATATATATATATATATATATACTCGTACTGCCTTCTCACTCTATATATATATATATATATATATATATATATATATATATATATATATATATATATATATATATATATATATATATATATGTATACCTGCCTCCCCTAAACCCATACTATTCAAAATGTTCTGTATTGATTCTCCTAGATTTGTCTCACTCTGGTTAAATCTAAATGCTTCATGGTTTCGTGATGTATTCTAATTTTAAAATACTTTTTTAAAATTAATATTATCAACTCTCGCCATATATATGACCCGAAATAGATCATACATTGAAAATGGCAAGCATTTCATAGTATTAGTAAGGTAACTAAATCGTTGATGTTTTTATTATAAATACTATTAGTTTTATGGAACAACCTAGAAAACTTCTCAGCTGTCCTATATGTCTCTATAACTATTTTGCTAACTTTAATTTGAATATTATTGACCTACTAGAAAGTTCGATAAAAATTTAATATATTTGTTTGTGTCCTCGCCTCGGTTATTGCCAAACACCTAATTTACTCATACATACACATAACTTGGATTGCCTATTAGTAAGCAATTAAAAAACAAAAAATATCTCAGAAATACATTAAACTTTTGAATATTTTTAGTATTGATGTATAACGAAATTTAAAGGAAATAATTCTTTTATAAGCTTTTACATGCTAAAAAGGTTAGGTAGGAATTGTACTATATTTTAATTATATATTAGATAAAACTTGAGGAACTAAGTAGTTCGGAATTAAGTATGTGGAGGAATAACGTCAGCTACCTTCTCGCAGGTATCTGAAGGTTAAAATCACAATATGATACTAGTATGTATTTTAATATTTACGTTACGTAAAACCCAACCCAAAATTGGCAAAATATTTGTTTTTGTTCAATTAGTACCCATTTTATTCTTGTTTTCCATGCCAATTAACATACTCGAATAGTTTAAAATCTCTGATATATAACCTTAATTACGTCAAGACTTATTAGAGATAATACTTCCTGACTTAAATGGTCTGTATTTCCACAAACAACACACTTCCTCACCATAGTTTTTCATTTATTTCAGTACTACAACACACAGAACTTACAAAATCGTTAAAAAACTAAAAAATATATATAAACGACAACGATCGAACGCGGTAACAAAAATGACACCAATGCAGCTTCTGTTTTGTAATTAGACTATAAAACAAGAGTGCTATGATGATTGCTATGAATGAATAGTTGTAAAACTACTCGTAAAGGACGTAAATTAGGCGTAGCGCTGTTATCAGTTCTATTCGGTAATATTTTTATTATTACATTTTTGTAACTTTTTAAAGACCTTAGTTAATTACTTAGACAATAAAACAATATTTCATAGTCTAAGGTTAATTATTATGTGTAGTTTTTTGATATACATATAACTGTTACGAAAATATACAAACCTATTGGGGTAACTCGATAAAACTTGTACAGCTATCGATGTAGTGGAGAGGGAAAAAGTTCAATCTATAATCCCGTGTTAAATGTAAAAAGTTCGGTCTCTTTTGTTTTTATAGTCTAATATTTTGACCTACGTTATTACCGAAAAAAATAATAAAGTAATTTTATTAACGTAGAAAAGTATATAAAAGACACCTTTAAACTCCCACTCAGACATAACTTTTAAGAGATCTCGTGGCGCGATATCTTTATTGGGTCAAAATTGCGGCAATGATAGTATGGCCAAATGCTGCATCATAGCTGCAGCCTTGGAGTGCAAACTTTGCGGCAGTCTTAGAAAGCAAACTTTGCTGCAAATAGAACATAAAATATATTTTTGAAGAGAAATAAAAGTTTTAGGAATTTTCCCTAATCTACTTTCCACCACTTTCACTTGGTTATTCAGTGCTATTTTAAAATTAAAACCGCAGAATGCTTTTAATATCAGAGAAATATTTATCTCTATGAGTATTTCAGAAATGTAGAAGCGTTCGAATCTGTATATAATGTAATAAAAACCTATAAAATTATATGAATTGTGTTTAGTCTGAGGTTGGTAACTGCGATATTCTTGGTCAGAACCTTTTTTTTATCAGACTGCACATGCAAAAGAGGGTAAAGTGTTTAACAGTCATGCGTTTATGTATGTATGTAAATATCTATGCATGCATTCTATCGATTGTTCCTAAAAAACCACAACGATGGAAGTATTACACTATCTTGTGGAATATAAAAGAAAATATATTTAATGATATTATCATATTAAAGAGAAAACCAAGACGAACATATAAACGTATATATATATATATATATATATATATATATATATTATATATAAATATATATTATATATATATATATTATATATAAATATATATTATATATATATATATATATATATATATATATTATATATATATATATATATATATATATATATATATATATATATATATATATATATATGTTATATCCGTTATAGCCAAGTGTATTCATTGACCTTCAGTCGCATGGGAACGGATATAGCGATTTCAACATTTCAAGGAATGCATTGCAAGCAGTATTTTCGAGTTGCAGTTCTCACAGCTTGAAGGTGCTGCCTCATCATTTCAAAACATATAAATTAAGCACCAATTCTAAATATTAGTTAGTTCATATCAGATACTGTTATTATGTCAGTTTAAGTTTCAAATTATACGGTTTAAGTTTTACAATTATACAAAGTATTTTCAAGTGAATAAATAATATTTTTAAAAAGTGAAGTTTTGAAATAAAAGTGTAACAAATTGGCGCAGTCGGTAGGATTCGTCTAACGTCGGCAGAACAAGGAAGACCTAACTGTTGACGGCGGATCGCAAATCCCTTAACGAAGAAAAGAACCATATCAAGGCGTCCTCACTCAAAGATAGCTGCGGAAGGAACACCTGGTGAAACCCCTGGCAGTCCTAAGAGAACAAGACGACCAATGCTCCTGTTTACGTAAGTGACATTGAATTATCCCGTTTTAAGTGTTGTATTTTATTTTATTTTACTGTTCGATTGTCTATACGTAATTTTCTACCCTGATTTTAATTTTCGTATATTCTACCCTGAATTTGAAGAAAAGCTAAACCTTTATTTACCAATTTTGTAATTTGAAAAATAGCCTAATATTTTGTGTTTTTATTTTCAAAAAGAATTTTAATTTGTATTTTTATAAAAATTTAAAGCAATTAACAAA
Organism: Kuschelorhynchus macadamiae; assembly: GCA_030620095.1. Lineage (NCBI taxonomy): Eukaryota > Metazoa > Arthropoda > Insecta > Coleoptera > Curculionidae > Kuschelorhynchus > Kuschelorhynchus macadamiae. Next base: position 2,712,451 of record JAUTXW010001077.1, read on the forward strand.
ATGCCCGAAACACGTTCTCAACAAATCCAACCAACTCAGCCAGCTGCACAGCAAACAACACAAAGTGCTGAAGTAGAAATCGAGCCTTACAGGCTATCCGAAATATTTTCTATAGTGCCTGAATTTGAAGGCGATCAAATCTCCTTAGGTACCTTTTTAAACGCGTGCGATTGGGCCTATAAAATGGCAACAGCGGATCAAAGACTCTTGTTAACGATTCACATAAAAAATAAACTTAAAGGAAGAGCCGCACAATTAGTAAATTCAAGAAATCCAGGAACATATACCGAAATTAAACAACTTTTAAATCTCCATTTTGGCGACTCAAGGGACTTATCGTCTCTTATACAGGATCTTCAAAGACTCCGTCAAGTTCCCGGCGAGTCCGCCCTTACATTTTATAATCGGTTACAAGTTTTAAATGCAAAAATGCTTTCGAGTATTCAAAAAGCTTCTAACCTCACTAATGATCAAAAAGCTGCACAAAGCAGATTAATTGAAACAATGAGTTTAAATACGCTTTTAACTGGACTAGAACCTCGTCTAGGCCAAATCATTCGTGCAGGAAACCCGGGAGACCTTTTAGAGGCCCACTCCCGCATTAGAAGAGAATTACAGCTCTCCTATTTTGAAAACCAAAAAATAAACAAACCAAATTCTCCGAAACCTCCTCAACCGATTAGGAAACCTTTACCACAAATTATAAAATGTCATAAATGTGGACGCACCGGACACATAGCTCCAGAATGCCGTTCACAACCAATGTCCCAACCTGGTTATTCCCAAAATAGTGGTAACGTAAACTACCAAAGACAGTTTCCTTCTTCCAGCCAACCCCATTTTTCTCAGCAAAACAGACCCAACACATTTTCATCTCCATATAGACCTCCTGCAGCTGCCCAACAAAACCAAGCTGTATCCCGTCCTCCTATCATGCAGAGAAACTCAAATTTTTACCCAAACCAGTTACCTAAGACATGTCAAGTATCAATTCTTCTGGCAAAAGGATACAACGTCAAAGGTATCGACCTCAACTTTTGGTTGATTACTGTGTCAGATCCATTACCAGTTACTATCAAATGTGAAGAAAGAGAAGTCAAGACGAGCATTATCAATGTCAATTCCCTCCTTAAACTTCAACCGTATTGTAACGCCTTTATAGGGAGCACACGCGTTCACGCCAAAGCAATCATCGACAAGTATCAAAACGTTACTTACAAAAGCCACCCAGTTTTGATCCCATACAAGTGCTGCCAACACATCTCATCGAAGCTTCATTCCCAAACCTCAAACCTCTAAAACTGAACAAGATAGATGTAGATCTCAATATTGCTCAGCACAAACTGGACCAATATTCAGAAGAACTGGACAAACTAATAAACCAACCTTTTGTCTACAAACACTTGTCTTGGTTCACAATCATCACAATAGTACTTCTAGCCAGCCTACTCGTCCTGTACATATTATGTAAGTGTCGTCATAAGAGACTACCCAGCATCACCATGGCTCCACTAGATGATGGGTCACCACCTCCGCCCAGACCACTGCAGCGAAAGACAGTCAAGAGCAGACTAAGCAGTATTCTTGCGTGAAGACGGCCAGCTATCCATCCCCAAGCCGAAGAAGAAGACGAAGACGAACTTTAAGTGAATTTACAAAAGTTAAAACATTGTATTAACTTTTGACTAAAAGGGGGAGTTGTTATATCCGTTATAGCCACGTGTATTCATTGACCTTCAGTCGCATGGGAACGGATATGGCGATTTCAACATTTCAAGGAATGCATTGCAAGCAGTATTTTCGAGTTGCAGTTCTCACAGCTTGAAGGTGCTGCCTCATCATTTCAAAACATATAAATTAAGCACCAATTGTAAATATTAGTTAGTTCATATCAGATACTGTTATTATGTCAGTTTAAGTTTCAAATTATACGGTTTAAGTTTTACAATTATACAAAATATTTTTAAGTGAATAAATAATATTTTTAAAAAATGAATTTTTGAAATAAAAGTGTAACATATATATATTATATATATAATATATATATATATATATATATATATATATATATATATATATATATATATATATATATATATATGATAGTATATGTTTATTCCACGTACACCAACGTCATAACAAGGATGTGATCCTTGTTTGGAACATGTTCTTCATCACAGCAGCTAAAATGATCCATTTTTGTTAAATGACGATCGCGATTTCGCTCTTATTAGAGCCCATCAGGCCGCCATAGACTAGCGAGCCCCGTGTAGGCCAAAGGCACAAAATGGAGTCACAAAAACAACTATTCCCCTGGCTAATACCACGACCGGCATTGAATTACACTGTGACTCCTGGCTTTCGTTGGGAGCATTAAATGATAGTATATGTTTATTCCACGTACACCAACGTCATAACAAGGATGTTGATCCATTTTTGTCAAACGACGATCGCGATTTCGCTCTTATTAGAGCTCATCAGGCCGCCATAGACTAGCGAGCCCCGTGTATAGCAAATGCACAAAATAGAATCACAAAAACAACTACTCCGCTGGCTAATGCCACGACAGGCATTAAATTACACTTTACACATTCAACCAAAATGTCCTACATAGTTAATAAGCCTAATAACAATGAATTGTCTGTGATGTTGTTCAACATGGAATGTGTTAGAGGTAAGACTGATGAAATACAGTTGCTTTTGCATAGTCTTGACTTTCCAGACCTTGTTTTAATAACTGAGCACTGGCTTAGGCCAGAAGAAGCAATTTACTTACCCGAATATTCTATAATTACCTCTTATTGTAGATCAAGGATGGTTCATGGTGGTACACTTATATTTATTAAAGATACATTTAAAAATAAAACTAATTTTAATGTAGTTAGTAACTATGCTTACTTGATAAGCGATCAAGTTTTTGAATTTAGTTTGGTCATGTTCAAAAATTGTAATATTTATTTTTTATGCATATACAGAGCACCATTAGGTAATTTTGATGAATTTTTGAAGAGACTGGTTTTTTGTTGAGTCAGATTCCACCAAAAACTCAAGTATTTTTAGGCGGTGACCTACACATTGACTTTCTAACCCCTAGTAATAATTCTCTGCAATTAAACAATCTATTTAGCTGTTATGAGTTAAAAATGCATGTAAGTTCACCGACCGCTTAAGTATGTGCTCATAAACATTATTGGACTATATTTGTTCAAATTTTGATGTTCTTTGTCAAGTTGTAAATAGAGGTCTCTCTGATCATGAAGCTGTGTTGTGCCATTTTGTACCCAATGTTATTGACACATCTAAAAATAAGATATCTAGAAAATATGGTAGACTGCTGACTGGGAGTAATTATAAAAAAATTTCACATCTATGTGTAGCCTACGATTGGAATAGTATTTTCCTAATGGCCAATGCTCTTGAGACTTATCATTCTAGTATAGCAAGACTGTTTAATAAGGCTTTTCCTATTGTAAACATAAAATCTAAAAATTAAAAACCTTGGATTACTAAAGGACTAAAAGTTTCATCTAAAAACATGAGATGTCTTCACATGCTAAGAAAATATTTTTTGGACAACTTGCCTTTTATGAGCTATTTTAATAAGTACAGATGTGTTTATTGAAAATCCTTTACTACCATAATCTAGTAATAACTGCAGGAAATAAACAAAGGGAATTCTGGAATATAGTTAATGAGCTGCGAGGCAAGGAACCGAGTCATTTTATTAACTCTAATTTGGGAGCCAATGAAATTAATCAGTTGTATTGTACTATTGCACAAAAATTGAGCAGTGGTATCACTAGTGACTCCATTGACCCCTTATCCTTTCTCAGACATGTATCTGTACCCGAGACATTTTATTTTGTACCAGTTACTCCAAATGAGTTAAGAACCATATTTCAGGACATAAAGAACAAAAATTCTTTACTGGGATGATATTTCAATCAAAATTTTTCTAAATATCCCTAACCCTTCTTTGGAGAGACTTGCAGGTGCTATAAATTTGAGTGTTCAGAATGGGAGTTTTCCTACCGTTCTCAAAATGGCCACTGTTATTCCTTTATTTAAAGCAGGTGACAAGGATTTACCTTCTAACTTTAGGCCAATTTCCTTACTACCTGCACTTAGCAAGATTGTGGAAAAAGTGGTTAAATCTAGAATGCTTTCATTTTTGGATAAGCACAAATTGCTTTCTGATGCACAGTTTGGTTTTCGATTATCTAGGAACACTGATGATGCCATTTTTGATTTTATGGAAGAGTTATATCTGAGCCTCAATGAGGGAGAGGTTGTTTCGGCAGTGTTCTGCGATTTGACAAAGGCCTTTGACCGTGTCTGTCACAAGATACTGCTGAGTAAGCTGGAACTATATGGCTCTAGGGGCGCAATTTTGAAATGGCTAACATCGTACCTAACTGACCGCCATCAGAGCGTCCGTTTTCAAGGTGAACTATCGTCCAAACTAGACATAACCGCCGGTGTACCTCAGGGATCTGTTCTTGGCCCACTACTATTTTTAATATATGTTAATGATCTGCCTTCTTCCATACGCAATGGACAGAGCACCTCATTTGCCGATGATACAACAATTTTATGGCATCATAAAAATCCTGACATTCTGAATGATATGATGAATGCTGATCTTCATAACATACAGGAATGGTGCAATGCGAATCGTCTGTCTTTTAATGTGTCGAAAACCAACATTTTAAACTTTAAATATCACATTGATAAAATCTCTCTTGATTGTCAAATAATTAAAAACATGACAGAAAACAAGTTCTTGGGAATGTTTGTCGATAATAAGGTAAAATTTAATGTACATATTAATAACTTGTGCCAGAAACTTAGTTCTGGATGTTATGCTGTTTGAATAACTAGAACTGAGCTAAACGAAACAGTAGCAAGAAATGTTTATTTTTCGGTAATCGAATCACATTTGAGATATGAAATTTGTTTTTGGGGCCCGTGCAGCGGTAACTTGTTTCGATCAATTTTCGTCCTGCAAAAACGTGCAATAAGATACTTATACAGCCTAAAGCCACGTGATTCATGTAGACCCATTTTTAAGTAAAAAAAAATTCTGACTTCAGCAGGTGTGTTTATTTTGGAATCCGTATGTCTGATGCACCGAAAGCATTTAGAAAGAATTCATACTTTCTCTTTGATGGGCACCCGCAGTTCTTTCTGTGTTTAATAACCTCCCAGTCAGCATTCGAAGAATTAGATGTTACAGATTATTTAGAACTAAGGTTAAAAATTTAATGATCTCTGAATCATTTTACAATGTTGAAGAATTTCTAGCAAAAAATTTTAATTAAGAGTGTCTATATGGGTATTGTGTTTATATATATTTTAGGATGTGTAAATATGTAATGCAGATTTTTATTTTTATTTTTAATCGAACTTTTTTTAGATGGGGTGTATATGTGGTCATTTATTATATTTTAGTCTTGTGTATTGTGTAAATTCTGTTATTTACTATGGCGATAAGATCATTTTTCGGTGTGCTGTTTTGTTTTCAAGATTTTTTATATTCTGTGACGTTTTATGACATTAATGTTTTCTTTTAATAATTTTAGTTTACTTATTTTAATTGTTTACTTTTAAGAGCTTTGTCATTGAGAATTTTTTTTTCTTTGGACATTAAAGCATATGTTGACTTTGACTTGACTTTGACTGTGACTTCTGGCTTTCGTTGGGAGCATGAAACGATAATATATGTTTATTCCACGTACACCAACGTCAGGAACATGTTCTGCATCACAGCAGCCACAATGATCCATTTTTGTCAAACGACGATCGCGATTTCGCTCTTATTAGGCACAAAATGGAATCACAAAAACAACTACTCCTCTGGCTAAGACCACGACTATTATTGAATGACACTGTGACTCCTGGCTTTCGTTGGGAGCATTAAACGATAGCATGTTTATTCCACGTACATCAACGTCATAACAAGGATATGATCCTTGTTTGGAACATGTTCTGCATCACAGCAGCCACAATGATCCATTTTTGTCAAACGACGATCGCGATTTCGCTCTTATTAGAGCTCATCAGGCCGCTATAGACTAGCGAGCCCCGTGTAGGGCAAAGACACAAAATGAAATCACAAAAACAATGCTGGCTAATACCGCGACCTGCATTGAATTACACTGTGACTCCTGGATTTCGTTGGGAGCATTAAATGATAGTATATGTTAATTCCACGTACACCAACGTCATAACAAGGATATGATCCTTGTTTGGAACATGTTTTCAGGCTGCGTGTTCGTAAAATTAATACGATTTTTTAATTATTTGTTATATAATCAAATTCAAATTCAATTTGACGTTTCGACAATAAGTTCCATGTCTTTTTCAAAAACTGTTTTTATTTTATTTTTCCTAAAACATATTGCAAAAAATAAATAATCTAAGATTTTAAAAAATCAAAAATTATCTTACCATGAGACGTAAATCAAAAGGTCAATAACAGCAAATAACATTTAAGCAAAATAGAATTCACGTAGCACATTGTCATTTTGTCAAACAAATACATACACAGAACATCTATTGGAGACTAACTGAAATATATGGTGTAGGAATTAATTCTTATCATAATACTTTTTTAGTGGTTATCGGAGAATTTTTATTATTAAGATATTTATTAATTTTAAAAAGATTTGGGGAATTTAAATGATGCTGAAAAAAATTCTTTGTACTAAATTAACATCTTTTTTGTCATTAATTGCATTTTTATTTTTCCCGATTTCAATAGATTCGTATATCTCTCTTTTCCGTTTATGAGGTTTCGTTTTTAAAATTCTTACTTTGGAAAAATTGAATTTATGGTTGGTTTGATTATTTGATTTTCGTGATTTGTGAGCGCTGTAGGGTTTCCCTTATCGTATTTATTATACTGAGTAGTTTAGCCAATGTAAACTCCACAGCAGTCACTAGATATGATCTCATACACAATGTTGCTTCTTTTTAAATTGAGTGTTTTGCTTTTTAGAACCCTAAAATTTTGATTCAGTAAATTAAAACTTTCATGAGCCACAAAATGACAATGTGCTATGTGTATTTTATTTTGCTTAAATACTTCTCAAAGTAGATTAGCAACCGAGAAGTAAACAATAAACATTTTTCGAGGTATGTATCAATTTCTGTTCCTGTTTTTGTCCCACTTTTTTGAAATTTTAAAATTATATATATATAACATGTAATTCAAGATGGAAAAAAAACTTAAATAATAAATAAGACCTTTTGAAAAAGCCTACTAAGACGGGCGAAACGTCAAGGAAATAGCAAGTTTCATGATATATATATATATAGTGTGTAACTACTGTCTTGCAAAGAGAAAGGCCAGGCATTTTACACAAAAGTAAACAAAACTTAAAAGTAAACAAAACTGGCTCTTTTTGTTCCATATCAATAAAAAGGAACGCTAAAATGGTTTTTGCTTACATTCTTAATATGAAGACCTAAATGGTAAATAAGTATTGAGTGTGTTGTAGCGAATTTTTGTAATCAAATAAATAGTTCAGTAACCAGAGCCACTTTCATAAATAATAATAAATTCGAAATAAATAAAATAAAAATAAATTTGAAAACACTTTAATTGCCGAAATAGTTGAAGATAGGTATAGGACATTGAACATAAAATATGTTTAGAATCTCCTAAAGAATCCAAAAATTAAATAATATCCGGGGTGTTGCATTTGAAATAAGAAAGTTGGCATTGACCACTGTTACAGGACACACCCTGTATAAACAGTTTTTATTGGAGAAAATGAGCAACTAAAAATACCGTCGATTGGTCCAAGCGTTTTTCCGAACACGCCCCCATTTATTTATTATCGAATTTATTCCATTTGGCTGATACACACTGTATATATAATATATGTGGAATAACAAAAATATCTAATTTCTACAAGGTGCTAAACGGCCTACAAGAAGAATTGCTTTCCATATTTAGTTTTTTAAATAGCACATTATAAACCCTAATGAAATGTTGCTATCTTTTTTAAGTTGAACATTTTTTATTTTCAAAAATGGCCTACCGGGAGCTTCCTACATAATGTCTATTTACAACATAAAAACTGTTTCTTCTTTTTTACATTATACTTGCATTCATATTTTCTAGAGTGCAATTTCTGATACGAACAGGATATGATACGAAAGAGAATAAGCGTTGCTTTCAGTTTCCTAGATGTATAATTAGCTTATATTCAACCTGGACAGATTTGCAAAAAGCGCTAGCAAATTACGCGGGATATGAAACGTATTGTAAAGAGGCTAAAAATTTTTGAAACATTGGACTATTTTAGTGGCTATATTATGCTATTAATTTCAGTTACAGTCGACAAAATTACATGCATTTTTAGATAATGCCCCCCAGCGTTAACTTTTACTTTATTGTACTCATATTACGGTCATATCGTAGTTTGTTTATATTTATATTTTCATTTTCTTGTTATAAACACTAACTTTACCCCCCAAAATCTATTTTTCTTTCTTACCTTTATTATCTCCTAAGATAATCCTCTGTTGGAATCTCTATAAGTAACAATCTGCAGAGATATTGTTTAAACTATACCTAAGCCAAATATTATATATGAAAAATACCCAGAATTTTCTAGAGAATCTTAAAATGCAATAATTTACAGCGTGTTCTGTTCAAAAAACCAACTTTATTTTGACGTTTGCTTATGGGACATCCTGTATAATATTTTCATTATTTTCAATTTGATACAAAAATCAGGTCTTTTATCTTTAAAAATAATAAAGTCAAGGGAAGGGTGTCCATTTCTAATAAATACTATAGTGAGAAATATTTTCTTACAGCTTATTTTTTTACGAATCATTAATAACATTGTTTTGAACGTTATCAAGCAAAATATTTATTTCTCGTTACCTAATTGTATTATTTATGATTTCATAAAATTAATGTGTTCCAAATTTGCTCCTCCGTTTTCCCGGGACGTCGGTCTTTGAAATGCATATAAATCTAGACGCTTCAATTTATATCTGCTGTTTTAGTGTGCTAGAATTCGTAATGCTCTTGGGTCGTCTTGTTAAAAGCAACTGGTGAGAGGCAATGTATCAAGGTAAATATAGAATTTTGAACGAACGTGATAAATTGCTGAGAAATAATAGAGAAAAATCAAAAGTGCTTTTCTTTTTACCACTTACAAAAGGGAACATGGAGAGTACTTTTATAAATAACACTAGTCACCAAATATGAAAACAAATTGCGACTGATAATATAATGGCTGTATTGCAAGCAGTGATGGGCAAATACCGGGTATATTGAAATTTGGGTATATACCCAAGGTTTTGTACCCGGTATATACCCAAGTAGATATATATCCCCATATAGTTGTGTATATACCGGGTATATACCTGGGTATATACTCGAGTGTACTTACTTGGTTAATTTAAGGTAATCTAACAAATTTTAATGTTTTGTTGTTAAATTAGGTAAAAAAATTCTATGCGGGGACTTTAATATTGACTATGCTACTATTTGTGCCATCCAAAAATATCTAATTTCTATATTGGACTCTTTCGGTCTTTCAATGCATGTATCCTCGCCAAGTAGAATTTCAAAAAACTCTTCTTCTATCATCGATTACATGGCGTCTGATTTTTCTCCATCAGAGGTGCATTCACAGGTCTATAACTTAGGTCTTTCCGATCACGAGGCGGTAATTTCCAGGTTTAGTTTACCTATTAGGCCCTTACCAAGATCTCGCCATCGGGGCAGAATTTTCTTAGCCGCAAATTTCTCAGTATTTCATAATATTTGCTTTAACACCGATTGGAATTTTGAATCTGATAATGTCAACACAAACTTCAGAACTTTTTTAAATAAAACTTTAAGTGCTTTTAAAAAGGCCTTCCCGCTTAAGAATATCAAACCTAAGCGGCATAAACCGTGGACCACGAAAGGAATACGAATTTCTGCTAAAAATATGCGCTCGCTCTTATATATAAAAAAATTCACCGACTCCTTTCTTATTCTCGACTATATCTCTAACTATAGGAGGATCTACACTACTCTTATTAAGTCAGCAAAAAAATTACACTACCGAAAACGTCTAACAAACTCAAATAACGTTTCAAAAGAAACCTGGTCCATCATCAATGACCTCAGAAACAAATCAAACCCTGTGACTCAGATCTTGCCAGGGGCTAATGATCTAAATGATTATTTTATTAATGTAAGCAAAAATGTTACCTCTAGTATCTCGCCAAGTTTGGAGCCTCTTTCGTTTCTCCCTCCTTCAAAAAATTTAGCTGATAGCTTTTTCTTAAGTCCCGTTAGCAACACTGAACTATTGAAGGTAATAAATAATATCAAAAGTAAATCTTCGTGTAGCACTGATGGCCTATCAATTAGAATATTCCTGAACTTGCCACTCCCAGTCATAGAGGCCCTTACAACATTAATAAATAAGTCCTTTATAAAAGGTGTATTCCCTGATTGCCTTAAAACAGCTATAATTATTCCACTTCATAAAGGCGGCGAAAAAACTAACTCTTGCAATTATCACCCAATTGCACTACTACCAGTGCTATCAAAAATCATCGAAAGGCTACTGAAGAATCGTCTTATGCCATTTCTCCTGAAACACCAGATAATATCCCCGGAGCAGTTCGGATTTCTAACCAACAAGTGCACCAGCGATGCCATGTTCACATTGCTTAGAGGCGTCTACTTATCTCTCAATAACAACCCAACTGCCTCAGTTTTTTGTGACTATGCGAAAGCCTTTGATTGTGTTAGTCATGAAATTCTGATAAACAAACTAAATTTTTATGGAATTCGTGGTACTTCTTTAAATTGGTTCAAATCTTATCTTGGGAAAAGGCAACAACTTGTAAAGGCTAATGATTCCGATTCTGATTGTAAGTTGATTACAAGTGGAGTCCCTCAAGGTTCAGTCTTGGGACCTATTCTTTTTTTGTTATACATTAATGATATCACGAACCTTAAAATTAATGGAAGAATTTCCCTTTTTGCTGACGACACAAGCATAACTTGGAGTGATTTTGATACAACGTCTTTACACTCTAGTATCTCCAAAGACTTGGTTATAATTAAGGCTTGGTCCGATTCCAATATGCTTTGTTTTAATGTCGATAAAACGGTGGCGTTATCTTATAAGGGAACTTTACAACCACTTCAGGTACATAACAGCAATATTGAATACGTAGAGTCGGTTAAATTCCTGGGTTTAAATATAAATAACAACCTAAAATAGTCTAATCATATTGACACCTTAACTAAAAAACTTTCTACCGCCTGCTTCGCCATTCGATCAGTTTCAAAAGAACTAGATGTTCCTTCTGCCAGACTTACTTATTTCTCTTTATTTGAATCCCACCTCCGCTATGGCCTTCCCTTTTGGGGCTGCTGTACCACCGAGCAATTTCGTAGTATTTTTATGCTTCAAAAGAGAGCCATTCGTTATTTGTTTGGTCTAAATAATAGAGCTCACTGCCAATACTATTTCAAAAAACATGAAATATTAACACTTCCTGCATTATTTATTTTGGAAACGGTATGTTTGCTGAGAAAACATATAAACACCCTCCCAGAAAGGCCCCAACATGTATACCCTACCAGACACTCTAGGCACGATATATATCTTCCCATTCCTTCCTCAGAATTAATAAAAAAATCAATTATTTACAATGCCATAAAACTTTACAACAATCTGCCAGTACATTTAAAATCTATCCCTATGCTTGCACAATTTCGAAAAAACACCAAAGCATACCTCATTGAGAGACCATTTTACAGCGTTAATGATTTTTACAGCGAGTAAGTCTCTTTAAATTGTCACTAAATTCGCTTGTTTACTTAAATCTTTTGTGAGTCATGTCCTAACTCGTAACATAGAATTTTGAAAATCATCATATAGAGAAAAGAACTGTCGAACATTCACTTAAAACTTAATTATTTTTGTTAGGTATTGGATTAAAAACAAAATTTAATTCTTTTTTGTATACTACATTCTACACTAGTTCATTATACCTTCTGTTTAACATCACAATTATTTGTATAACTATAATAACATAGAGTTTAAGGTCGCATAGTTGCAATTTTGATTTCAATGTCATCGAAATTATTCACCTCGTACATGTGTGTTTGTTTACTTTTATAAGGTTATTAGGATTCATTAACTGTTTTGCGGCAATGTTATGTTATATTCTAACGTGTGTTTTACGATTTGGTAAATTGATAATTTACATTTTTAAAAAGCATTGACCTATCGAAATTCTTTTCGATTAATGTTTTGATATGTCTTATTTTAGGTATATTTTTCTTTGTCCATAAAATTGTAAAATTTTTCTGCGGCAATAAAGCATACTTTTGTTTGTTTGTTTGTTTGTGAAATTAGGTAAAAAAGTGGGTGAGTAAATCGAAATAGAAATCACAAAATAATGCTATTAAAAATGAAAATAGTATATAGAAACAAAAACATAATGCACAGAGTAAGAAAAATACGTTTAAAACCTAAAAAATTAACAACTATTAAAAACATATTTTAATTTTGAATAAAATAAGAGTGTAATGAAACAAAAACATAATGGACAAAGTAAAAAACTACGTTTAAAATTTAAAATAAATAATACTTAGTTGGAATTAGGTTTAAATGAATCAGTCTTCAGAATCATCAGATTCACTTGTTGATGGTGTATCCATCTTGGTGTCTCAGTCTGTATCTAAATTCGAATCACTGTCCATTAGAGTGGTCACAACGGCACTACTTTCAGTTCCTAGTAGTTCTTCATCATTAATTATACTGCAAATGGAAGCGGTAGTTTGAAACTCTACTTCAATAGTATCAGCTTCATTATGAGAGACTTGTGCTTGTGCAGTAATACATGGTTTTGTTCGTTGTTCCGATTAATTGGACTCAAAATTGATTTTCCAGTTGTGCGATATGTATGTTATCTTACCAGCTCTTTCGGTTGTCAATCTATTTCTTTTTTTATTATGTATGAAGAGAGAGTTTTAAATGATCTTTCAGTTCCTGCCGATGAAACTGGAGCAGTTAAAATTCTTACAGTAACTTTAGACAATGATGTTGTTCCGCATAGTCCTCTCCACCAAGAAACTAGAGATGTAGAGTCTATACCACTCCATAGGACGTTTTTAGACCATAATTTATGCTTTCAGCGGTAATTTGCTAAATCCGTCATAACATTTTCTAGAGAACTAACTTTCTTATCTGTGGCTACTTTATATGTAAACTCCATTGCATCAATTTGCTGCTCTTGGGCAGAGGTGATATAATACCAGGAATATACCGGGTATATACCAGGTATATAACTACAGTATTTCTCAATAGATATATACCCTACACCTTTTGGGTATATACCCAAATTAGACCCATGTCGAATATGTCTTTCAGTTCCGAATTACACTGCAAATCGATAAGCTCCATCTGACAATTTTCTGGTATATCTTTAACGAATATACTGAACGGTCGGACAAAGAGATTAATGTAATTTTCATTATCTCTGAAGTCAGAAAAACTTAATTGGAACTCTTTTTTGAGTAAATCTAGTGCTGCGACATATTTACCCACACTTGTACATTCGTAACTCTTCAGTTTAGGAAAGTGCGTTAACTTTTCTTTCAACAACTGATTTTTCCATAAATCCAGTTTAAACACAAATGCCTTCACAGTGTCAAGTAGGTTGTTGAAGAGATTTTCTTTTCCTTGTAGTTTGGTGTTCAAGTCATTGAGGTGCAGCGTGATCCGTCCGTGAGAAATCCAAAGTCGCGCAGCCAGTCGGGGTCTCTAAATTGAGGCCTGGTTTCCCTTTGATATGCCTGAAGGAGGCGATTTCCTTCTTGAGTTCAAAAATGCGATTCAGCATTTTTCCTCTACTCAGCCAAAAAACATCAAAAAAATATGTCACATCACCATACTCGGCATTAATTTCATGTAAAAAATTAAAAAATTCTCTGTGGCTGAGGTCGCGTGATTTAATGAAGTTCACAGTTTTTACGATAACTTTCATCACTTAATCAAAATTTGTGGATTTTGCACAAAGACTTTGTTGATGTTTTGTTTTGTCATCAAACCCATAAGCCCGTCATTTTTTCCTACCATGGATTGTGCACCGTCGGTTACAACTGCAGGTTTGTCAATTCTAAATTATATCGTCTCAGTACTGTCATCAAACACTTATAAATATCACATCCTTTTGTCAGGGGCTTGTAGTCCTTGGAAGCAAGGGAAGCCGTATTTCCCCAAAAAAAATTACAAAACATCTTCTAAAATGTAATTTTTGAAATAGGAAACCATTAATTTAGTTTATATTAAAAATGCTAAAATATTATCTCAATTATCAAGCCCAAAATAAATGCGGCCTTGACTCAGACCGAGCAATAGAATCGGATAGAACCTATGCGGGCCACCAGCTTCTCTGCAGCTAAGTCCTGTATGCTTGATTTCCTGTGAATCGAGCCAGAGATTATTGAACTTTTCACCGGCTGTTTACAATTTTTGCATTTCAATCGCGTGATTTAAGTGAGGGCGGAAGCTATCGTTGGAGTAGGTTCTTTTTTTGAACGGGTATCTCTGTGTTGTGTGAAACGTACGTCGCGTCGTGCATGGTGCGATATGGAAAACAATAATACTGCCGTGGATATGCAAATACCGTCAACTTCGGCTGTCGGTAATAACCTTGAAAATGTTGGAGAATTTCGTAAGAAGAATAAGTGTGAATGTGTGGTGTGTGTCTTAATAATATAGGGATTTTCAACATTAAACTTCGCTGATAAGCTTCAAATAATTTCCAAAGGAAGGGCAAAACCGCCTATGAAAAATTTAACCATAAAAATGAAAAACTGTATTAGACATTTTATCCGGAAAAACAATACGAACAATTTAAATGGCTAACAGGGTGTGAAAATATAAGTAAATTATTTTGTTGGCCATGTTCACTTTTTGAAAATGAAAAAAGTCTCTGGAATAAAACTGGTTTTTCCAATTTAAACAATTTCCATAAAGCTGTAAAAAGACACATTATGTCCAAAGCGCATTTGCAGGCCGTCATAAAAGAAAAAGTCTTCGGCAAAACCAGAATTGAACACGCCCTTAATAGACAGTTGGAAATTAGTCACCGCCAACACAATGAACTAGTCGATAAAAATAAGCAAATATTAAGAAGACTTATCGATCTTCTTTGTTTTCTCGGACAGCACGAATTGGGATTTAGAGGTCATGACGAAACAAGGGTTTCTTCAAAGAGACTTAGAACAGTCTAGCGTTTTTCGCGAAACGTCGAATCGAATCCAGAATGATTTAATTTCCGCTGTTGCAACCATTATTTCTAAAAAGAAATAAGCAGGAGATTGGCGAGGCGCGGTTCATTGCTACTGTTCTGGACGAAACAACTGATATCACAAATTTTAGCCAATTATCTATAGTAATACTGCAAGCTAAAGTTCAAGAAACTTTCCCAAGTGCTGTGTTTGTCCATTGTTTCGCTCATAAATTAAATTTAGTTTTATTTCAGTCCATCAATTACATAAAAGAGTGTAAAGTATTTTTCGTTACTTTAAGTGGCATGGCTGCTTTTTTTTCCAAGTCAACAAAACGTACACAAGCTTTGGACTCCATTGTCCACAAACGATTGCCCAAAGTAGCTCCTACTAGGTGGAACTATAATGGAAAACTTGTGTTAACTGTATCTGAAAATTGTAAATCACTGATTGAATTATTTGAGAATATATAGAAAATAATGAAACGTGGGACTCAGAAGCAATAAATAGTTTGAGGGGGTTTTTTGACTGTTTCTAACGAAATTTTAATTTTAATTATTTGTTGAACATATTTTCAGAAATATTTCCATTCTCGGACAATGTTTTTAATATATTGCAAACTAAAACAAATGATATTGCTTTTTGCCTAAAAAAACTGGATGATTTTAATAGACCAAAAAAGAGATGGCTTTGACCTATTTTCGGAGAAAACGATGACGTTAAATGTAGAGCCACAAGCCAAGCGTCTTCGAACAGACAAGGTGGGAGATGTTCAAACATCATACAGACCCATCTTTTATGAAATAGTCGATCAAATTCAGCAACAAATAAACTATAGATTTAACGGTGATGATTTTAAATTCCTCGAGCTCTGCAATTTGGATGCATTTAAAGGAAAAACTTTTCCAGAAGATGCATTTAAATCTCTTCTTCTTCATTATGGCCAGTTCTTCGACCGAGTGTTAGTGCGATCTGAACTAAAAGTGATTTACGAAACTGATGACATTTGCGCAAAAAATAACGCTAAGGAACTAATGCAATTTTTAAAAGACAAGGAGCTGGAAGATGCCTAGACCGAAGTGTCGAAATTGTGTTAATTTGTATTGACAATATGCCACAAGTTTATCAGTAGAACGCAATTTTACAATACTTAATAATTTCGTGAGAAATTCAACGCGGCAGGAGAGACTTTCGCATACATCGCTGTTGTACATTGAAAATAAACTTTTCCAAAATATGTCGGAGCATCGACGTCATTGACGAATTTGCAAAAAATGATCGAAGAATCGAATTACATTATAAATAGGTAAGTTTCTAAAAATTGCTTTCCTTTCTTAAAATTTCACCGAACGCCCCTGCCTTTTATAGTTCCTTTAATCGGATAAAGGACAGTCACACTGATTTCAAAATGTATTATAAATGCCTCGAATACATAAAGCTAATTGAGCGGTATTGATTAAATCTGTTCTTTCGTCGAGCGCAACAGAATAGTATACGAACTGCGATGCACCTTCTTTTAGTGAATTTTCAATGTCTGCCGCTAAGTCTTCCATTCTTCTGGCAACAGTAACACCGGACAACCTAACTTTAGAAAAAAGTTGTTTTTGAGACGGGCACAATACTTTAGCGACAGCCTCCATACATTCCTTGATAAATTCACCAACAGAAAAAGGTTTTGATTTCAAAGCTATTTTCTCGGATATAATGTAGCTAACCTTCACGCTTGCTTCATTTTCAATGTCCTGCTTTTGAAAACTAACTTGCTGTTGTTAAAGCTGACTTTTTAGAGCTCTCACTTTGAATGTCTCAAACTTTGTGGCATGCTTTGTATCGTAATATCTTTTTAAGTTGTATTCTTTCAAGGCTGAAAAGGATTCTTGACCAACAGACGGGTTTTTGATTAACACTAACGAACAAGTAAAACTCAGTCCTCTTTTCTTGAAATATGGGCTTTTCTTCCCTAATTTTTCGTTTTTTATCCGAAGTAGAAGCCATTTTTAACGTTAAGGTAGAAGAGACGAGTTTAATTCTGCGATAAAAATGTTCACGACAAAACTAAAGTTGTGCGACTGCACGCCACAATACAGTATCCGCCTTACACGCGTCAAAACACACTATACTCAACCCACTATAATATCGCACAGGTAGCAACTTCACTGCTTGTTGGCATCCTTTCGCTTATATCGCTTCGTGTGATGCCGGCTTTATATAGGCTGAGTGCGTCAACTTTGAATTTCTCGAAATTTCGAGCAGCTACGAAACTGGACTAGTAGGTCCCTCTAGTAGTGATTATCTACAATCATTAAAAATATTCAATAGACATGTAATACCATCTAGTGGCCCTTTGGGTAGTCGTAATCGGGAGTTTACAGAGTTCTAATCTCAGGATGATAATAACAATTTCTTATTACATTTTTAAGTGATTTGAACGAGACTGTGGTTTCATAAAGTTTGTGCATTGTGCTTGTTAATTATTGTTATTAAAGTATCCACAAATTTGTAATTATGTAGAATATCATTTATTTTATAAACCGTATTTCTTCGTTAAACCGTGTTCTCTCAAGTAAGGACAACATAAAATGTTAACAAATTCATTCTTTTCTGTATACTATCACATTTTGTAGCAAATATTTTATGTTAAAGGTATTTTAGAATTGTAAAATTAAGGCACAATATGTCAACGAGCTTAAACAAATTTAGTCATCTAGTCAAATAACAAAACCTTATGGAAGCTGCCAGCAGCTGTCTAGAAAACTAACACAAGAAGTGAAACTATTTGGATGCATTCGTTGCCACAACTTATGTCGGCAATTTATCAGATTTAGTATTTTGGAATGAGCGAGGAAAACTAAGATGACAGCTTTCGTATAACGTGAGAACACACCCAATTATACTGGAAGTTGACTTTTCAATTAAATTGCGTTTATATATATACCATCTCGTATGAATTTTCATTTCCGGATTCTGTTAATTTTTAATGGAAAAGCATTGTAATTATAATTACGATGTCAAGCAATAAATCCGAAATAAAGAGACGAACGAATAGATTGTAATAAAATCTTGTTTTTAAAAACATAATAAAATGCCAAGAAACTGAGTTTTTTCTGTACTCGGAGTGTCCTGCGCGGCGCGATACCATATTTTGTTTAGCCTCTGGGAGGCACAAGAAATTAGAAGGCGGCCCAAAGGGCCGCGGGTTAAAGACCCTTGGTTTAAAGCATTCTTAGTACGAATTCAACAACCAAAATTGTCCGCCTCCTATAGATTTTGAGTAATAGATTTATAGTAAGTCTTTTCTAGATAACTTTTTTGCAAATTTTCGTTTATATTCCTGATAGCTTTCTAAATAGTATTATTGTTTTAGGATTTGTGAGTGTGATTAGTTACTAAGGTTTTCTCTGTTATTTGTACGTCTGATGAAACCTAGGTCTCTTTGAGAAATATAGACAATTTCTTCATTTTTTAAAAAAGTAATACAGGGTTTCCCAAAAGAACCGGAACGGGAAATATGTCGGTAATAGATTAACGTAACGTTATGAAATTTGGAATTGGGAGGTTATCAGTGGTGCCGGACCTAAAAATAATATTTACAGCGTTGTCGGTTTTATAGTTTTTCCAATAGACCTCTTAACTTTATTTTTTTAAATGCAATATTATGATTGTTTTTCGATTATAATGTTGACCAAACCAAAGTGTTTTCAATCCTAGAACATTAAATTTTCCGTCTGGTAACTTTAAAAGATATGGCAAGTTCGCATTTTCATTCAAAAGAACGGGAATGATCAAATATCTCGATAACGGATTAACATATCGTTATAAAATTTGCCATAGAGCTCGCAACTTTATTTTTTTAAATACAATACTATGATTGTTTTTCGCTTATAATGTTGACCAAACCAAAGTGTTTTCAGTACTAGAATATTAAATTTTTCTTCTAGAAATTTTAAAAGATATGAAGTCCGAATTTTTATTCAAAGGAATCGGCACGGTTAAATATTTCGGTAACGGATTAGCATATCGTTATGAAAGTTGGTATAGGGGGATTATCAACAGTGTCAGATCTAAAAATAACTTTCACAATGTTATCAATTTTATAGTTTTTCCGATAAACTTCTCAACTAATTTTTTTAAATACAATGTTGTTATAGTTTTTTGCCCATACTGTTGACCAAACCGAAGTGCTTTCAATCCTAGAAAAGCAAATTTCTTCTGAAATTTTTGAAAGATATCGTAAGACCGTATTTTCATTGAAAAGAACCGGAACGGTCAGATATCTCGCTAACGGATTATATCGTTATGAAATTTGCTATAAGGGGTTTATCAATAGTGCTTTTAACATTATTTTTTAAAATGCAATGCTGTTTGTTGTTTTGTAAATAATATTAAATAAGCATTTAATTCAAAAATATCGGAAGGTTAAAATATTTCGAGAAATTATTGTGATCGGATAATGACAACTACCGGTAATGACGGCAAGTCTGATCTAAAAATACTATTTACAACTACTAGATTTACAATGGTGTTTCCACTAAAGCTGTCAAATTATTTTTTTAAACTGCCTGCCATTTTTATCGTATTTTATTTAATTCCATAAAAATATATTTTTTTAATTCGAATTTTAATTCTGAAAATAAGTACACTTACCAATAACACCAGAATTTTAATAAAATTGTGTCAGAACTTTGAAGTATAAAATATCAAAATATAAAACAATGGAAACAGCTAATCAACAATTCAACAGTTATTATTATTGTTATCCTCCGAAAGTTACTTAAATCGTTATTAAGGTAAAACGGTTTTTGTGTTAAGTGAAGCGGAATAGATTAAAATATTAATTTATCGTGGTTATGGAGATGAACTGAGAAGCTATCAAGAAGTTTGTGAATTATTTAATGACCTACATCCAGAGAAACAAATTAAAAAAGTCTACAATTTGTCGAACTATAAAAAGATAACAACAAACAGAAAATGTAAAGATAAAAATGTATGAGTAAATCTTCAATGTACAGGATTCTAAAACAAGAGAAAATTAAACCTTATAAACTAATGTATACTCAAGAACTTTTGGAAGATGGTCCTGACCCCCGTATCGAGTTTTCTGTAATCATGATGAACAAAATAATTATTAATTTTGTTTTACTTAATCAAAAACCATTTTATCTTAATAACCATTTAAGCAACTTTCAAATATTATGACAGATGGTTGGCAGCAATAATAATTGTTTATTAGCTATTTCCACAAAGCCACTTGATATTTTATACTTTATGGTTCTAACAAAGTTGAGAGTTCTATCGGAAAAACTATAAAACTGACAACCTCGCAAATGTTATTTTTCCATCCAGCACTATTGATAACTTTCCTATAGCCAATTTCATAACGATATGTTAATCCGATGCCGAAATATTTTAGATGTTCGAAGTAATTTACCGTTCAGGTTCTTGTGAATGAAAATGCGGTCTTGCATATCTTTTAAAACATTTATAGGAAAAACTTGATTTTCTAGAACTGAATGCTCTTGGGTTTGGTCAACAGTATAAGCAAAAAACTATCATAGCGTTGCTTAAAAAAAAATGTTAATAGTTCTATCTACGATAAAACTGGCAACGCTGTAGATCCGCCACTATCGTTAATTCCCTGATAGCATATTTCATATCTATGTTAATCCGTTACCGAAATAATTCAATTGCGGTTTTGCCATATCTTCCAAAATTTCCCGAAAAAAAATGATGTTCTATTACCCTATACACCGATATTCCGCATCAAAACACTTTGATTTGGTCAACATTATAAGCGAAAAACAATCATAATATTGCATTTAAAAAAACAAAGTTAAGAGCTCTATCGGAAAAACTATAAAACCGGCAACGCTGTAAATATTGTTTTTAGATCCGGCACTATTGATAACCTTCCTATGGCAAATTTTATAACTATATGTTAATCTATTATCGAGATATGTTAAATATTTCCGGTTCTTTTGAATGAAAATGCTTGCCATATCTTTTAAAATTACCAGACGAAAAATTTGATATTTTAGGGTTGAAAACACTATGGTTTGGTGAACATTATAAGCGAAAAACAATCATAGTAGTGCAGTTAAAAAAAAAAGCTCTATCGAAGAAAGCTATAAAACCAGCAACGCTGTAAATATTATTTTTAGATCCTGCACCATTGATAACCTCCCAATTCCAAATTTCATAACGTTACATTAATCTGTTATAGATATTTGACCGTTCCGGTTCTTTTGGGAAACCCTGTATAATACAGGTTGTTCCATTCAAAAAAAAATTCCTTTTTTAACTGAAAAACAGTAAACTTGGCAGCAATGACATGTTTAGCCGTTTCTTTTTTGTTACACGGTATATATAGTATTTTATAGGAATAAAAGTTCATGTGCTTTCGCGATTTCATAAATCGGAAATACCGGTATACACTCATACGCGGCTTGTATTCTTCATCGGACGCCCAATAAAAGCAGAGACCGATTGTACTCCGAAAAGGACATAAATTCACCACATTAATCGTTGATGTCACCGTTTAACCCTGATATGCACAAAACAATATTTTGCTCGGCATTCATAGAAGCGGAATTTAGGTCTATTTGTTTAGAAATACAATACGAATGTTGTGCTTTAAAGAGACAAAATAGGATTGTCACGTAACAGCGGAAAACCGATCTATAAACGAATGCAACCAGCACATCCAATTGCCTGCATCGATATGTACAGTTTCTGATACAAGAAGAATCCAAGCTATGCGAATATTTCCGAATATTTACTCTATATATATATATATATATATATATATATATATATATATACATATATATATATAAATATATATAAATATATATACCTTTCTTGTATATTGTTAGTATTTGTTTCTCCAATTAAAAATTATACAACTATTTATGTCTCCTTTTAATAACGTTTCGGCTATAACTTGAGCCTTTATTAAATTAGTAGGAAATTTGGAGAACAGTCACTCACACATAGTTTCAAACATATATGGACACAATTACATTGAAAAACAAATTAAAACTACACCGATCAGACTAGACATTTACTTCAATAACTAACAATACTAGAATAATTCTCAATATACAGAGAGAATAACTCTCTTATTCTTTCCGAATCGGTGGATTGGAAGAGGGGGGCATGTTTACAACGAACCTCCAACAACGCCAGAAAATATGCAGAGACGGATTAGAACTGCATTTCTTCACTATTACGCCCGAAGAATTAAGAAGATTAGGAACATCGTTTCATACCCGCCTTTGACTCTGCCTTCAAGAGAATGGAAGACATATCGAACATATGTTCTAACTAAAACATTAATTAAAGCCATTCTTAGGTACTTGTTTATAATATTAAAAAATACAGCTGTTACATCTTAACTCTTATCAGTAATTTAAATTTTAAGGAGTAAACATAATTACGAAACGTGTTAAGATTCTAGATTTTCTCCCATGGCTGTAACTACGACGCTGACCTCTTTATTATTAGCGTAGGTGATTATTTATGAATATTAATAGTGAAAATCCGTTATAAATCGAAACCTCAAGTTACTCAATTATCACAGTGAAAGTATAACATTAGTTTTTTAAAAATACTTCAAAAACATATATGAGTTTTGAGGTAAGTGTAGTAACAGAATATGTTCATCTATTAATTCCACACCCGAAAGAAAAAAATTGGGATGTTCCATTTGAAAAAATGGAAAAAACAGTTTTTAATTTTGCACACTCTGTATAAACTACAGTTATAATACTAATAGGAAAATAACTATAAACCTTTTACAGTAAGTTACTGGCTTACCTTTGTTTTTAAAATGTTTAATCTATTTTTTATAAATATTTTAAAAGTGGGTCATACTAATGTTTTTTTTTTTCATCGA
This sequence comes from Kuschelorhynchus macadamiae, assembly GCA_030620095.1. Classification (NCBI taxonomy): domain Eukaryota; kingdom Metazoa; phylum Arthropoda; class Insecta; order Coleoptera; family Curculionidae; genus Kuschelorhynchus; species Kuschelorhynchus macadamiae. The sequence continues at coordinate 2,735,625 of JAUTXW010001077.1, forward strand.
AATGGTTTAAAAAAATTGATAATATTCTAGGAATGTATAGACTAGGCACAGGAGTTTCAAAAATTAAAAAAAAATACAGGGGTTCCTTTTAAAAAAATGCAACTTTTATGCGCCACTATTTTTGGAACACCCTGTATAATCAAATATATTTTTAAAATGTGCTCTATAATCAACAGTATACAGAGCCGTTTATATATATATATATATATATATATATATATATATATATATATATATATATATATATATATATATATATATATATATATATATATATATATATATATATATATATATATATATATATATATATATATATATATAAAACAAAAATTGTTTTTATTGGTTTATCGGTTTTTTTCACCCTTATTTGTATATTGATTGAGTAAGATTTCAAAATTATTTCAAAAAAGAAGAAATGAAAATGAAAAATGTAGTAGGTACTTACTGCTATGCAATTAAATATAGATAACTTCTTATGAAAAACTAACATATTGTGAACTTAACATCATTCATTATTTTAACATACTGGCAGGAATTTCTGTTCTCGAAGCTTATGCTTTGAAAACCAAACAAATAACATTTTATGTAGTTTTTTTAACTCTATATCAAGAAACTTACAGTATGTTCTTTCAGGATAATTGAGACTTAAATAAATCTAGGATTTTCTATTGTTGTACTATTATTAATTATCTATAGGGCTAGAATAATTAACATTAAACAGTTCTTGGGATATGTGTAAGTTTATATGTATGAATTTAATTGAAAAATAGATTTTATGCCAACGGAAATTATTGTATTTATGAGACTGACTATAGATAGGTATATGGATCTGAAAACGTGAATATAAAACTGATAAGGATATGTCATTATTATTTAAACTATTATTACTATTATTATGAGTGTTCCAGCTGAATAAATTTGAGTAAATAATACTAAGATCTTTTATGTCAGTTTTTTTATTAAGAGAATTAGGCTATACATATATTTCCACCATCTCTTATTATAATTGGTTTGCTTACATAATATTTGTGGGGTCTTGTAAAAAATTAAACCCACGGAATTTGATAATTTTTTAATATAAAATAGAAAGTTTACCTTCATTTAACTGCTTTGAGAAAATAAAAGAAATGGATGAACCACTTTTTCTATTAAAAAAAAACCAAAAAGAAATTCGATGTTTTCACTGTATACCAATGCGCAATATTCCTTAAATGACAATTTGAAGAAAGGCTATCTCGCCCTGTTGCCAAACTTACATTATTGTATTGTATTAAATTTTTCATGTTTGTCTCCCGACAGCAACGCATTTGGATCCCTGTGCCGATTCCAAATATTAGACTTTCGCCAGTGATGCACTTCGCTGTCGTTCGCCTTTTATATTAGGGCTTTAATTATGATGCCTATGGCGCCTAACCCGGTACTAACCCAGTACCAATCTACCTAGTGCGGTCAACACTAATCAACAGGCGGGTGCATCACTAGCGGAAGCCTAACATTCAACATCGGCCCTCTGGGCTGATGCCGAATGTTAGACTTTCGCCAGTGATGCCCTGCGCTGTTGTTTGTCTTTTAGGGCTTTAACGATGACGCCTACGGCGCCTAATCTGGTGCTAACCCGGTACCAATCCACCTAGTGCCTTCGTGCTCCTGCTAGTACCGATCCACAACCCACAAATGCATTATGTTTTTCTTATATAATTTATATAGATCATATATAAAATAAACTTGGCAACGTAGCACCCCAGCACACTGTATTTTTGTCCAACAGACGACACTCCCGCTGACTCTTTATTTAGCAGCTGTAATTATGTTTAAAAACGTTTAATAATGTCAAATATAATAATTACTTCTAACTTTTAGTTAGAAATAATCATTTTTGTGTTATAAAGCATTATAATATAATCAGTCTTTTACGTAGTTCATAAATTAAATTTGTTAAAAATATGTTTTTAGCGATCCGCCAAAAACAAGTTCAGTGCAACCTTCCGAAACCTTAGTTTTTTTGGATATAATTTGAAAAAGTGCCACATCCATAAATTTTTGTGTATTGGAATTATTTAAAAAAGGTAATCTTTCAAATGTATATTCTAAATTTGTTAAATTCCATGGGTAAAATTCTTTACAAGAGCCATATTTGTGTTTTATTAAACTAAAAAAGCAATTTAAAATCAGCCCTAATCAGGACAGATACCCCAATAAAATTAATTATTTGTTGTTTAACGAGTCGGTCAAGACAAATAAAAGAGTTTTGTCAAGCTTTCGAGATTAATTTATCATTTATCCCTTCCTCAGGACTTTTCTACAAACAATTTAAAAAAGGAAACAAGTTAGAAACTAACTAATAAGTATAAGTTTGAACTCACCAATGTGGGCTTGTTATTAAAACAAAAACATACTGTGAAGGAGACACACATTTAGTTGGACCAAATCATCATTCTGTTTATTTAAAATATTAAAAGTTAAATAATTGATAGCGAAAATGAAATTGAAAACTTTTAAAAACATGTCTCTCATAGGACTACATTTTGTTAACTAGCAAACAAGTTTTTTTAGAGGAATTTTGAACATGAAAGTAGAGGGGGCGTGATTGAAAAACAAATATTATTTTTAACATGAAGAAAGAAATAGAGAGAGTATACTGTTTGGTAGTTTGAAGGCACAACGCAGAAGGTTGACGGGTTGCCTATCTTACAGTGGTTTGTATACAATGCTCAACCTAATTCGATCTAATTTGTAAAAATGTATACATAGTAATATATTTATTTTATAATGCAAAATAAAGACAAAAATAGGAAATAATGTATGTGATAATATTAGTTGTAATAGAATCAATGACATTAATAAGAGAGAATGTTATAAACTACTAATCGGGGGCGGGAGCGTCCGGACACTGAAATTTGTTTTTTTTGTAATGTTAATATATAACTGTATATAGAACTGAGGTTCTGGGTTTTCCTTTTTCCTTTATAACTGGATGTTGGAAGTTTATATGTATCATTTCTAGAAAAATGCATTTATATTAAGAGGACGCTTTATCCAAAATCTCAGCGCCACTTCAGTTAAGAGAGAGTTTTCTCTAATGAAGTGTTCATTCAGGTCATGGAAGGAACCCCCATCCGACAGTCGCTCTTATGCAGTGGCGGCTCTTCCATAGGGTCATTTAGTCAATGACCCCCCAAAAATATTTCAGAAAATAAATTATTCGTTCATGTGTGAGTTGGAAATAAAATGTTGGTAGTGACTAGTGCAAAAAAATAAACAACTAAAAAGTGCTTACGAACTTAATTTTACAAAAATAATTCGAGCTGGCACTACGTGGCCATGATGAAACGGCTTTGTCTGAAAATCCAAGGGTTTTTCGAGAGCTTATAAATTTTGTTGGGGAGTTAGGCCAAGATAGACTATCCGCTTTAGCAATGATAAATATCGAGAAATCGTTTATAAAAGGAATTTGCGTGAAATTTTAACGTGTCAGCATTTTCCCAAATCTAAAGAACAAGAGAATTTAAAGCTCAATTTAAAGATAAGATATTTATTTTTATTTTAAGTATGCCTATTTTGTGATGTAAATCTGCCTTTAAGGCTTCCAGAGGTCTGTCCTATATATGATAACTCACACTCATTACATGGTAATTTATATAGTGAGTTGCTCTCTCTATATATATATATATATATATATATATATATATATATATATATATATATATATATATATATATATATATATATATATATATATATATATATATATATATATATATATATATATATATATATATATATATATATATATATATATATATATATAAATTATCATTTCGTTCCAGTTAAGTGGAACGAAATGATAATTTAGGTCGCTAAAAAGGGGGTGATCCCTTGTTTTATAAAAGTTTTAAATGTGATTTGTTATATATTTGACATGTAACTTACAATTTAAATGTTTACTGTTTTTAAATGTTTGTGGTACTATATGGATTTATTTCCTGTGCACACTTGACTAAGTGGCATTGATGATGGTGAAAGCCGAAAGCGCTTTGCTACGTTTTTAATAAATTGATTTGCACGAAATACAAAGAAAAGATTTTCACAATTTATTTACCTCTACGTGCACACAGCCCTTCCCCTTTCACAATTTGATTTGTTTGAAACTGGATCTTGGTCTTTTAATTTACTGTAAAGTGTTCCAATAGTTTTTATGTTTTTATGATTTAATATTTTTATTTATGTTTTATATTTATATTATATATTTTAATGTTTTCATTTTTAAAAATTTTAATAATTTTTGGACTTAAATTATGAATATTAAAAGCTTTTTGCAATAGTTTATCGTTTCTTCATAATTTTTAAAAATAAGATTATGGTAAGTATATAAATAATAGAAATCTGCTTACAGAAACTAAGTTTTTGAAATTTGATCTCATAAGTTTGAAATTTACTTTGAATTTTTCATGGCACATATTTTAGAAAAACACCAACGCGACATGTATATGTAAAGGCATAACTAAACAGACTACAGCGAAACATTTCATAATTATTATTGTATAAAAAAACCCGTCTCATCAATAATTAAACAGTGGTTAAAACTAGTTTGTCTTTTATTTAAAACAGTTTTATTGAGGATATTGCAACCAACATATTTTTTATGGGGGATTACTGAACGCCAATTTTTAATAGCTTTTAATAAACATGAGCCTCCGTGTTATATCTATTGAATTAATATGTCTCACTATTCGATATTTACTTGAAACTGTCAATTTCAGTCACGTTTTGTTGTAAACCTCTAATAAAACCAATTTTGATGATATTTTCATCTCCACCCTAAATGGCAGGTGGGTAGGCAATAATTTAATAGAGTTTGATGATTTATTATTTTCAATAGATAAAGTAAAACCGCCAGGCGTCGCTCTTGCCAACACGCTTTTTGACACTGATGAATTGCGTATAAAGTTGTGTAGCACTTGTCGGGGATTAAACGACATCATAAATTACTCCAGCAAAGAATCCGTCTTAATTTGTAATATTCAAAGTTTCGCTCTCTACTACGTTGTTATTTTCAACTGTTTATACAAGAAAAGAATTTCGTTATATTATGCCAACTTCTGATGCGAATAAATGATTTATCTGTCTCATGGAGGATCTTAAAACATGTTATTCAATCCAGAAATACTATTGAATACTCTAAAACCACTAGCAGATTTAAGATAAAGTTGCAAAATCACTTCTTTGTACGTTTGTCTTAAACATAGACAAAAAAAATCGGATATACCCAGAACTTTCCTCGTTATTTTTCAGTACATAATCACAGTATATGTTACATATACTGTCTTCATTTTTACTGGGCGTCATTTTGTTCCATCATATTGGGTTCCTACCAATATTTTACCATTTTCTTTCTACCTATGCCACACTTGACTTTTGGACATAATTTAAAATAAATTCAATAAATAGTTTTAACATTGACCCATACTTAGTAATGTAGGTTTAGAATATTAGTCAGTTCCATTAAAGTTTTATAGGTAAAAAATTCTTTTTTTAAAAATATGTTTTTTTAAAAAAAATTCTAAAAACTCAATTTACTCGAAAACGATAAAGAATTCAAATATAGATGTTATTATAAAAACTTTCGCAAATTAACAGCAGAACCGAAATATATAATAATATATAGGGAATCCTATTTAAATTAAGAAAGTTGACATGTGTCACGTCAAAACGAAACACCCTGTATAAGCAAAAGTGAAACAAAATAAAAATTTAGTTGAATCCAAACAACTTTTGTATTTAACTTTTTGTCGTAACTATTACCGTTTTCTAGATAAGGTACTGTATCACCATAAAATGGCCATCCAGTACATGTAAAGGCATAACTAAACAGACTACAGTGAAACATTTCATAATTATTACTGTATAAAAAAACCTGTGGCATCAATAATTAAACAGTAGTTAAAACTAGTTTGTCTTTTATTTAAAACCGATTTATTCATGATATTGCAAACAACATATTTTTTATGGGGGATTACTGAACGCCAGTTTTTAATAGATTTTAATAAACATAAGTCTCGTGTTATATCTGTTGAATTAATATGTCTCACTATTCGATATTTACTTGAAACTGTCAATTTCAGTCACGTTTTGTTGTAAACCTCAAATAAAACCAATTTTGATGATATTTTCATCTCCACCCTAAATGGCAGGTGGGTAGGCAATAATTTAATAGAGTTTGATGATTTATTATTTTCAATAGATAAAGTAAAACCGCCAGGCGTCGCTCTTGCCAACACGCTTTTTGACACTGATGAATTGCGTATAAAGTTGTGTAGCACTTGTCGGGGATTAAACGACATCATAAATTACTCCAGCAAAGAATCCGTCTTAATTTGTAATATTCAAAGTTTCGCTCTCTACTACGTTGTTATTTTCAACTCTTTATACAAGAAAAGAATTTCCTTATATTATGCCAACTTCTGATGCGAATAAATGATTTATCTGTCTCATGGAGGATCTTAAAACATGTTATTCCATCCAGAAATACTATTGAATACTCTAAAACCACTAGCAGATTTAAGATAAAGTTGCAAAATCACTTCTTTGTACGTTTGTCTTAAACATAGACAAAAAAAAAATCGGAAATACCCAGAACTTTCCTCGTTATTTTTCAGTACATAATCACAGTATATATGTGTTACATATACTGTCTTCATTTTTACTGGGCGTCATTTTGTTCCATCATATTGGGTTCCTACCAATATTTTACCATTTTATTTCTACCTATGCCACACTTGACTTTTGGACATAATTTAAAATAAATTCAATAAGTAGTTTTAACATTGACCCATACCCCCATATTGCCATTGCTACGTCATGCTGAATTGGTCCACAGATATTTCCTAACCCCAAATTATACACCACTTTAACATAACAACAAGAGGATTGTTAACGAAAACCATTTCGAAATATAATATCTAGTTTTTCAGGCTGAATTTTTAAACAATTTATTAAGCCGCCATTTTGTTTCGCCATCTTGGAATCGTACCAGAATTTTATCAGCTGATTGCAACACAACACTTGAAGTTTTTGCAAAATTTGAGGTAAATTAGATGAGTAGTTTTTTAATAATAATTTTTTTAACATTTCACTAGGCCGCCACTTTATTTCGCGATATTGGATTTTTACTAAAATGTTACCAGCTCGTCCTCATATTACTTTTAATTTTGAACCAAAATTTGAGGTCAATCGGGTAAGTGGTTTTTTAGCTACGCCGCGAACAGACAGACAGACAGACCGACGGCATTGAGAAAACATGTTTTTCGTCATCCAGGGACCCTGAAACGTGAAGATCTGAAAAAATCCCGGAGTGCGATTTTTTTCACGATTACAATACTTCTGGAAAAGTAAATTTTACATAGAGTAAATTTTGTACAGTGCAATCTTGATCAAACATTTTATTATAAAACCGATTTAATATAGATACTGTTATTGATTAGCTATGCCGTCGACATCATACCCGTAATGATTTCATTACTCACGGGCTGCAACGAATCACAAAACACTGCCATAGTTTAACTGGTTGTATTGCCAAATACAGTATCTAATAGGGCGATTAAAGCAATTCATCGGGAATGCCATGAAAAACAAAAGAGCATAATCAGCACGTCAGGCGACACACGCCTTAATTTTATATGCTGTCACATTTATATTGAAATAAAATTGTTTTGCCGAAATTTCTTTCTTAAAAGTTAGTTAGACAGTACACCTCCAAATATTATTGAAATAGCCAAAAACCACTTCCGATGATTTTTTTTCCAGAATTTTTTTATATGTAGAGGGGGTAGAATATTTTTTTACGACTTACCTAAATTTTGTATACTAAATCAATTCTCCTAGCCTTCATAGCAGCAAATTTATTTATAACATCCTCATAAAATGGATGAGTTGCCCTAATCTCCTCCAGAAATTCCTTTTGAATTGAAATATTGCCAAGATAAGTAAGTCTTTCTTGAGATATTGTATTTCTTAAATAAGTTTTTACACATTTGAAGAAAGAAAAACTTCTTTCCACTAAAGCACTTGTCGACGGTATTGTCAAAATAAGGGAAAACAATTTATATGCTTGGGTAAAAATATATTTATTTTTTTTAATTTTTTTCCAATTACTTTCATTGGCAAAAATAAGACCAAGCTCATTTTTAAGTCGTTGACTTTTTAAAAATATACATATAACTATAACAAATTTTCAAACGGGCCAGTCTGAAAATTTAAACTATATTCCGAAAATTTAGCAGAACCTGCCAAACATGAAAATGTAAGTTTTTCACAGTCTTGAAATCTTAGTGTCATTTCCATTAAAATATGGTCCAATATTTCATAAAAAAAGGTTCTATACTTAGCCCTAATTTCTTCAGGTGAAAGCTTAGCAAGCTCACGTTTAGAATGATTTATTTCTGTAATAGAATTTGCTTTATCAAACATGGTATTAAAAAAATGTTCATTTGTTTTTTTACAGAGCGCCTCACGACAGCGCTTTGTAATGGATATGCAAAAATGAATGTCAAGCGATTTTTTTTGAAGTACGTTAAAAAGTATGTCCGTGATTGAGAAAATGCCATTAAACACTAATGCCAGAAACGTGAATTCAAAATCGGTCATCTCACCTAAAAATACTTCCGCAAGGCGATCAGATTTATCACAGTTTGTAATAAATTCAAAGACGTCTTTTAATTTATTCCAGTCTTGAACAATTACATTTACTAACTTCGAATTTGAAGTTGTATGTAACAACACCATAAATAAATATAACAGTCAAGTTAACTGCAAAGGAACTCACCGGTTGCAGCGAAATCCGCGAAAATAATAGTAAACAACCACCGCAAACCGAACGACACGGGGATGTAATGTACTGCGCTTAGACAAGGAAAGAGAGAGGACGCGTAACAACCATTTATGCGCCGTCTCAGAAGTGAGGCCAATTTATCCATCGACGCCATTTTCTGGTGGCAGACAATTGTGGTGGCAGCGTGGTTTTGCAGTGTGATTTTTAGGAAAAAGTGAATTAAAGACATTGTGATTATTATCGAACTAAAATGGTGAATTGTTGTGCTTTTGGTTGCAAAAGTCGTAGCGAGAGAAAAGAAGCTGGAATAACCTTTCCAGGTTATAAAAGAAAATTGTATATTTTAGGTGTCCCTATAACTCGCGTTTTCATTATTAAAGGCGGCCTAATACCCATATTTCTATCCACACAGTTTTGGACCTCTTTCATTCAGAATAGCTTATAAAATTATCTAATTTATGATCTAATTAGGCGTGAAGGTCGATTTATTCCAGGGGCGTAGGCCATGCTTCATGGATATAAAGAAATAATAGTTATTCAACCTTCATGTGTGGTGAATATTATTATAATTTGATTAAATGTATTTTTCTTTTTAGGGTTCCTCTAAAAGATGTGCAAAAAACTGCTTTATGGGTAAAGCAGCTGCATATTGCAGACTGGACACCTACAAAAAATGATAGGCTATGCTCGAAACATTTTGACCCCCACCTGTTTTATCGTGTGGCGAAAAAAAATGTCTACTAGATGAAGCAGTACCAACAGTGTTCCCAGATGTACCAACATATATGCAGCCAAGTAGTCATTATCGCAAGGTAAGTTTTATCAGCAATATTGATTTTTATGTAAAATATAAATGACATAATTCACGTATTATTTCATAAAATATTTTTTACTTTCCAACATATTGTTTGATTTTAATGTTCATTTTGCTTTTAATGTATTGTTTAAATTTAATATTAGCATTTGTTTGTATTTTATCTTAGTTGTTAAAGTTTTTTTATGACACCATTTATTTAAAAACACATTGATGTATTTTTATAAATATGGAAATTTTTGTTTAACTTTTTTTTGATATATTGTGTATTTTATTTCAGGAGACAAAGAGACCTCATCAGGAAGAAGCATCTACTTCTTCAGTTCCAGACGAGGTTCCAGACACAGCAGTTCTAGATACTCCTAGAAAACAAAAACTGAAGCGAAAACTTTTTAGTCAAGTTGCTAAAAGTCGTGCAAAGTCTAAGAAAATTAAAGTTTTGCGAGAGAAAGTAAGAAGGTTGAAAAAAAAGGTTATTTCTTTGAAACAATTGATTACTTCTTTAAAACAAAAAAATCTATTGTCATCAGAAAGTTCTTATTTATTTGAAAATAGGCCAGAAATAACTAAAGAACTGCAAAAAAGAAAATTAGGAAAGAAAATTAAGTACTCTCCAGAACTTAGAGAATTTGCGATAACTTTAAGTTTTTTTTCTCCAAAAGCTTACGATTATGTTCGTTCTGTGTTCGATACATGTTTACCACACAGAAGTACTATAGGTAAATGGTTTAGAAATATTAATGCGGATCCTGGCTTTACAAGTGAGTCATTTGACATTCTAAAAAAACAATGTGACCTTTCTCATAAGCCTATTTTTCTTGCTCTCATTGTAGATGAGATGTCTATCAGAATACATATCGATTGGGACGGAGTTAAATTTCACGGTTATATAAATTATGGCATCGACTTACAAGATGACAATAATCCTATGGCAAAAGAGGTTTTTGTTTTAATGGTTGTGTGCATTAATGGTCAGTGGAAATTGCCAGTAGGTTACTTTTTAACTGATGGATTGAGTGGTCAACAGAAAAGTGCTCTTGTCTCCCAACGCATAAGTTTATTAACTGAGACAGGGGCACGTGTAGTATCACTTACATTTGATGGTGCGCCATCCAAAATTGCAATGTCAAATATTTTGGGTTGTGATAATAATATGCCAACCTTACAAACTTTTTTTACTTTAAGAGGAAACAATATTTATAATTTTTATGACCCTTGTCATATGGTTAAATTGATACGTAACGCTTTTGGTGAAAAAAAGGTTCTCATAGATGGCAATGGGCATTTAATTAAGTGAGAATATATGGAAAATTTAGAGAAATTGCAAGATTCAGAAGGTTTGCACTTAGGGAATGAACTACGAAAAGCTCACATAATTTTTTTCAAACAAAAAATGAAAGTCAGATTACCAGTACAATTATTAAGTGAATCGGTTGCTGATTCGCTTAATTATTGTGAGGAAGAATTGCAGTTAAAAGAATTTATGGGTTATAAGGCAACCTCTGACTTTATTAGAATAATTAACCACTGCTTTGATATTTTAAACTCCAGATCACTAATTCCTCCAGGTTTGAAAAAGGCAGTTTGTGAAAGAAATATAGAATAGACAAAAAGTTTTATTGCTAACTCTATTGATTATCTTTCTTTATTAAAATTTCATGATGGGGAATTAGTAGTTCAATCCAAAAGAAAACAGGCTTTATGGGTCTTATAATTTCTTTAAAAAGTGCATTGTTTATGTATGATGAATTAGTCACAAATAACAAACAATTAATTTATCTTCCTTTATATAAAGTCAGTCAGGATCATTTAGAATTATATTTTTCTTCAATAAGATCAAAAGGTGGCTTCAATAATAACCCTACTGCACGGCAGTTTATGGCATCGTATAAGAGATTATTAGTAAGAGCAGAAATAAGGGAGGGTGGTATGGGAAATTGTATACCCTTAGACGATATACCTATTTTAACAGGATCAAGTAGATTCGATTTACCTGAATAAAATATTAATACAAATAGGATGTATTTGAGCTGTCAAAATGAATCATTTCCTTTGAAAAGTGTTTGGCATGATCATAATTACCTTATAAATAGTGAAATGTTGAGCAATTGTTCAAAACAAATTATTATTTATATTGCTGGTTTTGTTGCCCGTTAGCTTATTAAGGTTGTCAAATGTGAAAGCTGTTTGACTGCATTAAGTGGTAACCGAGAAAACTTTTTGCATTCGCTGATAACAAAAAAAAGTCATGGTGGATCGACGTATCCCTCAGAGGATGTGAAAAAAATTTGTAATATCTGCAAGCATTTTATAAGAATAAATGAAAATGAGTTGGTAAAATATGGAACGCCGTTTTACTTTTTAGTCTGCTATATGCCCGGTATTAATTTAAATTGAATGGGACTTCATTATGGCAATTTATTTTATAATATTATAATAAAAATGTAATTTTAACTGAATCCTTGGAACATCTAGAGCTAAAGCCTTCATATAGATTTTTAACAATCAATTAATTTGATTTAGCTATTAAAATGTATGTCAGGATATTTGGATGGGTCTTTACAAAATTAATTCAACTTTCATTATATTATTATAATTAAAATGCATTTTTTTTATTATAATATAATTTTATTACTTACAAATTTGTTGATATCAATATTTATCCAATATTTAACGAGTACCTTTGTAGTATTTTGTGGGAAACAATATAGCCGATTATCAATTTTTATGAATGGTATTTTCATTTACAGCAATTTCTATGATTATCTATTTTCACTAAAACCAATTTCCATTGATATCAATTTCGATTGAATACAAGCACCTCGAATGCATTTTTATTATCGGAAGTTTCGCCATCTATAGCCTCCCAATAGAAATATAATGTGTTTGCGTGAGTGAGTTCGATAACTCAAATTAATTTGCGAATGTGTCGTCATACGAAAGAGAAGTCTTCGCGCTCAAAAAGGTTTGTAAAATTCTGGGGCTTCTCTGGTCTGGTATTCTGTGTTCTGAAGTATGAGCCGACTTCTTTGGTTTGCGTATTGCGCTAACATTGGATTGCATTCTAATAATCTTGCTTGCTGATTTTTGTGCAATAAACGACGATGATACGGACCGAATTTAAACTCGTCTTTCTCGCGCAAGTACGTCACATCTATGTACAGCGTTTGGGAGTCAAATAGGCCGTAATGCATTGTCATTTGAAAACGTTTGTAGAATTTACGCTTCAATAAAATGTTTTTAAAATTATTAAACTAATTATTTTGAATCTAAAGATTTTATTTTCAATACAGTTTATTACGTCCTATCTGTGCAGTTGCAGGCAGTAGAAATCGAGATTGAAATTATAATCGATAAACAAAAGTGACAGATATAAGATATTTCAAATTTCCAAAATAATACATTTTCAAAAATGTGGATTGGTGCTTACCGTCAAGCTGTTAAGATAAATTTAAAAAATGGTAATTTAGGATATATTTACTATAATAATAGAACAATATGGTTTTAGCTACTTGTATAGGGCACTTTTGAAACTGGTTTGTATTTTTCAATTGCAAGTAAAAACTAAAAATGTCAATAGACGGCACTAGTGCAGCAACTCAAGTAACAAATGTTATAAAATATGAATGGAAGTTTCCCCTGCAATTATTTTACTTGCAGCATTCTTAACTTTTATTTTAAATTAATTAATTATTTTAATCAAAATAAATATCACGAATCCCCACGATGAGCACTTTAGATAATCTGATATTTGTAAACCTCAATTTTATTTTCTTGCTGAATGCTGAAGAGACCGGCGTGGGCATACCGTTGTAAGTGTATCGTAGTGTTAATCATAATTTTATAAACAATGAGTATTAAAAGGCGACTCGCATGTTGCGTTATAGAGGCTGCTTTTCTAGAAGCAACAAGGCCGAATTAACTACTTACGATGGTTGGGGCTCATCTGGGCGAGGCAAAGGTTTGCGATGACAAAAAACGGTCAATGGGTTTTACGTATTTGGGGGCCCTTCGGCAGCAACTCAAAATTTACATGATGACAAAAAAAAAGAAAAGATCCTCAGTTTTGTATTTCGCTCGCTGATGTCTCTCGGGGCCCCCACCACATATTTGAGCTTTACGCGTTGTGGCCTTTTCAATCATTAAATCCCCGCAAAAACAAGACGCGCAAGCTCTGTGCTGGGGCCACTGCCGACGCGACGGCGGGGGCCTGAGTCAGTGGCGGGCCGTTAGTATATGAAGTGGGAGGGCGAAGGCAAAAAATAGTATTCGTATATGACGTGCGACGTCGATGATTCGGCAAACTACTTTCAACACTTCGAGATTTTAGTTTTAAATAAATTTGTACAAGCTATATTGTCACAGATTACAAAACAATCTGTGAAGTAACACTTATTTTCTCGGTTAGTGATAGTGTCTGATTCTGATGTTAATGAAAGGTTTATAATTTGAATCGGCCATTGAATTCGGATTTATTTTTTAATTTATCAAATAAATAAATAAATAATATATATATATATATATATATATATATATATATATATATATGTGTGTATACAATCATTATTGTTAAGCCCCCGTTTATACAATGATATAACCATTTCAATCAAACAACACAACCTTTATTTTATTGGTAGGTGTAAAATAAAGCAATGAATGTTCTTCCAGCAAAAGCTGAATCTGATTTTTTATCCAGAAAGCTATTTTTATGTTTTGAAATCTGAAATGCGTGTTTAAACGTTCTATCTGTAGCACCTCCACTTTGAGTTTTTATCTATTTTGTTTTATGATATATCTTACTGTAACAGTGTATCTTCTTTTAGTTCCGAATTTCTGCTATTAACTTTTGTTTTTTAAATGGGACGCCCTATATTTGTTTGTTATTTTGATTTACTATGATATTGTTACTTCAACCATGACGTGTCAAACCAGAACCTTCGTATATCAGGGTGACTAGAAATTGCTTAGCCTTAAATGCATATTATGCCTTTATTTGCCGATTTTTTAAAATACTGCATATTGTTGTGGGGGGTATCATTATATATTACTCGCAAAGGCTAACCCGAAGAGCGACATTAAAAAAAAGATTTTTTAGAAAAAATCGTTTAATATTTAAATGGGCGTAAAAGATGTTTAGTGAATAGACAGATAATTTTATTTTTCTCAGGGTTCTTGAAGGTAAGTTAATAGTTTTTGCCAAATCACAGCACTCTAGATTGAGAAATAAAAATTAGTTAAAAAATAGCATTCAATGTGAGAATTACATATGGTTGTACTTGGAATATCTCAACCATTGAGGTAGTATATTGGAATGGTCCCAACGAATGAAAACACGCAAACATATACAGGGTGTTACAAATTTGATACAATGGCAGTTAAAATAGAGCAAAGTTGCGCAATTTAACATCGAATAATAAGTAGTTGACAAAGTTAAACAATTATGACTACCTCCGAAGATATAGGTACGTAAAATACCGAAAAATCAGCTATACATATTTTATTTTTTTCAGGCTGCATTTGAAGAGATATCACAAAATACATTTTATATCTTTATAGCTACTTTCCATTATCAACAAGATGGTGCACATAGATTTGAAATCCGACGATTCTTTTTCGCGGTCAGATCAACTAATTTTTTTTTTAGATAGACCTGCGTTTTAAAAGCCCTTGATTTCATAATATGTGCGTGAGTACCAGAATGTAAAAACTAAAAATAGAAAAAAAAATCAGCTTTGTAGGTTAAACTTGTGTAACCTACAAAGCTCTGTGTAAAGAGACCTTGTGAACAAAATTACCAAGATAATAGGGCATGAATGCAATGTTTTTGTTTTGGGGTATTCTTCAATATAACATGTTCTGCATTCCAACATACGACAGTTTCGGTTTGAGTACGTGCAGGAGACAAATGCACCCTGCACCCTCTTTCCCCCCGAGCTAATAACCCAAACAAAAATTACATTATATAAAGCATTTCGGGACTTTTACCTCACAAACATCGAGAACTTTGTTTTTTTTTAGTCTTCATGCTTATGTTGTTCCAACAAGAACCTAGAACTTTTTTTTAGTTATCAAATGTTTGCCTCCCCCTCTAAGACGGCATTCTAAATACACCACTGATGTGTTCATTTTTGTAAATCCGTATCTTGATCGACACGCAGCTTGGAAAGTGAAGTGCACATACCTATAAATTATAATAATTACTCACATATTAAACAAGGGAGACAAACATGAAAATAGTGTCCTAATTATCAAATAAATATTGTAAATAAAGATATAGTGATATACCTATACAACCTTACTACAGTTTGCTTTAAATAGGGTGACCACATATACTCTTTTTAAGAGGAATGTTCTCTTTTTCGGGTCCATGTACTCTGGTACTCTTACTATTTCCATAAATACGACAAATATCCTCTATTATGAGAAATCTGGGACAAATGATATCTATTTTGCGAAATCTGGTGCCATTTTCTAATTATTTTTGTTATTTTTAGTCCATATTATTATGTGTATTATAATTATTATTGAAAGTCATTGAATTCTGCGAAAGTGATAAGACTTTACTTAATTATTATACGCTGGTACCTATTTTTACATTTCGTCGAAATATACTCTTTTCATTTTAAAAAAATCTGGACAGCCTACTTTAAATCACGTTTAAGAAGCCAAAAAAAAACTATGGTAGAGCATGTCGCCGGCACACAGCTTCCAGGAGAAATTGCAATTTGCCATTACAAATTACATTGTGTGGTAATCTGGTATAAATATATAGAATAGCTTGTTTTGGAATAGGATGTTGGGAGCTAGATACGTGCGTTTTAACTTTTTTTCATTATGATCTGTAATTTTGTACGTGGTCACATTTTAAATATAGGGGTGTATATCGTATTCCGCAATGATTTAATAACTAAGTGTTCCCAATCGAACAATAATTAAACACGTTTTAACTGTCATTGATTACCTACGAATATGTTTTTCATTATTCGCATCCGACTCGTCATAACGTCATGCACAACACAGTCTTTCTGCTCTTGTTGTTCTTAGTTTGCACTAGATCGCTCCACGTCCGATAATTAAAATTGAAACAAGGTGGCTGCATTCAATGAAAATTGATATTCAGAAGAATCGACATTAATAAAAATTCGAAATCAAAACAATGCTTATTAAATAAAACCAGTTACCTTATACCCGCTAATCATTTAAATTCCACAACTCTTGTACAATTAAATCTCGTATTAACTTTTATTTATTTATTCAATTGTATATTCAAGTATTTTAATTTCAATGGTAAAGGGCCCGTGTTATATCCGTTTGATGTAGTATAAATTACATATAAACGAAAATCAAAATCAAAATAATGAGCATTATTCTATTTACATTTTTAGGGTGTTAATGGAATTGACATTAAAAAGAAATGATATCGTAAGAGATGCTTTAATTTTTTTTGATATGCGATAAAAATAAATTAATTTTTTTTATTACATGAGTTCTTAAATCAGATTTGCCTTCATACGGTTGAAATAAATTAATCTCCACAAAGTCGTTATTGCATTCTAATGTTTTCGGTATTAATATTAATTTAATGCGATCCCGTTTGAAGCGATTACATTTTAATAAGAGTCAATTTATTAAATATTTAAACTGATTTTTGTATATAGCATTTATTTCATACCAATTTTTATTAACATCGATTTGTTGAAATGCAATAACTAAGGAAAGACGCATGTATATAGAAATTTTAAGTAGGCTGTATACGTGTTAAAAAAGGATAAACAACCACTTTTTTGTGGTATCAATTGAAATGGTCTGCAAAGAAATTGCTTATCATAAAAATGTCATTCGGTAAAATCGGTATCCACAAAAATTCGATATCGGAAGAATTAAAAAGAATAAAAATTGTATGCAGGCAGCATCATTTATATGTTTTGCAATTAAATTTGGTATCAAAGACGCGTATGACTAAAAAGTAAAACGGCGTTCCATAGTAAAAGCCAATTTCAGCATTAATGTCTTAAGAAGAATAATGTTTGAATGCATTGAATCCCAATATTTTAGCAGTTTGGAACAACATGTTTTAATTTCTAATGCTAATTGTAACCATATATACTTTTTAATAGAATCTGTTCATTCTGTCAAAATATCTTAATATTCGCATACATTTTATAACTAAAAGATTGTCTGCAATAACAGATCCTGTTAGAAATCAATATACAAAACTTATTTTATTTAGAGGACACTAAATGAGTGTTAATTTTTATTGTTCAAGTTTATTTTTTTCCTTGGATATCACTTTTCATTTTTACCTACTTAGGTACTTTTTTAAGTAATATATTTTTAGTAATGTATTTTTATGGTAATATATGGATTTATAATGATTGCATATTTTATTTCATCAACAATAATTGGTTGTTGGTCTTAGAGATCTTTCCTACGTTATCTTAAAATGTAGGTATATTAGAGCTATTAAAAGAGTGTAGTGATTAAATGAGGTATGTAACAATTTCTTTATTGAAATTTCAGTTTTCTGTAAATGTGATTAACTTTTATTATAATTATTAATAAATTACCTAAATGCATCGTTTTAGTCAAAAAATTTGCAAACTTTAAATAAAATGAAACCCTAAATAAAATAGGAAATTTGACATAATTTTTGAAATTTTAAACAAATTCCCTTCATTTTTAAAATTTGTTATATAACCGCATTATTAACTGAACTTTTCAATTGGCTCTAATATATCGATAAACACACTTTGATCAGTCTTCCACTAGTAAGATTTAAATGTTCATTTCAGGCATCATTTTACTTAAACCCGAGCGTTACGCCACTGGGCGAGCCAGCCTGGTGGCAGCTGGCAGCAAATCATATGCGTAGATTACGCGACCTCTCTCTTTCCTTGTCTAAGGTACTGCGCCTGCAATTCACCGAGATCGTTGTCATGGCAACATAGTAGAAAAATCGTAAACTAAACATAGCACCTCAAGCAAAGTCAAAGCGGTTTGCGCCACTATTATAGTTGTTATAATAAAGTGTGATTGAAAGTTTTAAAAAGACATGCCGCCAACGGTCAAGTAAAATATTTATTCGAGATGTACAGTTTATTTTTTACCAATTAGGTGAATGAATGAATGTAAAAACTAAAATTTTAAGAGATATATAATAAATATAGTTAGATGTTTACATGTTTATTTTTCCTGGTGAAGAAGCACTTTGCCTGCTTCACCTGAATAGCCGCCACTCAAAAGTTTTAAGGAAAAAGTATGAAATTGTGTATAAACTATTTCAAGGAGTAGCAAAGTCTACACAAGTTAATTCATATTCGGAAAATGTCCTTTTTGGCTATTTTGAAAAGCTGGCAGAAAAGTATAAATCTTCCTCATTATGAGCACATTATTTGATGTTAAAGAGTTCGCTTGCTATTGAAGAAAATATTAATATTGAAAATTTCCAAAACTTTCACCCCAGTTGAACATCTGAGACGTTCGTTGAGGACCTATGTCCTATGGACAAAGTACATGTTAAATGTACTGTCCTATTTAGTAAAATTAAATTTTGTTTGCCAATTTAGTAAAATTAAATTTTGACATGTTAATTGTCTTTTTTGTTTGTTATTAATTTTTAAATTGTGGCTGGAAAATTTTCTATTTAAATAGCCTTATTTTATGTTATTACAACTTTATAAAATTAATTTTCATAATACCAACTTCACAGAACTAACTTCTCCTATGTCAAACTTTTTTAATTGCCATTGAACCACCATGAATGACCAGATCGCCTAAAAGGTTTGAAACCAATGACGTCAAAAAGAAATAGACCCCGCATTTCATTCATAAAAATGAAATAAATAGAATCAAACATCAATTTGTTCTTGTGTATGAGTGGAAAAAAGACGGACTGATCGCATAAAGAATAGTTTGCGGTGAAAATTGCAACGCTGTCAGATATCTTCGCGAGGCTTACCAGTGGCGTAGCTATTTTTGAGATAATGTATTATTTGCTATATTTTTTTGAGCTCAAATATTAGTATGGTGGATACGACAGTTTTTTTGTTCTAAGATGAACAGAAACGACTTCACATTGCAAAAGTGACAGTTTTAATAATAACTTGAAGACAATTAATTTAGATATTATGTCGTGGAAAAGTCTGCACTAAATGGGAAACTTTTTTATTATCAATTTCTCGAAAAACTTTCTTCTTGATAAAACTTTTGTGTTTGTCGAAAAAGTAGTTTTCACAATATTCAACTTTAAGTCAGATATACAGGGCATTCAAAAAATACGAAAAAGTGTATTTCAAAAATTAAAATTTGCGCGGCCGTAAAAAATCGTAAATAAAGGTTTAGTATTAGTTATGTCATATTAGTAATAGCTAAGGAAAGATTTAAATAGAAAAATGTTTTTTTGCTGTTTCACCTTAAATATCTCCATAACTATAATATAAAAAATTTTACTCACTTTATATTTACGATTTTTATGGCCCTTAAAACTACCGTCAGAAAAATTTTATTTTTTCAAATTGTTAGTGAAATCTACTTTTTTGAACATCCTGATCTAAAGTGTATTATTATCAAAAATATTTTTTTTGAACCACCAACTTTTATCAAGAAATCAATAATAAAAAAGTAAATAAATGTATTAAAATGCAAGATGTTTAAAAATAAAATCATCGAAGCTTTTTGGTGATTCTGAAGCACCCTGTATAATATTTTACATTATATTTGAAACTTAATTTTTTTTTATAAAAATTTAAATAACAAGATTGAAAGTGGTGCTGCACTTTATAAATTTTCACCCGGACACGTGGTTTATAAAAATAAAACAAAGTTTAAAAGTTTGGTATAATTTACTTATAAACGGTTTGATATAATAACAAACAACTATTATTATCGACACAACAAAAGTAAGAGCATATTAATTTAATATTTCATTATTTATATAATAATTAAACTCGTCTATTACATATTTAATGATTCAGTGAAAATTTTCAAAATGAGAAATTTAGAGGACATTTTATATAGCTTATATATATATATATATATATATATATATATATATATATACAATGTGTCTCATTTTGGTCATACATGTATTGGGATCTTGGAAACTATAAGAGATAGAAGGACGGTTAAATGAGGAAAATTTTAGACAATTGAGTTAGTAATTGAACGGCGCTCGCTGCGAGGTTCTAGATATTTTGGTTTTTTAGATATTTTGAAAAAACAAAAAAGATGCATTTTCGAAAATGTCTCGTAATTTCTTTATTTATGAAAATTTTCAAAAACAGTAATCACATTTTCAGAGGAACTTTTTACGAGGAATCCATCTGTATGATCAGATTTTATTCACAACGTTTCTGTTTTTTGGAACCATCATCAACTTCTTTTTTTTAAATACGGACCTGCATTTTTTATTTCAGATTTTAAGAGCTTCTGATATTCCAAAATCAATGACGTAACGCACTTATTATAAAATTTTATATTTTTGCTACTTTCCATAAGAACTCCATGTGTTAGAGAGAGACCTAAACCCATATCTTCTGACTCTTTCTAACACATTGACTTCTTATGGAAAGTACCAAAAATATAAATTTTCGAAAGAAGTGCGTTACGTCATTGATTTTGGGATATCAGAAGCTCGTAAAATCCGGAATAAAAAATGCAGGTCCGTATTTAAAAAAAAGAAGTTGATGATGATTCCAAAAAACCGAAACGTTGTGAATAAAATCTGATCATACAGATGGATTCCTCGTAAAAAGTTCCTCTGAAAATGTGATTACTGTTTTTGAAAATTTTCATAAATAAAGAAATTACGAGACATTTTCGAAAATGCATCTTTTTTGTTTTTTCAAAATATCTAAAAAACCAAAATATCTAGAACCTCGCATCAAGCGCCGTTCAATTACTAACTCAATTGTCTAAAATTTTCCTCATTTAACCGTCCTTCTATCTCTTATAGTTTCCAAGATCCCAATACATGTATGACCAAAATGGGACACATTATATATATATATATATATATATATATATATATATATATATATATATATATATAAAACTTTTGGTTAGCAAGAAGCTGATTTAATATAATTGTATCAATAATTATCTGTGACAAAAGACCAGGCACGTAGCCTAAAGGGGGGTCCGGACCCCCCCCCCCGCGCGAGATCCTAAAAATATTTAGGAGTTTTTACATAAGTTAACCTACGAAAGTACAATTCCAATAACTGCTGATTAGCAGTTCCGTATTGGCTCTGCTTACTAGAGGTATTTTTTAACTCGAACCTCAGGAAAATTAGGAAGCAGGCTAGTTTTTGAAATTCTAACTTTTTGACGGGTTTTTAACAAGCTCAATAATGTTTTGTCATTGAATTGGTTTTGCAAAAGACATATTTATGTAATGATTCATGTCGCAATATTTATTATTAGCAATAAGCATAGTCATTAAAGAACAAGCATTTCCATGACAAAATACAACCAATAACAGGGTGAGTTCTTATTACTATTGTTACTAAAAATGAAGATAAAACTAAATTTTGTTACATGGACCCACTTTGTGTTTTGATGTTTATACCAAGAGTATAATGTTTATTTAATACCTTTCTTTATCAGCTTATCACCGACTTCATAGGAAATATGTAATAAAATATAATTTATCACTTTTTAATACAAACTATTTTTTGAAATCGGGTTTGTTTTTCAAAACATTTTGATTTCACCCTTTTTCCAACACATTTTAGTTCTATTTACGTGAAGTTAGGTAAAAATTTGGGTCCACTACTTTTAAAAGTTTGCCAGGCTCGCGGCAAGTAATATTGTATAAAAATGCACCACCTTTACGTGTATTGGATCTATTCGTATTTACAGAAAATCAGCAATAAACATGGCCCAATATTAATATGAATACAAAATTGAACTTCGTGTCCCTAAAAACCACAAAAACCATATTATGAAAAACAATATCTTTACAGTATTTATCCATCAATTTACCCCCTTTTTTCCCCACCATCCACCTTCCCCGCTATACATTTCACTTATTGACAATATAAATATTGTGGGTAAAGATGTTTAATATTTTTAACATTCATTATAATATATCATATTATTATTTATATTACCAAAATCACCCGATAAAAACAGATTCTCCTTAGTTGGGATAATGTACCTCAGGATGGTATTTATTTACTTTTTTGATTATATATTACTATTATTATTTTTAAAAACCAAATTTTCAGGCAATAAATTAAAGCATTTCAAATTCATTAAAGAAAATCTATAGTAAATAAAAAATTGTAAAGTAACGCCATTTTCATTTTTTATATATGCTTGCTATATGAGAACTCCGACACTACCCTAAATATTCCTTGAAAATTTCATCCAAAATGCAAACCATCCTGCAGTAATTAATGACAACATAAAATAGTGGGTCTTACAGCTTACTCAATTAAAATTTAGTACCTATGCTTTACCAAATAGTACATTTATGTTGTTTATTAACCCCTCAAAAATGGTGGTTTGATAAATTTTAGAGGAATATTTGAGACTTTTCACAAATATATAAATTAGCAAAACGCTGTACTCCGTTTATCATCAGTGTCTTCGACTTTATAGATAAGTTGAAGTTATAAAAAATTACTTTAAACCCAACGGAAATGTGCAATACAAAAACAATACTTCATTTACGCTATTAGACGGTGATTTTACCCTTCAACTACAGCACTGGTATGACATAACCTTACTTACCTTCGAAAACAAACTTCAGGGTTTAAATTGTTTCTTTTTTTGCAAATAAAGCAAGTTCGCACCATTTTCTTAAAGTTTTTTAAACAGATTCTTGAAAATAGCCACACAAAACATTTGGATTTCTGAAAAACACTTATTTCACCAACTAGAACAATTACAACGCCGAGCATCAAATAGGTCGAAATCATGAATGACTACGACCGTCTTCGGCGTCTTCCGAATGATCCCGAAAGAAATCTGTAGTATAGTCGAAAAAGGTAGAATTCCGACGTTGCCGATTATTCTGGGTTATATTTCTTGAAATAAGGAATAATAATTACAGAAGATTTAAATTACATTTAAAACAGATTCGGTTTGAGTTATTTATAATAAGCTATTTAATTATCAGTTTTAAAATATTCTATATGGAAATTTATACTTGGAATTTCCGGAATTCCTTGTTTATTTAGGTAATAGTATAAAGGATGATATCCGTTATAATCTGGCCACAGTAACGGTTTGGCAAACCAGGGTTAATGTTGGATTCCTCCAAAATGTAAACAACTGGGTCTATGTTATTTCCATGTCGTTGGTTGAAACCCATATCCACCTCTAGTGTTTTTATGTTCTTGTTTTTTTTAAATACGTTTTTTTGCTATTTTCTTGTTTATTACTGTACTATATGATGTTTTGAACTTTTATAAATTTTCTTTCGTACAAATAACATTTTAAATCGACTTTTGTGTTAAAAATTTTATAATAGTTACTGAAAACCACATTTCCGAATCACTATTCATAATTTTATCCATAAATTTTGAATTTCTGTGACGAATACAAAATACATAACCGTCAAAAACCTCGATGGGAGATATTAGCATGTGTGAAGCAGACGACGGTTGGGACTAGTTAAGAATAAAAATACAAACTTATAAAATTTAAAATCCGATTCAAAATCATGTATCATATTGGTTTTTGAAAAGAAAATCCAAGCTTGTTTATCTATAAGACTAAATCTTCATATATATTTTTCTATAAAAAACTGATAAGGCCCATTTTATGTTAACAACAAATTATTATGCAAACTCTTATTGGCAGGTTATCTTTTTGTTTATTAACTCAATATGAAAGTAAACCTAAGAAGTATTTGGGGAAATCATTGTTCAAACTATTAAAAAATATAAAACAATAGTAGCTATTCTCTTTTTACTGAGGTAAATATTTTAATATTCTTTCTGCATTTTTAATTATCTTTAAATATTTTTTATTATTATATTACATATTTTTAATACCTAAATAATTAATTATGGTGTACAAAATTTTAGTACTTTTGTATATACTTGTTCTTGGTTAACTGTGAGTATTTTATTTTTATAAGTTTCTCATATGTTTAAATTCATAAAGATAGAACCTAACCTAGAATTAAACCAACAACTTAAAAAACACGTCGAGGACTGGATCTGATTTTCATTGAAATCTCTATATGTCGGACACAATTGAATGACGCGTAAATAAATCTTATGATTAATAATCGTTATTATATTCATTTTCCCCTAAGACTCTCTTAATTTACTGTGTAAACGTACTCACATCAAATGAACTAGTTCAATTGCCAAAGTTGATTGTTGACGTCAAGACCTTCTCAGCTCAGTTGATTAGGATGCCTGGGTTCAAATTCCGACTAAGGCAAGTTAACTTTTTCAATTTGAATATATTAGCATATAATGTTGAATCCTCCGAAACTGTGGGAATTTCGGTTATAGGGAACGAAGTAAATACAGAAGAAAACAGATAGGAGGGATTATTTAGAATTGGGATATCGTCATTTTCGGGATAAAACGATTTTTTTAGCTGTCACTCCTTAGGATTTAAAACCATCTCCTTTCGGTAAAGTTTGCGGTGTTTAGTTAAAAAAATGGTGAACTAATTCAAATTTATATTACCGCTTGGCATATATGTTTCTTCTTTACTATACAGGGTGGCGCATTTTCTATACTTTTAAAAGGATCTGACAAAACTAAAGGTGCTACATGAAAACCGCAGATTTTCGAGTTTGGTTTTTCAAATGAACTCTAACCAGCCTTACTGATCATGGCTAATTTGACTGAGTTACGGGGTTTTATTTCAACCTGCGGCTTCCAAAATTTTTACGGTATAATTAAAATTACCTTCGTTAGTAGCAGTCCTTTTAGTAACTTCATGTTTAATCAGAACTGCCAGTAGTTTCTAATTTTGTTTATTAATGCTAAATAAATGTAGCTATACTCAGTAAATAGTAGTCAGAGAAATGTATAGAGTAATAAAGCCTCATTAGGTATGCAAAAGGCTTACCGGGTGACCCATCAATAACACTGGTCGACAAGATTTTTTTAACACAGGCTAGCTCATTATTTTGACAATAAAAATACCCTCCCAATAATAAAAAAAATATTCGGACAGCCCTCATACGTACCATTTTTTAATAGCCTAATTAGAACCTTTTACATTGGCAGGTAAACAATTTTATTGTGGGGCGGCTAAAATGAGTCCATTTTACAACGGAAAAATTACCTAGACTGGGTTGTTTACAATATTAGACATAAAATAAACACTAAACATCACTCTTCTGTTGAGTTTCGAGTTGAGTGTGTATCGATAAGCAAGTATATGTGAAGACGAGAATGTCAATCTGCCATATGACCTGTTCCTCATAATGCAAATTTGCTAGTGCCGATGGCGCTTTTAAATTGGCAAGCTATTGATTTGTGAGATAATGGAGATAACTCATCATCAGGCAGCTCAGAAGAACAGTGCACCGATCCCGATGATTGTTCAAGTGAATTAAATGATTTAGTTCGTGATTTGGGGTTATCCAAGCAACAGTGAGAACTTCTGGGTTCCCGTCTTAAGGAATGGAACCTATTGGCCAAAGAAACAAAAATAACGAATTTCAGAAAAAGAAATGCTATGTTTTCTGAATTCTACAGTATGGAAAATTCGTTGTGCGCGTGTACTGATATAGACAGTTTAATGCAGGAACTTGATATTGAACATTTTCCCCGTGAGTGGCGCTTATTCATAGACTCATCTAAATATAGATTAAAATCTGTATTATTGCATAATGGAAATTTTAAACCCTCTATACCAGTTGCCCATTCAGTTGCAATGAAAGAAAATTATGAAAATATGCGCACGATTTTGGATAAAATAAACTACAATAGGTATAAATGCCAGATATGTGGGGACTTAAAAGTTATAGCGATTTTAGTGGGACTTCGGGGGGGATTTACAAAATATTGCTGTTTTCTTTGTTTATGGGACAGTCGTGCAATAAATCAGCATTATGTAACAAAAATTTGGCCAGAAAGAAGCGAATTTCAACCGGGATCTCAAAATGTTAAATTTATACTCTTGTTGATCCCAAAAATGTCTCCTCCTCACATTTTTAGAAAACAATATAGATGAAAACTATGAACAATTAGTTAATGAATTCTTAGATGCCTATAAAGCGCTTGGTGCCAGAATGTCATTAAAAATTCACTTTCTCCATTCCCATCTGTCATTTTTTCCTAGAAATTTGGGAGCTGTTAGTGAAAGGTTTCACGAAGATATCAGAACAATGGAAATTCGGTACCAAGGACAATGGGATCCAGCCATGATGGGTGACTACTGTTGGTTTTTGAAGAGAGAAGACAGGACACCTCATAAACGAAAAAAATAAAGTTTAATTAGTGTTTTAAGTTAATATTTTTCTCGTTTGTTTTTCTCTTAGATGTATCTTATGTTTAATAGGCGAAAACTGTAAACATAGTCAATAAACAGGGTTAACAATTTTCTGAAATAATTTTTTCTATAGATATGTAGTATCGTAACATTCGATATGGTTCTACAACTCTAACAAGAAAACGCTACGTGCTGCAACTTTCTAGTTGTCATTTTCGTATTTGGATAGGTCCATTCTATTAGATTATTCTATTCTGATTTGTGTTACAACAACAAAATTTTTGTTTGTCGGCCAGTGAAATTTATGCCACTTCCATAGTTTAACACTGGTCTCCTAATTTTCCTGAGGTTCGAGTTAAAAAATAGCTGTAGTAATCAGAGCCAAGACGGAACTGCTAATCAGCAGATATTGGAATTCTACTTTCGTAGGTTAAATTATGTAAAAACTCCTAAATATTTTTAGGGTCTCGCGCGGGGGGGGAGGGTATGGACCCCCCCTCAGACTACGTGCCTGGTCTTTTGTTACAGATAATTATTGATACAATTATATTAAATCAGCTTCTTGCTAACGTAAAGTTATATATATATATATATATATATATATATATATATATATATATATATATATATATATATATATATATATATATATATATATATATAGTTTTGGTATATCCTCTTTGACCTCCTAATATTCTAATATATTTCTAAATTGAAATTTCTTGGTTTTAGGTCAGTTTGTCTTGAAATAAATTAGTTCACATTGTCTTTTTGTTGTGTTCAATATATATATATATATATATATATATATATATATATATATATATATATATATATAAGCTATATAAAATTTCCTCTAAATTTCCTGATTTTGGAAATTTTCACTGAATCATTAAATATGTAATAGACGAGTTTAATTATTATATAAATAATGAAATATTAAATTAATATGCTGTTACTTTTGTTTTGTTGATAATAATAGTTGTTTGTTATTATATCAAACCGTTTATAAATAAATTATACCAAATTTTTAAGCTTTGTTTTATTTTTATAAACCACGTGTCCGGGTGAAAATTTATAAAGTGCAGCACCACTTTCAACCTTGTTATTTAAATTTTTATAAAAAAAATTAGGTTTCAAATATAGTGTAAAATATTATACAGGGTGCTTCAGTATCACCAAAAAGTTTCGATGATTTTATTTTTAAACACCTTGCATTTTAATGCATGTATTTACTTTTTTTATTATTGATTTCTTGATAAAAGTTGATGGTTCAAAAAAAATATTTTTGATAGTAATAAACTTTAGATCAGGATGTTCAAAAAAGTGGATTTCACTAACAATTTCAAAAAAATAAAATTTTTCTGATGGTAGTTTTAAGGGCCATAAAAAATCGTAAATATAAACTGAGTAAAATTTCTTATATTATAGTTATGGAGATATTTATGGTCAAACAGCGAAAAAACATTTTTCTTATTAAATCTTTCCTTAGCTATTACTAATACGACATAACTAATACTAAACCTTTATTTATGATTTTTTACGGCCGCGGCAGTCACAGATACTTTAATTTGTGAAATACACTTTTTCGTATTTTTTGAATGCCCTGTATGTCTGACTTTAAGTTGAATATTGTGAAAACTATTTTTTCGACAAACACACAAGTTTTATCAAGAAGAAAGTTTTTCGAGAAATTGATAATAAAAAAGTCTCCCATTTAGTGCAGACTTTTCCACGACATAATATCTAAATTAATTGTTTTCAAGTTGTTATTAAAACTCTCACTTTTGCAATGTGAAGTCGTTTCTGTTCATCTTAGAACAAAAAAACTGTCGTATCCACCATACTAATATTTGGGCTCAAAAAAATATAGCAAATAATACATTATCTCAAAAATAGCTACGCCACTGGTAAGCCTCGCGAAGATATCTGACAGCGTTGCAATTTTCACCGCAAACTATTCTTTATGCGATCAGTCCATCTTTTTTCCACTCATACACAACAACAAATTGATGTTTGATTTTATTTATTTCATTTTTATTAATGAAATGCGGGGTCTATTTCTTTTTGACGTCATTGATTTTGAGGGTGATGACGCACTCAGTTTCCGGTTACTATTTTTGGCAACAAATCACTGTTTTTTTGCTCTATTGATTGGCCTGTAAATGTAACAATTTTAAGCGCGTACTTTCCTTTAAATTTTTATTCTTTCATCAAATGGGGGCGCTATTTTAAGTTTCAGAATTTTAATTAAAAATTGGCAATTAACTTCAAAAATTTCCAGATATTAATTTTAATTTAAATTCAAGCATTTAAATAAAAGTAATTAAAATCTGAAGTATAGCTGCTGTTTCTATGACAACCAGAAGAACTTTATTAAAAGGCAACAACACAGCAATGTTGCATCGAAAAATAATTTAATTGTTTTTTTTATGTAGCTAAATTTCAGGCTAAAACGTTATTTATGTGTATCTCTAGGAATACATAAAATCTTATACTTACAAAACTGCAGAAATAGACTTGTTACTCTAGACATGGAAAAATGGAACTTGTCGGCAATCTGTTAAAGTCGGGCAGTTCCGCATTCTACTGGAGAGACGAAAGCATTTATATAACTATCAATCTATCCTTGGATTTAATATCTGTGAGTGTTAAAAGCTTTGTCTCGAAAAATCTGTGTAGTGATTGACAGTGGCGGCTCGCGGGTAAAGAAGTAAGTGAAGTGCAAATGAAGCAAGAAAATATCGCAATAATTTTTTTCCAGAATTTTTTTTATATGTGGAAGGGGTAGAATATTTTTTTACGACTTACCTAAATTTTGTGTACTAAATCAATTCTCCTATCCTTCATAGCAGCAAATTTATTTATAAGATCCTCATAAAATGGATGAGTTGCCCTAATCTCCTCCAGAAATTCCTTTTTAATTGAAATATTGCCAAGAGAAGTAAGTCTTTCTTGAGATATAGTATTTCTTAAATAAGTTTTTACACATTTAAAACACAAAAAACTTCTTTCCACTGAAGCACTTGTCGACGGTATAGTCAAAATAATGGAAAACACTTTATATGCTTCGGTAAAAATATACTTATTTTTATTAATTTTTTTCACTTGCTCTTGCAGCGATAGATTCCAATTACTCTCATTGGCAAAAATAAGACCAAGCTCATTTTTAAGTCGTTGACTTTTTGAAAATATTTCCCCATAAAACTGTAACAAATTTTCAAACGGGCCAGTCGGAAAATTTAAACTATATTGGAAAAATTTAGCAGAACCTGCCAAACATGAAAATTCACAGTCTTGAAATCTTAGTGTCATTTCCATTAAAATATGGTCCAATATTTCATAAAAAAAGGTTCTGTACTTAGCCCCAATTTCTTCAGGTCAAAGCTTAGCAAGCTCACGTTTGTAATGATTTATTTCTGTAACAGAATTTGCTTTATCAAACATGGTATTAAAAAAAATTTCATTTCTTTTTTTACAGAGCACCTCACGACAGCGTTTTATATTGAATCTGCAAAAATGAATGTCAAGCGATTTTTTTTGAAGAACGTCAAATAGTATGTCCGTGTTTGAGAAAATGTCACTTAACACTAATGCCAGAAACGTAAATTCAAAATCGTTCAACTCACCTAAAAATCCTTTCGCAAGCCGGATTGATTTTCTTCAGATTTGTCACAGTTTGTCGTCTTTTAATTTATTCTAGTCTGGAACAATCACATTTACTAATTTCGAATTTGAAGTTGTAACAATACTATAAATAAATATAACACAAAACAGTCAAGTTAACTGCAAAGGAACTCACCGGTTGCAGCGAAACTGAACGACACGTGGGTGTAGTGTACTGCGCCTGCAATTCACAGAGAGCGTTGTATGTCGCTGGGCTTGACGTCATCGGGTACGCGTTGTCATGGCAACATAATAGAAAAATCGTAAACTAAACATAGCAACTCCAGCAAAGTCAAAGCGGTTTGCGCCACTGTTATAGTTGTTATAATAAAGTTCGATTGAAAGTTTTAAAAAGACGTGCCGCCAACGGTCAAGTAAAATATTTATTCGAGATGTACAGTTTATTTTTTACCAATTATGTGAATAAATGAATGTAAAAACTAAAGTTTTAAGAGATGTATAATAAATATAGTTAGACGTTTGCTTGTTTATTTTTCCTGGTGAAGTAGAAAAATATTAAATGTAACTTATTATGGATTTAAATTAAGGTGATGTTTCATTGAGAGGGTATGTAAGATATAAAATGAAAAGAATGGGGCCCAATATCGAATCTGCGAAATACCAGATCCAACACCTTGAACTGTTATTTGCGCGCCTTTTCATAATACCTTATATAATATAGGATATTCTTAGAAAAAAAATTTCAACCTAATCAAGGAAAAAAAACTAAGAAAAGGTTCGGTTTTAGTTCAACTCTCAATACAAAATTAAACAATTGGGACTTTGTTTAATTTTGTATTAATTTTTTTTATGATATGTTAAAAATATTTTTTATTTTAATATTCAATCTTACTTCACCTGAATAGCCGCCAGTGGTGATTGAAACTAGTAAAGAAAATTTAGCAAATATGACAATTATTCTTCGCTGTTGTCCTACATGATTATTACGTAATGTAGTATGCATTGATTCATACGGCCAGCACAAAGTACAAAGAAAAAAACAAATGACTCACCCTACTTGCTTATCCATCTTACGTGTCGCTTCATTGCATTCTTTTGTGCGGGCCGGCAAGCAGTAAATTTTATTTTCGTGTGCTAACTATTTCTTAAAACTCTTTAAAATGCCAAAAGTGATTAGAAAGAGGATCTTATCGTCCTCCGAAAGTGAAAGTAAAGGACATTCGGTTTTGGATTCACGCCGTAAAACCAAAAGGGTTAAGAAAAATGAAAAATACGACGAGATATTAGCCAAATTGCGAGAGATGGAACGGACTATTCAAAATAAAATAAGTTCAGATTCTTCTGACACTTCGGACAAGGGTAAGTCCTAAAAAATATACATAGATAGTTAAATTAATAGCTTTTTTGTACAAAAATAAGTAATCGAATTATTTCTTACTTATTTGCGATGTCTGATAAGCACTAATTGACGAATGTCTTAATGCTAATATTTACCTTAGGGTTTAAACTTAGTATATATTACGGTAATCGACGATTGTCTTACTGTAATGTTTTTTCTTTTGTTTTTTTTTAAAGTATTATCCCAAACTCATAAGCACTAATTGACGAATATCTTAATGCTAATATTTGCCATTAGGGTTTAAACTTTTAAACTTAGTATACTTTACTGTAATTGACTATTGTCTTACTGTAATGTTTTTTCTTCTGTTTTTTTACAGAGGATCGACAACCAATAATGGTCGCAAATAATAGTGATATCCCTACGCTACAGACAGTAGACCAAGAAATTTTTGAAATATTAGGGACAAACCCGACACTTAAAAAAAATGTGGGGGGACCGTCCATGAGGAAGTTTCCGTACGCTGGAGTAATTATGTCACAAAAGGGGTTGATAAGAGTAAAACAGAGGAACTTGTTAAGAAATACCCTACACCTGACAACTGCAAAGAACTTACCCCTCCGATTTTAAACAATGAAATTGAAATTTGTTTAACAAAAGAGTCTAAGAAACAGGATTACTTTTTAATCCAAATGCAAAACCAAATAGCAAGTGTTTTATCGGGCTTAGGACATATAATTTCAGACTTAATACAGGACAAAAACCACATTGACCCCCAAAAAATACTTACAACCTTAGCAGATAGTGGACAAATTTTATGTGAAAATTTCCATCAGATATCAAACCACAGACGTTTTTTGGTTAAACCTTTCCTTCGTGAAGACAAAAGGAAGACCCTCTCTGAATGCCCTATTGATGAATATTTGTTCGGCAGCAAGCTTCAAGAATCTCTTCAGACTGATAAAAACACGATGAAAACAGGAAAAGAACTAAAAATAGATCATGGCTACATTGGAAACAAACAGAGATGGAGCAAAAAACAATTTTTAGCGCTTGACCAACAACCGGGACCACCGGGTTTGCAAGGACAATCAGGAAGA
Organism: Kuschelorhynchus macadamiae; assembly: GCA_030620095.1. NCBI lineage: Eukaryota > Metazoa > Arthropoda > Insecta > Coleoptera > Curculionidae > Kuschelorhynchus > Kuschelorhynchus macadamiae. The sequence continues at coordinate 2,768,750 of JAUTXW010001077.1, forward strand.
AACGCAGGTTATTTAAACTACCAGCCCCAACGCAACACCACAAGGAAAAAGGTAACCAAGAATTACAACAACTTTCCACACAGATACCAATAGAAACAGAGGAAGACATATGTCCCTCGACGTTAAAATCAGATGTCATCGGAAACCTTAGTAATCAGGTAAACAAATGGATTAAAATAACTAAAAATACAGTAATTTTGAACTGGGTTAGAGGTATATCAATACCATTTCATAGCAAGCCTTTGCAGAAATTTCGATGTAAGGTCCAAATAAATAAACATGAAATACATAAATATAGAAAAGCAATTGCTGAATTGGTTGAAATGGGGGCTGTCTCAAAATGTAATTCTAAAAAGGGTGAATTTTTGTCATCTTTCTTTCTTACTCAAAAACAAAATGGTAAATACCGATTTATTTTAAATTTAAAAAATCTAAACAAGTTTATTACAGCACCCCATTTCAAGTTAGAAGATTACAGAACAGTTTTAAAATTAATTACAGACGGTTGTTTTTTCTCTAGAATTGACTTAAAAGATGCCTATTTCTCATTAGCTATAACAAAAAAATCTAGAAAATATTTACGTTTTTCCTTTGAAAATCAAACGTATGTATTTAATTGTTTGCCATTTGGGTTAAACTTAGGACCATATATTTTTACTAAAATAACCAGACCAATTTTAAAACATTTAAGAGAAAGATATATAATTTGCTCGGCATATTTAGACGATTTTTTAGTTATTGCAAAAAATCAATTAGAATGTAGCCACAACACGAAAAAAGTTTACACACTTTTATCAAAATTAGGATTTACTTTAAATTGGGACAAAACTGAAATTTTTCCTAAGCAAGAAATTACGTACTTGGGTTTTACAATAAATAGTGTTAATATGACTATTAGTTTGCCCGAGGTAATAAAAGAAACAGTTCTAAAAAAGCTGAAAGTATTTCAAAATAAAAAAAATTGTAAAATCAGAGAATTTGCGGGATTGGTTGGTACATTAGTAGCAACCAAACCAGCTTTAAAATATGGGTGGCTGCATCTCAAAAATTTAGAACGAGCAAAATATATCGCTCTCTCTCTTAACAATAATGACTACAGTGCGAAAATGATTATCCCGAATTACTTACAAATAGAATTTAAGTGGTGGTTAGATAATATTCCAAACAGCAAAGAATCTATTAAAAATAAATTATATAACATTGAAATTTATTCTGATGCCTCCAATACAGGCTGGGGTGCAAAATTTGGGCGGTATAAGACGCATGGATTCTGGAACGAGAACGAAAAACGATTTCATATTAATTATTTAGAGCTTTTGGCTGCATTTAATGCCTTAAAATCTTTTGCAAAAAATATTCGCAATGAAAATATTTTATTGAGAATCGATAACACCACAGCTATTGCGACTGTAAATAAAATGGGCAGTGTTCAGTTCAAAAATCTTAACGAAATATCTCATAACATGTGGCAATGGTGCGAATCCAGAAATATTTTTATTCATGCAGCGTATATAAGTTCTTCTAATAATAACATAGCGGATGCAGAGTCGTGAATAAAAAACGTTTCCACTGAATACGAATTAAATAACTTAGTTTTTCAGCAGATAACAATCCAATTTGGTACACCAAAAATCGATCTTTTTGCTAGCTATCAAAATAAAAAATGTAATGTATTTATATCTTGGCATCCTGATCCAGAATCCATGTGTGTTGATGCTTTCACGATAAATTGGAAAAAATATTTTTTTTATGCATTTCCGCCATTTCCACTTATAGGGAGAATATTACAAAAAATTGTCCAGGAAAAGGCAATGGGTATCTTAATTGTTCCAGACTGGCCAAGCCAATTCTGGTACCCCCTATTTAAAAAATTATTGATTGATGAACCATTAAAATTCCCATTTTTTAACGGTCTCCTCTTGTCACCTTTCAGATTACCAGTGACGGACACAATGCAAATGACTACCCTGGTAGCCGGGAAGCTATACGGGGGTCATTTACTAGACTAGGAGTTCCGACCTCCGTTATTCCAACCTTATTAGCATCGTTGTCCGATAGCTCATTAAAACAGTACAATAACTGTTTAAGAAAATGGTGGGATTATTGCGGAAGAAATGACCACAATCCGTATGAATATAACCTTAACTTAATATTAGAATATTTTTCAGAGATTCAGAATTCGGGAATATCATTCTCTTCACTAAATACTTATAGGGCTGCACTGTCGTTAGTCTTTTCTCCTGATGAAAAAGATCAAGAATAATAAAACGTTTTTTTAAAGGGGCATTTAATCTTAAGCCCCCTCAACCCAAATATGCTGCCACATGGGATCCAAACCTCGTATTGCAATATTTAGAGACATTATTTCCCTTAGAAAATTTATCACTACAATTAATTACTTATAAACTAGTTACTCTACTGGCTTTAACTTCGGCACATAGGATCCAAACAATATCTAAAATAAGTTTAGAAAATATAAAAGAGAGTGAGAACGTTTTGGAAATACGCATTCCAGACAAAATTAAAACATCTGGCTATAAAAGACTACAGCCCTTATTAGTTTTCCCGATATTTTTAGATCGCCCTAGTCTATGTGTGGCAAAAACTTTAACGTACTATATTAAAAAAACATTACCATTAAGACCTCATAAAGAAAATAAATTATTTATAACATGGAAGAAACCTCATCACGCAGCTAGTGCACAAACTTTAAGTAGATGGGTAAAAAATATTTTACAGAAGAGTGGAGTAGATACTGAAAAATTTGCCACACATAGCACTAGACATGCCAGTACATCTGCAGCTCTCCGAGCAGGGGTTAATATAGAGGTCATACGCAATGCAGCTGGCTGGTCACAGCGGTCTGACACATTTATAAAATTTTATAATAGACCAGTTACGTCCTCTCCAGGTGAATTTGCTAGGTCTATTATAGAACAAAGTTTAACGAAAAGTTAAATAGAAATTAGTGATTATTTGTATATTGTATATATGTGTTAACAATTGTATCTATATGTAGATTAGTAGATTATATATACATGTATGTAAAAAAAAAAAAATCAATCAATTATTACAAATCGTTTAAATTAAATCTTTATAGATTAGGTTAACTTTACAGTTATAGTTATTTATTAATAATAGTACATTTTTCAGAATATTTTGTTTTCTATCAGATGATACATAATATAAGTCGTTTAAGTTAATTAGATCGATTTTTTGTTTGAACATCTACATTACGTAATAATCATGTAGGACAACAGCGAAGAATAATTAATAGATTGATCGACTTACCTGTAAGGATGATCGATCGTAATTATTCGAGCTGTTGTCCGGAATGATTATTACAACCCTCCCTACCCTTTTTTACTCCCTACGATCTAATTAACAAGACGAATGCAATGAAGCGACACGTAAGATGGATAAGCAAGTAGGGTGAGTCATTTGTTTTTTTCTTTGTACTTTGTGCTGGCCGTATGAATCAATGCATACTACATTACGTAATAATCATTCCGGACAACAGCTCGAATAATTACGATCGATCATCCTTACAGGTAAGTCGATCAATCTATTAATTTTAAATCTCCATAACTATGAGTTGTAATGCCGGCACAAGACAAGATTAAGGCATTATCTTGTCTCGTCTTGACTTGTGCTAATCTCGTCTCGACTTTCAGTATATTAACCTATTCGATTAAATAAAAATGTTCCCTGAAGATGTAATTTTAGCTATAAGCACTCACACTGTACGAGTGAACCACGCACGTTTACACATTGCTACTCTATCGTACCTGCCTGGATGGACTTATAACTGTTTGTTTGATAAGTTTGAATAGTCAAAATACGTAATTTATCACTATCGTATAATAATCGTATTTTTGTATGACATTATAATAGACTTTCTATCAAACATCTTGCTGAGTGTGCATTTCAACATATAATTAAATACAATGCTAATAAATTGATCAAATAATTTTTTGACTTTTATTTTTGCTACAAGTTTGAACTCTTCTTGCAACAGTGTGGTTGGTATAGGAGCTGCATTTTTATGCACGATAACACAAACTTCAATTGCGTGACAAATATAATAAGGCAATAAATGGCAGTTTTGCAGGGAAGAGCTTAAACGCATAGTGAGGGTTCGTAAAAATAGGCATAGTAAGGGTTCGTAAAATAGGCATAGTATAGTAAGGGTTCCTAAGAATACAAATAGTAAGGATTCGTAAAAATACAAATAGTAAGGGTTCGTACAAATCCGAATAGTAAAGGTACATAAAAATACGAATAGTAAAGGCATGTAAAAATATGAATAGTAAAGGCACGTAAAAATAAGAAAAGTAAAGGCACGTAAAAATAAAAATAGTAGGGGTTCATATTTGAACTTCAAAATAGAAATAGTAGGGATTCGTAAAAACACCAATAGTAAAGGCACGTTTAATTAAAAATAGTAAGGACTCGTATCTAAACTTTGGAAAAAAGAAAAGAACAGTAAAGATTCGTAAAAAAAAGAATAGCAGGGGCGTGCAGTCCACGGTCCAAAAAAATTACAAAACATCTTCTAAAATGTAATTTTTGAAATAGGAAACCATTAATTTAGTTTATAATAAAAATGCTAAAATATTATCTTAATTATTAAGCCCATAATAAATGCGGCCCTGACTTCGACCGAGCCACAATAGAAATCGAATAGAACCTAGCTTCTCTGCAGCCAAGTCCTGTATGCATGATTTCCTGTGAATCGAGCCAGAGGTTATTAAACTTTCCACCGGCTGTTTACAATTTTTGCATTTCAGTCGCGTGCTTTAAGTGGGGGTGGAAGCTATCGTTGGAGTAGGTTCTTTGTTTCTTTGTAATAAACGTTGAAAATTTTGGAGAGTTTAGTAAGAAAAGTGTGTGTGAATGTTGGTGTGTGTCTTAATAATAAAGGGATTTTCAACATTAAACTTCGCTGATAAGCTTCAAATAATTTCCAAAGGAAGGGCAAAACCGCCTATGAAAAATTTAATCAGAAAAATGAAATACTGTATTAAACATTTTTATCCGGAAAAACTACAAACAATTTAAATGGCCAACAGGGTGTGAAAATATAAGTAAATTATTTTGTTGGCCATGTTTACTTTTTGAAAATGAAAAAGGTCTCTGAAATAAAACTGATTTTTCCGATTTAAACAATTTCCATAAAGCTGTAAAAAGACACATATCCAAAGTGCATTTGCAGGCCGTCATAAAAGAAAAAGTTTTCGGCAAAACCAGAATTGAACACACCCTTAATAAACAGTTGGAAATTAGTCACCGCCAACACAATGAACTAGTCGATAAAAATAGGCAAATATTAAGAAGACTTATCGATGTTGTTTGTTTTCTCGGACAGCACGAATTAGGATTTAGAGGTCATGACGAAACAAGGGTTTCTTCAAATAGAGGAAATTTTCAAGATTTACTTAGTTTAACGGCTAAATATGATGATTGCTTAAAAAATCATTAGCAACCATTATTCTAAAAAAGAGTTAAGCAGGAGATTGGCGAGACGCGGTTCATTGCTACTGTTCTGGACGAAACAACTGATATCACTAATTTTAGCCAATTATCTATAGTAATAAAAACAGACGAAGTATTCAAGAGCGGTTTTTAGGTTTTAAGAATGTGTCCGAAAATCGTACAGCAGATGCATTATATACCGTAGTTTATAACGTTACTAAATAAATTAATGGAGAGAAAAAATTAGTTGCTCAAAGCTATGATGGAGCTGCAGTGATGTAAGGACAATTACGGGGTCTGCAAGCTTAGGTTCGAGAAACTTTCCCAAGTGCTGTGTTTGTCCATTGTTTTGCTCATAAATTAAATTTAGTTTAATCTCAGTCCATAAGTCACATTAAAGAGTGTAAAGTATTTTTCGTTACTTTAAGTGGCATGGCTGCTTTTTTTTCCAAGTCAACAAAACGTACACAAGCTTTGGACTCCATTGTCCACAAACGATTGCCCAAAGTAACTCCTACTAGGTGGAACTATAATAGAAGACTTGTGTTAACAGTATCTGAAAATCGTGAATCACTGATTGAACTATTTGAGAATATAATAAAAAATAATGAAACGTGGAACTCAGAAGCAATAAATAGTTCCAGGGGGTTTTTGGACTGTTGGAAACGAGATTTTAATTTTAATTATTTGTTGAACATATTTTCAGAAATATTTCTATTCTCGGACAATGTTTTTAATATATTACAAACTAAATTCCAAAATGTTCCTTTTTGCCTAAAAAAAGTGGATAATTTTAAGTCCATGTTAAGCCAAACAACAGATGACTTTGACCCAAATAAAGGAGAAAACGATGACGTTAAATGTAGAGCCACAAGCCAAGCGTTTTCGAACAGACAAGGTCGGAGATGTTCAAACATCATACAGACGCCTCTTTTATGAAATAATCGATCAAATTCAGCAATAAATAAACTATAGATTTAACGGTTTAAATGATTTTAAATTCCTCGAGCTCCGCAATTTTGATGCATTTAAAGGAAAAACTTTTCTAAGAAAAGACGCGTTTAAATCTCTTCTTCTTCATTATGGCCAGTTCTTCGACCGAGTGTTACTGCGATCTAACTAAAAGTGATTTACGAAACCGAACACCGAAGTGTCGAAATTGTG